>QANU01012926.1:7262-39524 GCA_003254905.1 Nissolia schottii
AAGATAATTCACTAGAAAGTATAGTTAGTCCAATGTGTTCCAATATCTTCATATGCATATATAGATTAATCAATGCATCATACATATATAATTAGGCAAAGATCAAATTATATTAATCAAATAATATTCTTTGCTTAGCATGCATGCATTGTAACACTATAACACTTGACATTCATGCATATACACATATCGACACAAATATATCCAATCGTTAATCCATCAAGCACATATAGAGAATTATTGGATATGTTCTCAAAAGGATGTTTCTCATATATCATTGTATGGTGTGTAAGCTATATGAATACCATCAAGTTCAATCATACAATATCAAATGTATTCTATTTAGCATATAACATCCTTTTGCATTCTAATTTTCATTATCTATTTGTTATGTTCTATTTGTCATCATCAAGATCTAGAACAACTAGGGAACCTAGTTCTACAAATATAAGCATATACAATAAGCATAGACAATTAGAACATATTGTATTTGTCATCATCAAAATATATTGTATTAAACAATTGGAATAACTAGGGAAACCTAGTTCCACATGAGGAGCAGTGAAGGACGAAGTACGGGCCGCCGATAGCGGAGAGGCAAAACTCCGGAGCTAAGAAGACAAGCTAATATTGTTGCACACAAGATGAACTTTTTGTTATGTATTTTGATGGACATGTGATATGTATATGTATATGTATATTATTATAATATTATGTAGTTTTGTTGTACTTATCTGTGAGGGACCATGTATTTGTTTATATAACTGCTTATACTAGAAAGGATTAACAGTCGTAAGCCAAAGGCTCTATCGCTTGTATTATATATCTTGTTCACGCGCGGCTCATACTTTATGAACTGATAACAAGCATAAAAAGCTTCAAAATGGTCCTTATTTTCCCTAACATAGTATTTTCGAAAGGTAATGAACGACTATAAGTATTCCCACTAAGTGATAAACAACCTAGCGAGCATTGCATACAACTTAACTGTAGGCAGTTAGCTAGGGGTGCTACAGTATATATCATTCCATGTAATCTATTATTGGACCCCCATGTATGAATGTAAAATGCATTTGATGTTAATGTGATGTGTAAAGCAGTTACGAAATCTTACCGCTCATATTTATATATTTATATGTCTCCTATTACACGCATGGCTCATATTTTCCGACGTATCGTATTCAAGAAAAAGATTAAATTGGTCCATAATTTTAGTGAAAAATAATTTTAAAAACAAGTGTAGGACTAAGTATTCCAACTGAGGAAGTAACAAACTAATGAGCATTGTTTGCGAATGTACTCACAATTAGCTAGCTAGGGTGTCGCAAAACATGCAACAACAATAACAACAATAATAATAATAAAGATAAAATATCTTTTATTCAACGAAAAGTAACTAACATAACATGGTCCATTAAATGACCAATGACATAAATACCAACATCTCGTTCCACCATTCTCAAAATGGGACTTGCGAGTTAATTCATTGATTTTTCAAAACCATTGCTTTACTAACCTATCTAATGTATAAGTCTAAACCATTGGTCGCTATCTTGACCATTTCTATTTCATGTATAGGAGTATAACATCTACTCCTCAAGGCGCGAAACTTGGCGATGTAATCGTCTATGGATTCTCCATGCATCCTTTTTATCGAGTATAAGTCGAGCATATTAACTTTCGCTTCACCGCGAAAGAATTGCTCGTGGAAGGCTTTTTCCATCTCAGTTCAAGTATGAATTGAGTTAGGCCTTAAGTTTGAGAACCAAGTGAAGGCGTTCCTCATTAGAGAAGATGAAAAAAAAAATTAATCTTGAGGAGTTCATTCGACGCCATTTCACCTATCTTTAGGGTATACCTAGCGATATGTTCCACTGTCGACTCGCCAGGTTCTCCGGCGAATTTAGTTAGTGATTAAGACGCCTTCCAACCTCTAGGAAGTTTTGCCATTTGTATGTACTTAGGGAAGGCCGATGTGAAATAAGGTGGGTGACTGGTGCCTATAGTGGCCGGCAAAACCCAGTCGGTTACGCTTGCATGTGTGACACGTACTTGTTGTGGTTTTCTTCATCACATCCCTTAGTATGCATGCCATATCTCTGAAGGTGGGAAGTTATTCCCATTTGTGTGCCATGTTAGATAGGAGGTTATCTTTTGTATTCAAAATTGTTAATCATTCCCTCTGAAAGACTGTCTTTGCAACATATTTTTCTGCTAAGTATTAGATTGAGTCGTAATGTTTGCCCTGTGTAGAACCATGATCATAATGCGACCCTTGTTACTTTTAGACGAGTTATCATCTTTGCGACAATCTTGTCTCAGTCGTCAAACCATAGTGTCGACGTCCTCTTGCGACTTTAACTAGCAACTTCACACGAGTCACTCATTAATTCATGTCGCCAATCAATTATCCTATGACTCTTAACTAGTGACTCCCACAAGTCACATTGATTTCTGTCACTGACTGATTATTGTTGCATAGAGTCTTCTATCACGACCAATATCTTAGTAGGCCTATGCGACTTTCCTGTCACCAACTACTATTAACATTCGTGTTGCTAATGCCATTACCATTCGCATTGCCAATACCCCTTTTCGATGCTTACTCTTAGTAAAATTAGCTTCTGATCTTTCCGCAAATTTTCGCTACCCTAACACACTCAATAAACTTTGCATAACAGAAATTTAGCCAAAAAAATGACAGAAATAAAGAGTGTCATACCCTAATCGTCGATATGAGTCCTATCCCTCATGCTTTAGACTTCATATCGTGTCAGCCAAACGTCTAGCCTGTTCATCAAATTCGTTAGCTCGAAGTCTGGATCGTTCTGCTTTTCTAGAATCCATCGGTAAATCCTCTCCACTAGCTTTTCGTCCATAACCTCCACTTGATTTTGCTCAGCTTCTATGCAAACACCTTTTTGTGGAGGGGGCGGAGGAGGAGGATGCAAAACGGGTGGCAGAAGATAAGTTTTCTCTAACGATTTGTGTGACGAGTCGATGTTGAGGTCAAACGTTGGCCGCGACATGACAACCGGCTCTTCTAGCCCTCTGGAAGGATTGGCAGGTGACGGGATGATGGCCAATGGAAGAAGAACGTCAGGGGAGCTAGGGTGGGATTCTTCAGCGACCGGTTGCTGTGTGTACACCAACAAGTCAAATGATGGTGGGATGAAGGTCGGCAGGGGCGATGCAATGGTTGGTGCATCTTGTTGTTTGGGGCTAATGACCCTAGGGAGAACGACGGGGGGACCATTTCTTCAACACCCTTTCCCAAGATGTCCATCACCACCCCCTGGACAACATTGTCCATTGATTGCTCACTAGCAATGTTGTCCTCTTTGTCATCATCATGTGGACTGCAAATGAAAAGTATATTCTGTCAGAAAATGCACATACTGTATACAGAATAATGCACAAACATTATAGGCCCACTCAGTATTCACTCAGAATATAAGCAGGGATGCACAAACTTTAAATAAATAGAATGCCCAAACTTTAAATAAACAGAATGCTTAAACTTTAGCAAATTTCGATGCAAAGACAATAGGGTGCAAGCACTTTTTATTGCATGCTGCACAAATTTTATGAACACGCATGCACAAACTAAGCATAATTATTTCACAAACTTCATGAATAGACATGCACAAACTTCATGGACATTTGCAGGTACTTGCCTCTGATCGTTGTGCACAACACTGGTGGGAGTGGACACCATGGCAGCAGTGATGTTCCCCTCTGCAACCGGTGCCTTAGGTTGCAATGTGGCTACTTCCTCCACAACCGGTTCTCCGTGTTGTGTTAGTTGCAATATGCCACAATAAACATCTTCGTTGATTGTGGCATCATCCACATCATTTTGAGCGGGGGGATCATGTACAAGTGCCACAATGGTCTCCTTGTTCACCTTCCTTCGCTTGTAGACATTCTGCACATGGCTCTTCCCCCCGCTTCTTTCTTTGTCAGCCAGCTTCAACGTGTCTTTTGGCTGGGCCCTCACCTATTTTACGGTGAACAATTTTCACCATCCCCTAACATCTCAGTAAACAACTGCACCATTAGGAATTTAGTCAGATGAAGCAAAACAAAAATCGTTAGATATAAATGTGTTTACCGTTGAGCTCGACTTGTTGTGCTTTAGCATCTGCTTCATTTGATCGTACACCCAATACATGATCCACGATGGGAGTGGATCCCTGAGTAGATTGAATGGGCCGAACTTGTCCTTGTGAAAGTACAGGACCTTGTTTAAGTAGGAAAGTATGTTAGTGACATACATTGCAAAATAAAATTTAAGTGCACAAACTTTATAGTCACCCATACACAAACTTTATACGATATATTGCACAAACTTTACACATATTATAGCTAAGTTATATCAGTATTAGTCGGAATATAAAGAGTGCACAAACATTATCAGAATAAATGCACATACTAATTTATCAATAATAATATATTGCAAGTTATTGAAAGCAGGGACACACATAATACCTTCAAGACATACAAGTAGCCATTGATAGTCTTGAGTTTGTTTGTCTTGTACTGCCGGATCCCGTCGACGATGTACTCGTGGATGTACCGACTCCAATTGTAACGTTGTGAGTTGTCGACATCCACGATTGCTGCCAGGTACGCCAGACTTGATACCAGACAAGTGTTCAGACACAAAAAGCATTTTAATGCAGACATTAAAAATGCTCTCCGAAAATTCGGCCCAACAAGGTTCTCCCTCACCATCAAGACAAGTTGGACGAAGGTCTTCGTCTTGAAGGGGCAAGTATCGCAACATGTTCAAGCTTAACCGTGGTGAATCAGTCCCCTGCACTAACAGATTGGAAACACGACCATCATCAATATATTTTTTTTAAAAAATAAAATATTCAGATAAGAAAAAAATTTACAATGTTTGCGCACATAATTTACCTGAATATGGAAGCCCCAGCACAATGCTAATTGGCTCTGTTAAGAAAATGATCATTAAGGTCATATGAGTCGGCCAATGCTAGCATTAAAGGGTGGTATGCTAGACCACCCTTTATTTCTAGCAATGGGCCAAAACCCATTGATACAACATCTTCCTGTTGATCGTGAGTCAATGTTGCGCAGACCTTTGCTAATTGCTTGGTCGAGCAACGTGTCTCAATTTTGCACTGCATAAATTAAAACAATGTCTGGTGTCAAGATAGTTACACACACTTAAAGAAAATAGATGGATAAAGTTTAGTTTTGTATTAAATTTTTGCTCTTGGTGTCATCACAGGTGATGTCTATTAATGCCAAAGACTGCACGGGTGTTGGCTTGTGTGAAGCCTTTTTGCTAGTGTCTTTAGCAATAGCCTTCCCTTTGTCTGATCGTGGAGGAGCCATGTCTGTAGCAATTAACAATAATCACAAATTAGAATGATGCACAAACATTAAACAAACACAAGCACAAACTTTTGCAGTAACCATTTAATTCAACAAATAAGAGTGCACAAACATTATAGGATAGGATGCACAAACCTTACTCTCGAGATGCACAAACATTATATAAACAGAGGCACAATCGTTATCTAAACAAGCAAGATTGACAAACTATACAAGCAAGAGTGCACAAACATTACATGAAAGATGCACAAACATTACAAGAATGATGCACAAACTTTACATTCATGATGCACAAACATTACACACACACGTGAACAGAATAAGCATAAACATTTTACAGTAAGAACCTGTTAGCCAAAATGATGCACTAACATTACAAATAAAAGTGCACAAACTTTATCTGATGGTATACACAAACTTTAGATTTTAATAAAAAAGATTTCATTAACTATATAAGTAAATGTGCACAAACATTGCAGGAATTGATTAAATGACAAACTCATGCACAAAATTTACACGATATGGTGCACAAACATAATATACAAAGATACACAAACTTTAGAGATAAGAAGTCAGAATAGTCCAAAAGTGGGATGCACACAACTCATACAGAGTGCACAAACTTTAGTAACCATAATGCACAAACATGATACATATCCATGTACAAACTTTATACACAAATGACTTACTGCCATTTTTGAAAAACAAAGATCGATCTGAAATTGTTCTTAAACGACATACATTCGAATAAAACTCGAAGAAAAATAGATGGATAGCAAATCGACGAATGAACACTAATCCAACAGTACAGAAACTAAAGAGTGAACTCATTTCGAGTACTCACCAATGTTGGTTTTGGTGTGCGATCTTCGTTGTGTTTGGTAAAACTTGTGCAGGGAGCACGATGGGGAGCAACGAGAGATGAGAGTGACGAGAGTGAAGAGAGGAAAGGAAAGGATGAGTTTGCAGAAGTGATGAAATGAGAAATGAACGGTTTGCAATCCTATTTTTCTTGCAAGAAAGTGGAAAGCGCGAATGTTTGAGTTTTGCGTGTAGTGACGAGCGCGTGAGTGAGAGTGAGAATGTGTTTGATGTTGAGCGGTTATTTAATGAGGCCCACCATATATGAATATAAGTGTATATATGGTGTATGATATTGTACGGTACGTGTAAGAAGACTATATTTTTTCTTTCCCTTCCTCCCTCCGCTTCTCTTTTTTTCTTCCTCTTTATTTTTTTTCCCATTTGTCACAACGGTGTTTTTCTTTTATTTTCCCTGCCCTATTATCTGTTACTGTTTTCGCAACCCTGCCGTTCATTGCCATAGCATAGCAGGAATAAATATGGCGACTTTTGAATCAACTTTCACAGTGTTAGCAGCTCACCGTCATCGCAGTTCCAACAGCAGCAACAACTGCCGTCTCTCTGCAAAACCACCCCAAACAATAAACGTCCGCGCGCTACGCGTCTCCACTTCTTCCAATTCCAACTACCAAACAAGACGACACTGCTTTCAGCTGCTATGCTCTGCTTTCCATTTGCAAAATGTACCTGTTACTGTTCCGGCTCCTGTTACTGACCACACCACCAACGTCAAGAAGCTTTACGTCTGTAACTTACCATGGTCCCTCTCCCCCGCCGACATCCGTGACCTCTTTTCTCAATGCGGAACTGTAACCGATGTTGAGGTTCTCTTCTCTTCAAATACTATACATATTTGGTTTTTTTATTTATTTGTATTTGTATTTTATTTTAATATTTTGTGTGTGTAATTTTTTTGGTTATAGTAGATAATAAAGAACAAAGATAGGGGATTAACTGGCTTTGCCTTCGTTACTATGGCTTCTGGGGAGGAGGCTCAGGCTGCTATTCATAAATTTCACTCTCATGTAAGTAATTTTCTTTTATAGCATAATTTTTATGTGCCATTTTTGGTGTATGGTACATTTCTGTTGGTTTCTTACTGCTTTCACTGTCTCAGCATTTAGTTCTTTCTTTCTTGTGATTATTAATTTTTCTGAACTCTCAAGAGTATGTTCTAAATGATGATGACTCCAATTCAAAATCAGTACTAATGCCGCAGTAAACGAAAGTGTTATGTTGACTGGGGCTTTAGATTAAGGTATTTGCTAGTGGTTTCTCCCAATTTTTTCTTCAGCTTTGTTTTAATTGGATTATCTTCAACTTGATCCAATTTTCTAACTAGAGCATCTATTGGTCTTCTCTTCACACTACTCCTCTTTCTCTAGTTGTCTTCTCAAATGACAAGGGGAATGATAAGTGAATTTAAAAATATTGTTTTGAACATCTTATTCAAAATCTGTCTGGAAGCAATATTGTTGACACTAAGTTGTTTTCTGCAGGAAATATCAGGCCGGACAATAAAGGTAGAGCTTGCAAAGAGATATAAGAAGCCTCGTCCTCCGGGCCCCTCTGCTAATGAGACACGCCATAAAATTTATGCATCCAATCTTGCCTGGGAAGTAAGATCTGGCCATCTCAGAGCATTCATCACTGAGAATTTCAAAAAACCAGTTTCAGCCAGGGTTGTCTTTAACAGCACTTCTGGAAGTTCTGCTGGCTATGGATTTGTTTCTTTTGCTACAAAGGAGGAAGTGGAGGATGCCATTTCTGCTTTGGATGGAAAGGTGAATTATGCTATTTCATGAACAGGAATGATTATGTTAAATAATCTTTATCTGAAGTTTTTTGACATTAGGCATCATTATGTGTTGCTCTAGGTGTGTATTTCAATGAAGTTATCTTTCTACCAATGAATTTCACCTCTCCTTTACCAACTTTCTGTGAATAGTTTATTGATTACTAGAACCAGAATCAAATTTTAATGCTGGGGAATTGCTTGTTTGAAGTCTTTCTTCTTGATTCAGCTATTACGATTTCGGTTCCATGGAACCTAAGTTGTGTCTATACTCTATAGTACCATATATGGTCGAGTTTCTTTGTTCGTTGTTCTATATTTCTTAAGTTGCTAACTAAAACATTATTATTGCAATTGCGTCAAATTTCTGCATATTCATTTATGTTTGAAGGAAAATTATTAATCCTTTGCTGTTTCCTGTAGGAGTTAATGGGACGATCTGTTCACCTAACATATAGCCGAAAGACCGTTGAAGAAGCTGGTAGCAACAAAGATGAAGAGCAAAGCAATGACTATGATGATCAACTGGAAGTATCATAAATGCTGATTGTTCATTTTGCCATGGACTCAAGACTGAGAGGAAACCTGTAAGAGCTGGAATTCTTGCCTCATGTAGACAACTATGATGGATGACAATTTTGGCCATATGTAAAATTTTACAGTCACATTCATTTTTGCTTTTGGAAATCTAAGATCTTGCCTATAATTTAACAGTGTGAATCATGTAAGTTCATCCATCTTGTAATTTAACATAGATATCCATCTTGTACTCTGACGCTGAACGTGCATATAATCGTGATGCACTGGCTATAGAAACAAAGTATTGTGTGGAAGCTTATGCCGCATCCAAACAATTTATTGTTAGCTATGGAGTTGTGTAATTTTAAGTTTTGATAAGTTTAACAAGATCATTGTGTATATGTAAGAACTGGTATCAATTGAATATTGCTTGCTGAAATTACTGGTATTTTATTAATAATGACAGGAATTCCAGTGAGAAATTACCTATGCAGAACGAAAATAAGTGGCCAAAGGGCTGCGGAATTATAAATAAAAATAGAACAATAATTTTGGGAATTGAAGGATCACTGGCATTATTCTCTCCTAATAGTCCTCCTTCCTATTTAATCTCAACTACTTTATTCTCTTAATCTTAACTAATTTATTCTCTCTTGATTTGTCTAACAAATCAGATTAAATTACTCTCTAATCTACTCTTCCTTTTTCTGGAATAATGAAGTCGAAAAGGAATTATTTCCTTTTTCTTTTTATTAGCCAAATCGGCTGCAGCTGCTGGAGGGTGTGTAACAATATATAATAATGTTCAGTTTCGGAATGCGGTGTGAACCTGTGCTTGCTACTGCATCAGTCTCAGTTTTGATTTCTGAAGAGGGACCTTTTGTGACTTGGTGTTCTATCTTCTAACTTATTGGGAGGTGGGCTAATGTGGAGAACTGTAACGATAACAATCACAGTAATTAAGAATGAAATAGGAAATTCAAGTTCAACACACCATTCCGCAATAGAATAGTTCTTCAATAGTTCTTCATTTCAGAAATTACAGAAATAGTTCAATTACAGAATTCAAACAACAATATGAAATAACTAAGCTCAAAAGTGAGAGATCTATGACTCAATCACCTAAAGGACTACTCAGTTAAGTACCCTGAAAATGCTCACAATTCTAGCTACTGTACTTGGTAAGACTCACGGTTCCAGACCTGAAAAAGGAATGGAATAATCAGGGTTAGTACCAATGATGAGAATAGAAGTACAGGGGAAGAGAATGACGCAGGGGAGAGAAGAAGAATTTGCATGCCACTATTCCCATGCCCTCCATTCATTTCCAAGCAATCTTTTATTGATTCTTTTGGCTCTGTTGTTGCGCCTGAGCCCCTGATCACTCGGATCAAGCTCCACGTATCATGCACCCATAACTAACTCTTTTCCATCTGTTTTCCTCTTTTGCCCTTCCTCTTCTTTTGTTATAATTTCTTCCCCTTTAGAAGCAACCTTGTCCTCAAAGTTGAAATGAGGGTAGTTCAGTTGCATGTCTTGAATGTTCTCCCATGAAGCTTCTGTTATAGGAAGGTTGTTCCATTGAATCAGGACTTGTTCAGTAGGAATTTTGCCTTGCACAATAGTTCTAGTGTCCAGGATGGAATGTGGCTGCAGCATAGGTCCTTGTGGTTCCAAGGTCAATGGAAATGGAATGTATTGGATAAAGGAATCACCTTTGAAGGCTTTGAGTACAGAAACATGGAAAAGTGAGTAGATTTTTGAATCCGGAGGTAGTTCCAACCTGTAAGCTACTTGACCAATCCTCTCTAATACCTTGAAGGGCCCAAAGTACTTCATTTCTAGCTTCTTGTTCTTTCTTAACGCCACTGAGTTTTGCTTGTATGGTTTCAATTTAACCAGAACCTGGTCTCCAATAGCAAATTCCACCTCCTTTCTATTCTTATCTGCTTGAGTCTTCATGTACTCTTGTGCTTTCTGCATATTGAGCTTCAGTTGGGAAAGAACAACATCTCTTTCTTGTAATGACTTTTGAATAGCAATAGAATCTTTCTTAGACCACTCATATCTGATAATAGTGTGATACTGTGATGTTCTTTACCAAAGAGTGCCTTGTATGGTGCCATTCCCATGCTTGAATGATGAGCCGCGTTGTACCAAAACTAGGCCCAAGGCAACAGTCTCACCCATGTCTTAGGTTGATCAAAACAGAAGCACTGCAAGTACAATTCTAGTGACTTATTCAAATTCTCTGTCTGGCCATCAGATTGAGGATGATAGGCAGAACTCATGGCAAGCTTGGTTCCTTGTTGTTAAAACAATTGTTTCCAAACTTGACTCATGAAGACCTTAGCCCTATCCGATACAATGCTCTTTGGAAACCCGTGAACACTTATGATTTGGGATGTGAAGAGGTCAGCAATGCTCTTACTGTTAAAATCAGTCCTTGTAGGGATGAAATGAGCAAATTTGATCAATCTGTTCACAATGACAAGAATGACAGTATTGTTGTGCACAGCAGGTAGCCCAAAGATAAAATCCATAGAAATATCCTCCCACACTTGACATGGAACAGGCAAGGGCTGTAATAGACCTTGTGGTAAGGAATGAGAGCTCTTGACCTGTTGGCATAGAGTGCAAGACTACACAAACTCCTTGATATCCTAGTGCATATGAGGCCAATAGAACTAAGCACGGATTCTTGCAGTAGTTTGTCCTATGCCTAAGTGACCTCCCATCTTAGAAGAGTGAAATTCGTGTAAAATTTGGTTGATAAGGCTGCTGCTTTGTAGGGATAAACATTCTATTTTTCCCAAAAATTAGGCCCTTTTGCACAAAAAGATGAGAGTTGAGAGGCTGCTGGATGTCTGTCTTCTGCATTAAAGCTTGTAGTTGGATATCTCTTTTCTGTTCAGACTTAAGAGTATCCAACCAATAATTTTTAGGCTCACACCAGGCTAAACAAAGACTCCTTGATAGAGCATCATCGGGAAAAGTATCTTTTCCAGGCTTGTATTGAATCACAAAGTCATAGCCTATGAATTTGTGCAACAAAGCCTATTATTCAGGAGTATGTAAATTCTGTTCTAGCAGGGATTTGAGGCTTTTTTGATCTGTTTTCAGAATGAATTTGTTTCTTAGCAAGTAGTGTCTAAGCTTTGCTAGAGCTTCAGTTCTAGCATATAACTCTCTAATATATGTAGATTGCCTCTGCTGCCTAGAAATTAATTTCTTGGAGAAATATGCTATAGGATGGTTATCTTGAGTTAACACAACAACAATTCCTGTACTTGATGCATCAGTCTCCAATGTGAAAGGTTGAGTAAAATTAGGAAAGGCTAGCACAGGGGCAGTGATGAGAGCTTTCTTCAGGTTATTAAAAGCTATCTCAGCTTCATTGCTCCATTTGAAAGCTTCCTTCTTAAGTAAATCAGTCAAAACAGCAGCTACAGATGCATAACCAGTGAGCCCTGAAAATCCTTTTAATTGCTTCAAATTAGTGGGAATAGGCCATTCCTGTACAGCAACTACTTTCACTTTGTCCATAGCTACTCCATTTCCTGTGATTGTGTGGCCAAGGTAGTCAATTTCTGTAGAGCCAAAGGAACATTTGCTAAGTTTTGCGAAAAGAACCTCTTGTTTGATTCTCTCAGCACCATCTCCCAATGTAAAAGGTGCTGATTCCAACTGTCACTATATACTAATATATCATCAAAAAGAAAAAAACCAGAACGCACTTCCTTAACAGATCTTGAAGTACATGATTCATGAGGCTCTGAAATGTAGCAGGAGCATTGGTAAAGCCGAAAGGCATGACCAACCATTCATAATGTCCATGGTGAGTTGCTGTCTTGTAATAGTCTTCACTCTTCAGGATTCAGTAATATTTGATGATAGCTGTAACATCTCACTTTTTTCCTTAGTAAAGATTTCATAAATAAAATAGGGGAATAAGCCCTCACACAAGCTTTTAGGTCAAAATGTCTGTAGAAGAAATTCTGTCCAATTTCGTAAAATTCTGCAAACAATAGAATAAATCTTTTTTGTCATCTGAGCACAACAGCGCGTCTAAAGTATCTGCAAAAGATACGGCTACGGAAGAAAAGTTCACAAATATCTTAGATTAGTCTCAATTATTCCTTAGAAAAATTATTAGATCACAAGGACGTGATCAAAATATTTTTTGGATAACCGTACACGAGATACTTAAACAGCTAATAACCAAACACGAGCAAACGCGACTTAATGGTCACAAAATGACAAACACACGTACACGGCCTCAAGCAAGAAACTCTCTCACGGCTGATCACAAAGAAAATATACGGCTAGGAAGTGCTTATACATGGCCAAGAGCAAAACCACACACTTTGGGTTCCAAGCAAAGTCAAACTTTTCTTCTTATATGAGCCATTCATACCACTCTATGAAATCTATGATATTTTTATCTTTTTCTTCCATAAATAAAGGCCAAGTCCGGCCACCCACTCCCAAAAGAAAACTCTAGTTACGTTTCCTTTCCTTAAGTCATTAAAATCAAGCTTAGCTCTGACATTCAATTGCAAACTCTTTTAAGCTTTCTTTCCTTGTTTTCTTACCTTCTTAAAACCAAATTTCCATCACTTTCCTACAAGAAAACCGTGGCCTTTCTCATCACTTTCCTCTCAATTTCTATCTTGGAAAAAGTTGATCAAACAAGCTTTGGAAGCACCAAGACTCCCTAAAAGACGTTATCTCAAAGTCTTCCTAGATATGGGTAAACCGACTTATCCACTGTCTATGTGGTTTCATGGTTAGATATATATGCGGTTAGGATGCCTTTTATGTGACTTTGGTGTATATATATGTTGTTGATGATTGTCTGGATCTGTTGGTGCTGTCTGTGATTCTATCAGAATTTAGGAACGCCTAAGACAGAAATAGGCATATGATATGATTTTGAAGGAACTGTATACTGCGATTTTTATCATGAAAAAATAATGTTATTTTTGAGTTCTACACGAAAAATTGAGCGGGGATGTCAAGTTTCATGATTTTTGGAGTCCCCGATTAATTTCTCAGCAAACAGGCAGAAAACGGGGTTTTTACGAAAAAGGGCAAACCGGAAATTTCACGTGTTTGGACTGAAAAACTGGGTTTGTTTTTAGAAAATATGGGGTTTAGAACTATCAAAAACCTTAAGGGAAAGTCTTGAGTCCATCGGGGTTTTTGAGAACAAAAATTCCAAAGAAAACAGGGCGTTTATGGGGGCGAAATGGTAATTTTGGGAAAATGGGCAAAACTGGAATTTCGTGTAGTGGGGTTCAGAATTTGGGTTTTTAGACATGCAAAATGATCTTAGGGCTACCAAAAACCTTGGGTATGGTCTTGGACCTCTCCGGTTTATGGTTGCTAATCTCTGACAGAAACCAAACGCTTGTTTTGTTAGTTGTGGATTTACCTTTGTTATGTTCATAAAGATGTTGAGCATGAAGATATGTTTTCTATATGTGTTAAAAATGATGATAGATGTTAGAAGAAACTCTCTTGAAATTGTATATGCAAAACCATGCAGAACATGAAAAATTGCAAGACTTGGGGCTGAATTTTGTCAGGTGTGCGCTGAGCAGCCTGGGGCTTGAGCTGAGCGGCCTTGTGCTCTAAGCGGCCCAGGGTTTGCGCTGAGCTGTCTAACTGAGGATTCAGGGTTTCATAATTTAAAAGAAAGCTTTCTATACTACTTGCAATCATCCATGGATCCGCTGAATATTATTAAAAAACAGTGTTGACATACCTATGAGTCATGTGATATAACATGTGTTAGATGTTTATGACGATAGGAGGTTATATACTTATGTCATATATTGATGATGGTGTGATATAAGGTATGTTAGGATATACGATGATGATCTTTCAATGAATATGATGAAGATGATGACCTGAGCTATAAAGTTATATTTGTTGCTTTAAGATGATGACTAGATATGATTATGTTAAGATGATGAACCGTGTTTATTATATATGAACTGTTGCATCAAAGATCGAACTGTGCACATGATGATGATGAGATAAAACCCCCTCTGAAAGGGCTTAGGCTTGATTTTTGGGGAAGATCTTAGTCCCGGTCGAGTCCCATGTCCGACCCCAACGCCATCCCAGGGTGGTAACCTCAGTCGTGGTTGGCGATTTACTCATGGTCCAGACCATTTAGGTTCAGCGCTACCTGGTTGCCATGATGCGGGCTGTAAGCGTGGTTATAGCAGTGTGGCCACCGCTATAAGGGATGAGGGCGAATATGCTTATAAGGCCAGCCTTGTAGAGAATACGTATAAGTGGATGCTAGCTGAAGCTTATACCAGTTTTCAGAAAATGAGATTCTAGCAGTAGTGTAGCTATGTGAACTATGTGATATTATATGAGTTAGGAACTAGACTAGCAGACAGATAACGTAGATAATGAAGAATAGGGTTCCTAATCACCTAGTAACCTAGGTAAAGCTGCTCAAGTTTAGCTTGGATATTAATAACTAGTAGGACCATAGTATAACTGTGACACCTAGAGACCCCCTGAGCGGCGGAATCATAATTGAGTATGAAACGAGTTATGACGATTAAGGTTTCCCATTGAGAACGCAGTGTTCTCATCCCCCACTCCTTTATGGTTCTAGGCGAGCACGGCGAGAATGCAGATGACGTCAGAGCAGTGCAAACAATACAAGGACGAGCAACACTGAAGAAGATGGACAGAGGAATAGGGAAATCAGAGCTACGATAGAGATATCGCACTAGTCCTTAGTCAGTAGGCTATATGTTTATACTACTATGTAATTGTACTATACTATTACATGTCTAACTATTTGTGAATATATGGCATGGACCTTTGGTTGCTATGAATGTTGAATATACCTAATTAATATTAGTTAAGTATGCTACGTTACCACTTACAATATATGTTCTGTCGAGAACCAGGCTCATATTTTATACTATGATACGTATAAAGAAAAATTAAAATTTGGTCCATATTTCTGGGTAATTGTACTTTTAAACTCATAAGCTGGACTAAGTACTATTCCAACCAAAAGAGATAACATCCTAGTCGGCAGGTTTGCAATTTAAGCATGGATTAACTAGCTAGAGTGTTTCAATAGCCACTTCTCAAATCCAATTTAGAGAAGAATTGTGCACCATACAGCTCATCAATAGTTGGAATTGGAAATGAATCCATCAGAGTGATAGCATTCAAAGCCGTATAATTCATTCTAAAACCTCCAAGTTCCATCCTTCTTTTTGACCAGCAACACAGGAGAAGGAAAAGGACTTTTGCTAGGAGTGATAATTCCTTCCTCTAACATGTTTTTAACCATCTTTTCAATCTCTTCCTTTTGACTATGTGGATACCAGCAAGGTTTCACCTTTACAAGTCGTGAACCAGGAAGCAAGGAAATTGAGTTGTCATGCATTCTTGGGCGAAGAAGACCTGATGGATTGGCAAAAATTTCCCTGTAATTTTGCAGTAGCAAGGCCAATTCTGGCTCCATGTTGTCAGGAAGCTCTAAAGTTAGTTGTTTCTCAGGTTCTTCTGTTGCCATCATCAATGAATAACATTCTTCAATAGAATCAGTTTGATGCAATCTCTTTATGTGATGAAATTGTGCCTGAGTAGGATGACCACTATTGTTGAATCCCTACAAAGTAATAAATTTGCCATTGTGCAATAATTTAATAGTAGCAGTGCTATAACTTGCAAGGTGCACATCCAATGTAGAGAACCAATCTGCACCAATAATTACATCTGCACCAGAAATTGGCAATATATAGCATGGTAGATTGATTGTTTCCCCACTAATCTCCACTGGAACTTTTTGAACAATTCCCTCAACATGCACATAACTACCATTATCAACCATCACTAGAAACACTATGACTGGTTCCACATGAAGCTTGAGAAACAGCGATATGAGGTTACATAAAGCTATCAGAGCTACCACCATCTAGCAATACCTGAACAGGCATGCCATTGATGTACCCTTGGAAGCGGATTGTGCAGGTTCCTCTTCTTATCCCTTTTAGAGCATTGAATGAGAAATGTTCCCTATTTTCCTCTTGGTTTATATCCTGTGTTATAGGCTCTTGTTCTGTACTCTCCTCCTCAACCTTGTCTTCATCCTCCGCTTGCATAATCATAACATGGTGGTTGGGGCATTTGTGATTAAATGAGAATTTCTCATCACATGACTAACAAAGGCCTTGTTCTCTCCTCCTTAACTGCATTTCTGTCAGACATTTTCTTGATGTTTGGTTTAGGAGGTTGGGGTAAATTGGGTCTAATCGGTGGAGTTGTAAGTAATGGTGGTTGATTGTTGTTGATTATGTTATATGGTGTAGTGGTTGTCATTCTATGATGATTTGGAGCATAATTTGGAGTGAAGGGAGTGCTATATTTTTCATCATACATCTTACCTAAAACTATGACTCTAAGTAATGAACGAGGGCCTTGAATCATTACCTCACGTCTGATATCAATTTTAAGGCTGCTGATGAAGCAAGCTAGAATAGCATCCGAGGAAACTCCTTGAACGCGATTTGCTAAAGCCATGAACTCCAAGTAATAAGCAGCTGCAGACTTCTTTTGAACCAGTTTGAAGAGAGCTCCATGAGTAGACTCCAGTGGTGATGACCCAAACTCCATCTCTAAGGCTTTTGTGAGCCCAAGCAAGAGTGAAAGGGTTGGGCTGCAGCATCTGAAACCAAGGAACCACATCCTTTCCTTCTCAAAGTGAATTGAAGCAATGGTGAGACGATCTTCGTCACTGGTCCCGTAATAATTGTTCGACCTTGAAAATCCAATCAAGGACATTTGACCCATCAAACTTGAGAAAGCAAGCTTCACATTCTTCACCTGGAATGGTTGTCTTACATGGAAAGGAGACGGAACTTACTCTGCTTGAGCTCAATCCATGGTGCTAATTCGTGCTCATGGACTGGAAAAAATTTTCCATCGATTCGTGGAGTGCATCAATGCGAGTAGTAGTGTTTCTCCTCTACGCGCTTGATGTGGTCACGATTCTCTTGAGCTATGAGATCTATCATCTCATACATTTCCTTCACTTCCAAACCAGCTTCTGGGTTTCTGGCAGCCATGGTCAACAAGAGCACCAAATTGTAACGATAACATTCACAGTAGTTAAGAACGAATGAGGACATTCAAGTTCAACACGTCTTTCCGCAATAGAATAGTTCTTCAGTTCAGAAATTACAGAAATAGTTAAATTACAGAATTCAAACAACACCAATATGAAAATAGCTAAGCTCAGAGTGAGAGATCTATGACTCTCGATCACCTCAGCTGAGTAGCCTCCCCAGCAAGCTCACTTGATGGGGATAAAGGACTACTCAGTTATTCTTGTAGATTTTACTATTCGTTTTTGCTTTGCTTGTTTTATGTTTTTGTCTTGTAGCTTCGTTTTCTGGCCTTCGGCCTCTCACCCCGTTGCTTGGGATTATGGTGATTGTAAACCATAAAATAATAATAATAATGATAATAATGTTCAATGGTAGATACATTTTCACCGATGGAGGGTCAGTTGAAGAAGCCATAGGATAGGAGTTTGCTGTTCAAACCCGTGTTCTTTCTTTCTTACGAACATATGCACAGAAACTTAAGATAATTTCATTAATTTGTTTGCTCTCAACAGTATTTGTTTTCTTTTGGAGGAAAGTAGCTTAGTCGTTCCATTTCTCTAACTAGGTTTAGCTCTTTGTAGAGTTCAGTGAGAAATTATAATCTAATAAATTGTAGCCAAATAATTGCAATTATTCATAGGTTACTCCGGATTATCTCTTTTTTGAAGAATTTGGTGATGGTACGGAACTGGCCCTCATGAATAGCACATGGAGGACCTCGTACTGTCAGATGAGATGAGGTTGTGAAGTCTTGGCTTGAAAATATAAGGGACATAATTAAGGTCTGTGTAATTTTAATGAAGTTCGGGAGAATTCAGCATAATTTACCAACAAGGACTCACTAAGCTTGGTGCTGCAGACCTTAATGATAGGCAGAAAACTTATGGTAGTTTTTTTTGGTCTGCAGGCAGTGAGAACTGACAAATTATACTCAAACAACGTTCCACAAGTATCGAATTCGTTAATATAACACGCTATTAATGCTTAGTCTAAACATAGCAATACACTGGAATATTCTCGTAGTAACCATATCAAGATATACCAAAAGCTCATGTCAAACACGTATATTATTTAATTACGTTTCCATTAATTCATATGAAATAGTATTCTGCTAGATAGCTACTTATCAGCACTCGTCTTCCTCATTTGCGCCAGCGTGTTTGGAGATGATGGTTATTTGATCTTAAATCACTTGAAGTGTGATATGTAGTTAGTGAAGCGTTGAAAGTTCGAAGCGCATTAAAGGAAAATGAAAATAGAATAAGGTTGCATTACATAGTGACCACAGGATGGCTAGATCCACAGGTTCAAGACACATCATCCATCTTTTGTTGTAAGTTGGATCTGGATGTGCCAAGCTAGGTAGATTGATCGATAGTACAATTGGTGTCATAAATATGATATATCTAACCAGATAGGTAAAGACGCCCAGCAATTGAAGTCGAGAAGAGAAGATAAGCCCCGCCCCCCCCCCNCTGCAACTTTATTCCCTCATGAATGAATGAATGAATATGATCTCATAATGCCAAGTTGACAAGAAAAACAAATTTGATTGTCAAATGAGTAAAGGTCTTGTTTGTCGTGTAACATCTGGTTTCATTTTAAGCCATTTTAAAGGATTGGAGCTCCCCTTAATGGAATATGCACTGTTCAAAAAGTATTTAGTCCCAAACTTGGCCTTAATTTTAGATACTAACTGCTGTTGGGATCATGGAGAGAATATATGCATCATCAAGTCCCACAAAGCCAACGGGATACGAGTATGGCGAATAGACAAGAGACAATAGACAATGGAGCACCATATCTTATTGAATAGCAAAAGTGCCAGTGTTCCCAGCAGTAAGATTCCCAGCTATTCTGGTACAAGAGTAGTATTCAGCACATGGCACAAATTTTCAAGACATACATCATTTTGGTTTTTGCGAAAAATTATGTTGGATCATGAATACTTTGCCTAAAACTGACATTGAAAGCAGAAAGTCCTGAACTTTTCTAGCATAACTCCACTTGTGTGTCAGGTACAACTAACTTCACGGCCAAATCACCTCACACAGCTATACAGGCATTAATGAAGTTGTTCGCATATAAGGATTTTACCACATAATCCATCAATGACTCATGCAAATTGATAGAGAGAGTATGACAAAAGAAATCAAAAAGAAAAGCATTGATCATTCTAATAAATTCCCATCCAACATCAGCACCGGTACATTACATTTCTTTTCTAGTCAACAAGTCATTTTAACCAAGAAAGATAAACTAGACAGCAAGAGAAAGCAAAAAGAAAAAGAAGTAGGAAAAAGGAAAAGTTAAAGCATGCCGAGATTTTCTATCTAAGCCATTTGGCCCCTTTTTCACGTTTTCTTTTTCCCTTGAAAGTAACTTCCCTTCTAGCAACTCTCTCTCTTGAAGGGATAAATCTATGAATAAGAACATTTCCCTTTCTCTTACTCCTATGCTTCCAATCATTGTTTTACGACCAAAAAAAAATACACTTTTTCTACCCATTCATTCTCTAGTGATAATGTAATATATAAGCCTTCTGCAAGTTTGCTTACCCCAGAAGCTTGTTTGTGATATTTCCGGTTATATAAGTCCAATTTCATTAGATTTAGTTCTCACTGATTGATGCTATAGCAGTGGAGTGGGAAAACTCAACATGGCTTCTCTTGGCAATCCAAGAACATGGATCCCATATATGAACAGCAAAGACTGTTCCCAAGGATTTTGTAGCCCGCACTGTCCACAGTGGTGTTACATTGTGTATCCTCCTCCTCCACCTTTTGAATACCCTGAAGATGATGATTCAAGCCCAAGTTTCTCCCCTCTTGTCATTGCAATCATTGGGATCTTGGCCACTGCTTTCCTCCTTGTGAGTTACTACGCCGTGATATCCAAGTACTGCGGCCGCCACCGCAGCAGCCGCAACCGCAATGATCACGAATTGCAAGAGAATCATCACATTCACGTCCATGAACCCTGGCATTATCTTCTGACAACTGGCCTTGATGAGGCTCTGATCAATTCCATCCCAGTGTGTAAGTACAAGAGAGGGGGTGGTGCGGTTGAAGTCACGGATTGTTCTGTTTGTCTCAGTGAGATTGAAGATGGTGAGAGTGTTAGGCTGTTGCCCACGTGTAGCCATGCCTTTCACCTTCCTTGCATTGACACATGGCTCAAATCTCAGTCCACCTGCCCTCTGTGCCGTGCCGCCATATTCGCCACTCCTCAGGTTCCGGCCGCCACAGTGATGGAAATCCCTTCAATGGATGAAGCTTCACCAGCAGAAAACGAAAGCTTAGCTGTTGGAAGTGGCAATGAAGAAGAAGAAGAAGAAGAAGAAGAAGGAAGCATACCTGGTACTGCTGCTGCTGCTACTAGTAGTGATGCTCTGAAGCACGGGGCATTGCGTGCTTTTAGTGACTTGGGAAATATGCAAGGAAGGCGCAGAATAATTGAGATAAGAGATGAAGTGTATGAAGAATCCATTGGAAGGTCAGTTTCTATGGACCATCATTCATTTCAAGAGCAGCAGGATTCTAGTAGAAGTATAGAACGATGCTCTAATGAAGCTGGTCAATCAAAGAGATGTAGAGGAGAGAGTAGCAAGTTCAGCTACAAGAGAAAGGTGTTGCATTGTGTATTGAGCCCAATTGCTATGAAAAGGTCACTTTCCAGTGGGAGATTCTCCCTTACCACAAGTGTCAGAGGAAGGCAGGGTATTATCCCTCTCTGAGAGTTCCCTTTATTTTTATTTTTTTTACCCTTAGTTTTCTTCTCTCTAAATAGTATCATTAAGAACAAGGTAAGATTGGACAATTTTTTCTGCGAAGATCTGATATGGTATATTAGTCACTGTGATGATATATATCAGTAGTACTTGGAAGAAAGAAAAAAAAAAAACTACTTTTCTTTTGATGTGTATGGTTGTTTTTGGTTGTATTTTGAATCCATGAGCTAGCATTTCCATAGAGATTTGGTCTCTGTGATTGCCGTGTTCCTTCTTGTAATTAACGGAAAAGGCATTCTGGGCACCTCAAGCTCCTCTTTGTTTAGCATAGGAAGCAGTAATAAGCTGCAGCTAGTGAATATAATAAGAGGAGTTTAGTTCATTACTTTAGTTTTTGAACAATTTATTTATAACATAGTATAGAGTTCGATTCTTATCAATTTATTACAGAAAAAGAAATCATCTTAAAAGATACAATAGAAGTAAGAGGTGATGAATCAAAATACTAATGAACAAAAGGTCTTGCATTGGTAACTTGAACAAAACCTTAACTTAGGTTGCCAATTACCATGTAGGATACATGAATAGATATCTGTAACGGACCTAAGTAAATAAAGGCCCAAATTAAGAATTGGTTCAATTAGGAGCCCATTTTTATTATAAATAGGAGGAATAGGAGAAGCAGAAGGCATGGAAAATTTGTATTAGGCTATCCTACCCTCTCTCTCTAGGATTCTTCTCTCTAATCTTCTCCTTTCCAAGGAGGTTTTCCATCCCAAATGCAGAAAATACACCAAATTGTCCTATTATTTCCATAATTCCATCATTTATGATTTCACCTCATTACAATGGTGCTTTCATTGAACACCATGCCAGCGGTTACCGCTTCCCATGGTGGTTCGCAGATCAAGCAATCTGCCAGTGTTTGATGGCGAGCATGGTTATTGGTGGATCCTTAGTGCGTGGAAGCTTTGGAAGGCCAGCAGAACGTCGGAATTGCAGAGATTGCTGCAGGTTGAAGAAGCCTTGACAGGCCGTGATCTGACTTGGTTTCGGCTATGGCGTCGGCGAAATCCGTCCACAGATTGGATGACCTTCGAGGTAGTGTTCCTGCACCGTTACCAACCAGACTTTCAATCAATTTTGCCAGATATTGCTCAAACTGAAGTTGCAGAGTGGGAAATTGATTGGGAAGAAATGATAGAAAAATTCAGATCAGAAGTAGAAAATTCAGATTCAGAAATTCAAAATCAGAAGCAGAAATCAACCGGTGTAGAAGCAGAAACAAAGACAAATCCAGATGCACGATCAATTCAACAGCAACAGATCCAACATTAAAACTCACAAATCTAACAATTCAAGCAGAAGCAGAGGGAATTGCAGAAATGCAAGCATTGATGGAAGTAAGACTAAATTTACTTGACCTGAATTTGAGCCTGCAAAATCTCAATCCATCCTCAGCCTTTTCCAAGAGAGAATGGCAGAAACCACCACCGGAGCCTCCAGATCAAAAGGTTGCGACGGAGGTGTTGGGAGCCGACAGGTCAAGCATACAGAGGCCACGACCAAAGCAGCCGGACCACAGGGTGGCGGACCACGGCGGATACAGGGGATGCAGAAAAGGGGGCGGAAGCGCGGTGTAGAAGAGGAGTTTGTTTACACCGCCGGATGCAGATCTGGCCGTGGTGGGCAGTGGAGGGGCCACCGCAGGGGAGAATAGAAGATTCCAGGCCTTGCGGGGGGCGCGAGCGGCGTCGAGCGGAAAGGGGAGGAAGGTGAAGGGAGATCGAGGCTCAACGCGGTGGGAGTGGGCGCGGTGGCGGGCGAAACGCACGACGGCCACCACAACGCCCAATACCAAGGGCGGTGAAGGCGCCGAGAAGAAGGCGGCCGGCGAAGAGCGCGATGTCGATGGCGCCTCAGCGACGGTGGTCGGCGACGAAGCGCGG
This sequence comes from Nissolia schottii, assembly GCA_003254905.1. Taxonomy (NCBI): domain Eukaryota; kingdom Viridiplantae; phylum Streptophyta; class Magnoliopsida; order Fabales; family Fabaceae; genus Nissolia; species Nissolia schottii. Next base: position 30,645 of record QANU01012926.1, read on the forward strand.
GTGATGGTGGCTGCCGTCACGACAGGCGTGTGGAGGGAGAGAGAACCCGTGGTGGCCATGACAGTTCCACCACCGACAACAGCGAACGTGACGGCGTCAGGGCGGATGGAGGCCTTCACAACGTCGCAGGAAGAGAGGAAGGAGACGACCACCGAGGTTTTTCTGACAATAGCCGCGAATAGAGCGAACAGTGATTCGCGCAACCCCATCCACGGGGGGGTGTGGCCGCCGGAAACAGGAGCAAGGAAGAAAGGGGAGAAAGGCGCCTCGGGGGTTGTCACCGGCAGGGAAGCACGAATGGCAGGGGTTGCCGTCACGCCGCTGATCTTGACGGGGCGAGCAGCCGTGATGGTGTTGGTGGGTGGGAGCACGGCGGCGAGGCGCGGGTGCTGGTGGCCGCCGTCGCCGCATTGCTCGTGCTGGGGAGAGCGACGGTGGAAGCTTCTAGGGAGCAGCCATTAAGGAATTGGGGGAAATGGGAGAAGATGGAAGAGATTAGGGTTGCAATTGGGGGGAATGAGAAAGGCTGCTTGGGTGGTCTCCTGGGTCAAGAGCAACCTGTTTTGGAGCAAGTGGGCCAAGCCCAATACGAATTTTTGACAGTAATTGTTGGGAATTACTCAACAAAAATGAGGTATATGATGTGGGCTTTTACTCAAATGGCGAATTTTCTGAAATTTCTCCAAATTGGCCCAAATGATGAAGTCACCTCCAGCAATTTACAATTTATGCAATGGGATCCGGGTGAAAATTTTTATTTTTTAGGACCTTGAGGACAAGATCCGTTTTTAAAGAGGGAGTATTGTAACAGACTTAAGTAAATAAAGGCCCAAATTAAGAATTGGTCCAATTAGGGAGCCCATTTTTATTATAAATAGGAGGAATAGGGGAAGTAGAAGGCGTGGAAAATTTGTATTAGGCTATCTTATCCTCTCTCTAGGATTCTTCTCTCCAATCTTCTCCTTTCCAAAGAGGTTTTCCATCCCAAATGCAGAAAATACACCAAATTATCCTATTATTTCCATAATTCCATCATTTATAATTTCACCTCATTACAATATCTTCATTTTTACTTTATCCATTGTTGATACGCAAAATGACCGAATTGTACACGGCAATACAATGCAAATCATGATGCGTAATAAACTATATATATCCTTTTCAACCGATTTAATAATGGACCAAATCTGTGCGTTATGCTTGTTTTGGATGAACTCTAGTGTCCAATGGGGTGGTCTCTAAGTGTGACCGGGAAGTCAGGAAATTGCAATATCAGGGCCCATAGTCCTTTCAATTATTTATTTTTTGTCGGGGTGAAATCATGAAAGCTTCATCATAAATTCTGTTCCTCACTTGACAGCCGCAGATTATTCCATCTCATTCTCAGTATCTCACCATTTAATGGTATTCGGATTTCGAACTTGTGTGTTCATCTCAAAATGGTCAAAATTTGTGAGTAGAAAGATGCTAACTTGTACGATTCGTTGTAAAAGCTACTCTCAGCCAGTTCCATTATTATTATGTTAAACGGAGCAAAGCATGGTATGAATGTATTATGTGTATAGCCACATTTATAAAATAAATGTGCAATATACGGAGCAAAGCATGGTATGGATGTATTATGCGTTCATTTCAATGTGCAATAGCTCACCCATACATTTTGAAATAAATGCATTCCTGCATTTTTTTTAATGTGGCTAAACAATGGGATTATGACACACCATACTTAACTCGGTACATAGCAATAGGCACCCGATATAATATATAGTCTACAAAATTTTTACTAAAGATGATTGATACAATTGATAAAATAATGACTAATTTTAAAAAGGCGTGAGTTCGATTTCCACTACTAATGGCACAGTCCTTTTCATATGTGATTTATAAATATTCTTATGAGCACTTAAAAATTTGAAAGTATGTTTTAACCTTAATAAAATGATTGATATTAACTAAACTTTTGAAAAAAAATAAAATAAAATAAATCTACCGGTTTTTTTTATCATATGATAGCTGCGTATACTCGCATACAAGGGTCTCCACGTGAATGACATACAAATTGTCACAAAGCATTTAAATTGAAATAGAAAACGATACAAGTGAAATGTTTATGCTTACTATATTGCTTAGTATTACTTCTACATTTTTTTTTCAGGTATTACTTTAAAATTTCAGTTTATGTTAATAAAATCTTTCAAATCAAGCATGTGTATATATTAATACTTAGTATTTCCTGAAACGAAATGAGAGTAATTCGGTGAATGGCTTGAATTACTTCACACTTATTCAGCATTTGTTGGCACAACGTTTTTCAAATATGTAGGTGGGCCATGTGATTTATTGGTTTTAGAGCATGATGGGCCCAATCATTCATAACTCATTCAACGTGTATGTGATTGGTGATCAGGAAAAAAAAAGTGTTACTTGTACCTTTTTTGTTATTTTGATATTGAATTGATTCACGGTCCATTAATTATTGTACGTAAGGTTTTAATAAGTTATGAGTTTCATTAAAATCTATTCAATAATAAATGAGTTATGAGTTGAAATGATGTCCTACAAAAAATAGTATAAATAGTATTTTAAAAAAAACGTGAATGTGTTGAAGTATTATTGGACAAGCATGTATATGTTTTGGTTAAGGTTGTAAACCACAATTAATTTTGGATGTGTGAGTGAAAAATAAATTTGAATCAATTAAACTTATTCACGTTGATTTAGTTTAATTTTAAATTTTTTTTAATAAAATCCAAATCACACTACAAGATCAGGTCGGTTTTTTTTTTTAAAACCCGATCGGTTTAATTTAGGTCATCAAGTTTAAGAGAAAAAAAAATCATAATTTTCATAAGCTTTTTATCCTTATAACTAAAAACATCATATAAATTAGTTATAGGGTCCGTTGGGATAGTAGTGACTTTTCCTGACCTTTTAGTAGTTAAAGGTTATTTGCATTTGTTTGGATCAAATTAACTGATGATATTTACTTCTCGAAAGGCTGTTTTAGGTGTTTGTAAAAGCTTAAACAATCTACATCTTCCTTTTTGAGAAGCTTATCAAATGCTTTTTTTGTAAATACTCTAAGTGTTCTTCCTTCGCATTTGATTTTATGACCATGCCATCTATATACACCTCTATAAATCTACCCAAGTACTCATGAAATACTCAATTCATTGCTCTCTGGTATGTCGCACCAGCATTCTTAAGTCCGAAGGGCATCATCACCCATTCATAGGTGCCTAGAGCACCTAGACATCAAAAGGTTGTCTTGGCGACATCTTCTTCGGCGATATAAATTTGCTCATATCCCAATTAGCCATCCATGAAACTTAGAATGTTATGCCCTGTTGCAAAATCGATCAACATATCTGCTATCGATCAACATACTCATCCTTTGAGGTTGTATTGTTTAGATTCTTGAAATCTATACATATCCTTAGTTTCCCGTTTTTTCTTTACAATAGGAACGATGTTGGAAATCCAATCTACATACCTAGCCGTTCTAATAAACTTATCTTTAAGAAGTCTCTCGATTTCTTCTTTGATTTTGAGCCCCACCTCTGGGTCAAATCGTTAAGGCGCTTGCTAAATAGGTCGCTACTGCTCTTTAATTGGCAGTCAATGTTCAACTAAATCACGACTCAGACTTGGCATTTCTTCATATTCCCAAGTGAACAGTCTTTGTTTCTTTGTAGAATAGTGACCAATTTGCTTCTGAACTCGTGACTTAGTAACCTACTTATGTAAGTTGGTCGCTTTTCATTTGAGTCACCGAGCTCTATCTCTTTTAGTGGATCTTGTACTTCTACTTTTTTATCATCAGATAAATGCTTTTCAAAACCAAGATTCTCATAATCATAAATGCAATCTAAATTTGAATTGAAAACATTAGAAACATGATCAAAGCTATTACAATCAGCTATGTAGGCCACTAATCGAGCCATTTGGCTCATTACATCATTCTGACTAATCATGATCGTGGGTTGTGCCTGCCTTGGCCTTCTACGATGTAATTGGTCCGTCAGGATTAATATAGATTGCATTGTAGTCCTCCTGAGGTACACCTTCTTCAAGTCCTTGGTACAGGGTTGTGTCGAAGGAAAGGTCATCGACTGGTACAGACTTCTTCTTGCGGCAATTCTTTCTCGCCCATTTGCACACTTGTAATGGGTCTACTGGCCAGAATGGAGGTTTTGACGGTGCTTTGCTTCTTGGCAACCCTCTAGAGGTTAAAGTAATGCGACTCATCGGGTTGTCTTGAGTCGTTGGCTCTTCTTCCATAGTCTTTCCTTTCGCCATTGCTGGTGACATGGACTAAATCATATTACGAGTGTTGCCCGTGGCGTCTGCCGGGTATTTATCTGCAATGACTTGCGGAGTGTTCTCCTTATATATATGTTTTTTGACCTGAGCATTCTCGACAGATCACCACATTTGGCGACTGCAGCTTCCTCTAAATCTTTTGTCGCGACCACGACCTTAGAGGCGCAGGGCCATTTGTCGTGGCTAAGAACATAGTTGGGCTTAGCGTTATCATGTACGACCCATGTTTCTGGCCTTTCTCTTGGTCGCCACCTTTTCCCTCTCTTCCTCCAAGGCTATTTGTCGCCATGTTTCTTCATCAACCGCTTGGTAGCGGGCTGAGATCCACATGTTATCCCTGCTGAACACCAACTTGCAACAAGGGCAGAGATCGACTGTTGGAACCTTATGCTTCTTGAGGAATTTGACTAGGCTCTCATTGGCCCTTGGGTCGACAAGATTCGCATCTTTGAGCTCCTCAAACTGCACTATTTCTTTGTGCTTTTCTTCTATTTCTTCGTTGCCAAATCCGCCAGAAGATTACGATAATACTTCCAATCCCATCACATCGTGATCAGAACAAATCAACCAATTAGACAAGTACTACACAAGCCCGACCTAGCGAGACGCGTGCTAGCTTGGTCAATGAAACTTTTTGAGTTTGACATTTAGTGTGAAGTTTTTTCGAGTATGAAAGTGGATGTGTTCTTGACATCTTTGACATTTCTTCACGTAATCTGTGGAGTCTTTTTGGAGGGTAGGCTAGTATAGGCCTGCACGGAGTATTTTTAGGGTAAGGGTTTTTCCTCCCATTTGGTGACCACACAACCCTTCGTGTACCTCTTCTAAGGCATAGGGTATCCTTTTTAATTCTACGCACTTGAGAAGGGGTTAGGACACCGATCGCCTATAAAGTTGTCTGCCTACCAAGGTGTAACTGGCGACTTCTCTATTGATTCTCTTTTCATCTTCGGTCGAATCCAACTTATCTCTATGGATGATATTTACAATTGGTGAGGTCCAACATTCTAGCAAACTTCCCTATGATTCAATCTGGTTGATCCCGATTATGATTGAGGGGTGACAGAGGGTTTCTAATATGAGCGTCTTGTTGTTGTCGCCCGGACAGGTGCTCGCTAGCTTTGACAAGGTGTCTGCTTTGCCACCAGTCCTAGGTATTGCTGCAAGTGGGTATCCTTCGCTTAATATTCACCTCTTACTTGCACGACCACGATCTAGGAATCACTATATACCACCAAATTTCTTGCTCTAACGTATTTGGCCAGGTTAAGACCTACAACCAAAGCCTCATACTCTGCTTGATTATTTGAGGTTGAGAATTCAAATTTTACGACAATCTCCAGTTGCAGGCCATTGGGGCCTTCCAGTAATACTCATGTTCCACTTTCGCGGATGCTTGGCGCTCCGTCAACATACAACGTCCATTTGTTTGTTTCTTTGGAAACATTTTTTCCCGTGAATTTTGCGATGAAATCGGCCATAGCTTGTGCCTTGATCGCGATTCTTGATTCATACTGAATGTCAAACATGAAAAGTTCCACTGACCAAGCTAGTACGCGTCCCGCCAGGTCGGGCTTGTGGAGTACTTGTCTGATTGGTTGATTTGTTCTGACCACGATGTGATGGTGAGAAACAAGTTTTAGAGCTGACTAGAAACATAGATGTTATGCAAGAAACATCTCACTTAGAAAATCCAATACATACAATGATTAATGATGCATTTAGGGGAAATAGGAATCAAGCCACCATAGATGAAGTACCAAGTGATAGGTCTGGAGAGGATCATAGTAACTTTTTTGCGCTTCTCGAAGATGGAAATGAAGCATTGTATGAAGGGAGCAAGTTCACGAAGCTAAAGTTTTTGATAAAACTATATCATATATAGGTCTTGTGTGGATTGAGTGACAAGGTGATGACTATGGTATTATATTTGTTAAGAGACACATTTGAAGATGCAAAGTTTCCTACTTCTTTTTACGAGGCTAAGAAAGTCATTACCGAATTTGGTCTAGACTACACCAAAATAAATGCATGCCTGAATGACTGTATGCTATATTTGGATGATGAAACAAATTTGCAAGAAACACGCAAGCATTGTGGTATATCCAGATGGAACCCTAAGAAGAAAAAGAAGCAGGCTGCGAAGGTTTTACGATACTTTCCGTATACTTTCCGTTGAAACCAAGGCTGCAAAGGTTATTTGCATGTAGTAAGATAGCTGAACACATGGGATGTCATGCATTGTAGAATAACAAAGATGAATTGATGATACATCCGAGGGATGGTGAGGCATGGAAGACATTTGATTTGAAACACCCTAAATTTGCTTTACATCCTCGAAATGTTTGTTTAGGTCTTGCAAGTGACAGTTTTAATCCTTTTGAAACCAGGAGTTCTACTTATAGCATTTAGCCTATGTGTTTAATTTCGTACAACCTTCCACGTTAGATGTGTATGAAGAACACTTCCTTCATTCTATCAATGATTATTCCAGGTAAGCAAATGCCTGGAAATTATATAGATGTGTACTTGTAATCTCTTGTGAATGAGCTAAATGAGCTCTGCAATGATGGTGTGAAAATCTTTGATTCATCTTTAAAAGAAACTTTTAGAATGCTGGTAGCGCTTATGTGGACAATAAGTGACTTTCCAGGGTTAGGAAACTTATCTGATTAGAACACACACACTGGTTTGGCCTGTCTAACCTATAACTTTACGCAAAACCTCGTCGTCTACTTCATAGTAAGAAGTGGTGTTTTATGTAACATCAATGTCTTTTGAAAAACAATCATAGATTTAGATGGAATTCTGTTTGCTTTGATGGAAGTATAGAGGAACGAGGTCCGCCAATAAAGTTATCAGGAGCGAAATGTTAATATAACATTTGGGAAAAAAAGTAATGTTTAAGAGAAAGGGGGAAATATATAGACAAAAATCTAAGCGATGGAATAAGAGGAGCATATTCTTTGAACTTCCATATTGGGACTCTAACTTGTTGTGCCCTAATCTAGATTTTATGCACATCAAAGAGAATACATGTGACAATATCATATATACTATGCTTCATGAGAAATCCAAATCAAAAGACCATTTAGATGCTAGAAAAGATCTAAGAAAAGTTGGCATAAAGGAGGATCAATGGCCAAATGATAATGGAACATATCGCCTTGCTTTGTTTTCAGGCATCACAGTTTTCCCTTGCTCTTAGTTCATATTTTGTGGTAGTTATATTGTAGAGGTTTTACAATTGTAACTAATAAACAAGGTTGAGAAGGGGGTTTAAGATTGCCACAAATAAAATAAAAAATGCCACTATTTTGAGGGTATTTACAAATGCCACGTAATGGTTAAAAACTGCTACAAAATGAGGGTAGCAGAGATTGGTTAGGTGGGAGTTAAAAACTCCTACAATTGTATTGTGTCACATCTAAAGGTGAGAGTTTTGTAAAATGTCACAAAAGATTTTGTGGAGGTTAAAAACCCCACTAAACAAAAAATAACCCCCATAAATTAAAATATTCTTTGTAGTGATTGGGGAGGAAGAGAGGAAAAATTAAGAATAAGAAAAAAAGAAAAAAAAGATATATTAAAGAGAATGGATTATACAAATAATTAACAATTTTTTTTTTTTGCAGACAACGTATTTCTCAATTAAGAAACATTACAAGCGAGAATTATGGTTTGCTAACTTGGTGATGAAGGAACAAGGTTATGTAACCCACCTTTACCAAAAAAAAATTATAGTGAAAAAAATACACAGTGTGGAAAAATAAAAACAAATGATACTAATTTTTCATAATGTAATATACAGATTACAACCTCATTATATAGAGGAAACTGCTGTTTATAAAAGAATAAAAGTTAATAAAAGCTAACCTAACAATTAGGAGATATTCCCATTATACAAAGATATCAATCAATAATATACAACACTAATTTATTGGACTAACAGCAGATTTTGTTCCTTAATTTTAGAGCTTCCTTCAATACTCCCCCTCAAGCTGGATCTAGAGGGTTGATTGATCCAAGCTTGGATAGTAGACGATGAAATTGTGCGCTTGGCAACATCTTAGTAAATACATCAGCAAGTTGATCATGACTCCGAGTATAGGCAGTTTGAATAACCTGATTTTGAACTTGTTGACGAATAAAATGGCAATCAACTTCAATATGTTTCGTTCGTTCATGAAACACGGGATTGGCTGCGATATGCATAGCTGCCTGGTTATCACACTAAAGTGTCATAGGGAGTGATGAAAGCCTTTTTAACCACTTTCTCGGATCTTGACACGGCTTAGGTTTTGTCACAACCATGCCAAGCTCGTTGAAAGCTTCTATGCCCTTTAGTCGTTCAAATTAAATTTATATACATACCTACTTTACGGCTTTCAGATTCCAAAAGGAATCCAATTGCAGTATAGGGTATGGTCGATCCCACAGGGAGTTGTAAAATACCATTCTTGAGTTCATTTAATTAAACAATAAAGTGAAGGATTTGATAATTTGATAATTTAATAAATAAGTAAATAAACAACATAAAAGTAAATAGGAAACAAA
>QANU01012938.1:0-12645 GCA_003254905.1 Nissolia schottii
TGAAGTCTCAAAATCAATTCTAACTTATCAAGAGCGACAATTTTTTCAGTTCTCCAATTAGTTAGAATCAATTTTGACACTCTCCCACCGAGAATCCATACACACACATAAATTGTAATTGATTGAGAAGTTAATCTTCACTGTAGTGCTCAAAGTTACAAAATGGTGGATTTATTTATGCTTTTAGCTATAATCTTGAATCTTGTTTGATCACTTTTGCTTAGCTCTAGGGTACCTTTGCTGACATTTTTTAGGCAACTCAGGTGAGTTTTCCGCAAGTAATCTTGAGCTAGATTTCAAGTGCGTTGCTAATTTTATGCACGGCCCTCCGAATCCTAGCCATTCTTGCTCTCCTCTGGTGAAAGCTCTCTCTACTCTCTTTAATGCAGATTTTATTGTTCATACTTGTCATGTTTTAAGATAAGTTAACTTTTGTGTAGATGCGTTGGCTAAGTATAGACATAATTTATCTTTAGGCTTTCATTCTTTTGATATTGTTCTGCATTTTCTGTCTCTTGGTTTTTTAGTAGATGGGGTTGGCATCACTTTTCCTCATATGGTGGGGTTGTAATTCTTTGTTTCTGGGCTTTCTAGCCTCATTGTTTATTAAAAAAAATGTGGTTAGGAGCTAATGACTCACATTGTAACTTTCTAGAGTTAAAACAATTAATTTTATTTTAGAGACAAAAGTGTGTGATGCATGTAACTTTCATGAGAAAAATCAACATTAATTCGTTAATTGAAATTAGTTTTAATTTATTAGAGATGGGAGTTACCACTAACTACTCTCAAGTTTATATGTTACTATATACATTTTCATAACATAATTTTAGTTTATGCTTTATGAACATGTAATATTTTCTTCTTCTTTTTTTTGTTATGGTAAAAGAATTTTACATCGTTACTTAACTACATACTGTTATATATATTAAGTTAGTGAAAGTCAAATATTTTTTATGATATGAGAATATATAAATAAAATTTTGTGTTTAAATTATTATTAATATTGTTATTAATTACTAATTGATTAATTGGAGGAAAAGAAAGGGACCAATGCAGAGAAAAGAGTAGGGCGTTTACAATGGAATTGAATTTGTTGGTTTGTTGTGGAGGTAGAATGCAGTCGTCACCATATTTATTTACATCTAGGGGTGTTTATGTGCTGGGCTGGGCCGGGTTGGCCTATACCCGAACCCGACCCTATATTTAGACTGGGTCAATTTTGAGGACCCGGACCCGATCCTAAACCTGATAGGCCCGATCATCTTCGAGCCGAGTAAAAACCCGGGTTTAGACCGGGCCAAAGCGGGCTAAAATAAATTAAAAAAAATAGAAACAGCAAAAACAGAAAAAATAGAAACAGCAAAAACAGAAACAAAAACACCAAAAACAAAAATAGAAACAGCAAAAATAGATGGAATTAAAACAGCAAAAGCAGAAACAAAAATTGCATAACAGAAATTGCATAATCAGGAATTGTTGTGTGTGTACTAGGCTGTGGAAAAAGTCTTATTGGACATTTAGACTGAAGGTTTAAAAAAAAAAATTAGACATCAACAACATAAAGCCATAAATGCAAAATCAATGGAGATAATTATAAAGAAAAATGAAAAATATATATAATAATATACTCCGGGCTGCCGGGCCGGGTCGGGTGGCAGGAAGCTAGACCCGAACCCGGTATGTATTAGGACTGAGTTTTTTTTTTGAGTTTTTTTTTTTAAATCGGGCCGATTAAAATCGAGCCCGATTCGGCCCAAATGCTTCGGGCCGGACCGGGTTGTGAACACCCCAATTTACATCCATGGAAGGAATAGGGTTAGTGCTTTCTTTATAAGAAAATGTTATTTCTCTAGTAAAAAAAAGTTATTTGTAATTATTAATGTATAAAATATCGTTTCAATACACATATTTTTTTTTAGGTTGCCTGCCCGGTATCCAAAGCTTAGCCTTGACTAATCCGGGTCGACCCGGGTCGCGCACCTGGCTATGGCGGGTGAGTCTCCCAGCGGGGATAACTGCGTACACAAGGTCTCGAACTCTGGACCTTGCTTAAGCGATACCAAGCTGCTTACCACTTGGACCAACCCCCGTTGGTAGTTTTTTTTTTATTAGATAAGATCTCTTTGAGGTTTTAATAACCTATTAAAATTTTATCTAATAATAAATATGTGTGTATATATTGACATAGTGTCTCACACATGATACAAGAGCAATACTTGAGAATCTTAACTTTTGGCTTAAATGCTTGTGAATCTTAACTTTTGACTTATTTATCCTCTTAACTATATCTAATCATACAATTATCAAAATCTCAAACAAAAATCAATGAGATTTTAACAAGTGTATGATTGGAGATGATTATAATGATAAGTAAGCTAAAAATTAGAATTCCCAAGTATTTTTCATAACTACAAATAACACAACTCTTGATTATATAAGTTTAAGTAATGAGGATTTCTCCGGTACCTCACAAAAATTAAAGGTACTGGTACCATAACATTTAAGATTTCACCAAGTGTATTACTAACTTAAATTATTTATTATTTTAAATTTATGATTAAATCACAATTGCTCAAATATAATAAAGTATCAATACCTTCGTATAAGATTGAGTACCCAAGGAAGAACTTTAAGTTATTGTTTAGTTAAATAAAAAAAATATATTCACCCTTGTTTATATTATAATTTGAAGCTTATGCTAAGATATAACTCAACGTAATTTTGTTAAATGTGCCCAAATGAGTTAAAATTTAATGTACACCTTTTAAATTATGGTTTACGGTTTGGAAAAAAAAATTTAGAAAAAAAAAATTTATAAACACAATTTTAACACATCATTTTTAGACATACACAATAAATGTGAATCTCATTTAGGGAGAGTCAAGAACACTTATAAAACACAATAGAAGTGGTGAAACTCACTTTTATTGTGTGTATCTAAAAATAATGTACTCTTTTCATTTCTCAATGTTAGTCCATTTTATTTTTTTTAGATTCATTAATAATATAATGCATATATATGTCCAGTTACATTGAATTATCAATAAATATAAAAAAAAAAAATAAAAGAGACTAATATTTAGAAATACAAAGAGTATTAAATTTGTGTCTAGACAAAATTTTTCTAAAATTTAATCACTTTTCACTCACTTGTTAATTGCAAGTAACCAACTTTCTATCTCCTTAAGTAAGTACTTGCAGCACAATAGGGCCAACCATCTCTTCCATATCCTTTAGTTCTTGTCCTAAAATAAAAGAGATTTATAATAAAAATATGTTTAGAGAATGAAACTGAAAATGGGGACAAAAAAAAATTTAAATTTTCATTATCTTATAATAATTTTTAGATTAATTTTGATACTTCCATAAAATAGGACACAAGATATATGTTCTGAATATGATTTTTATGCTTTAAAAAAGAAGAAATACAAAATACACATCTTTTCTGTTCTCTTATGACCATCTATTCTATTTTAGAATATGAATTCTATGATATCTTATGGAGCTGAGATAATGACCAAACTTCGTCAGTAATAAGTTAAAAGTAAAATTAACATATTATCAACATTAAAAAACAATGTAAATATTTAATCATGCATACTACATTTTATGAAAAAATATTCGACTTTTATTATAATTATGTATAAAACTTATATACGAAATCAATATGATTAATTAATAATATAAATTACTTTATATTAATCTCTAATGAAGAAATGATTGAACAGAATTAATATGTCCCACAAATGAACAGATTGGTCCTGGGTTGGCAAGTTGGGTTGCAAGTTAGCTAGTTACAGCTCAATCAAAGCTTATAAACTCACATATAATTAATACCTATTTCGAATAATATCTTCATAATTGATTTTTTTTCCTATTTCAAAAATTACATTACATTGATTGCAATATTAATGTTTGAACTTAAACCTCATGCATATATTATCAAAACCTTCACTTCAAATTTTAAGTTATTGATTCAAACTTAATAGAAAATTTTAATAGAATATGATTAAATGTACGGTAGAAATGTCTAATAATTTTTTAGTTAATCGAATCTATTACTAAGGATTATGTTATCTATAGGAAAAATAGCAATTCAGCCACTGAATTATATACCACATGCAATTTACACTTTGACTCTTAAAAAAAGTACATTATTTATAATATTTTATAATAGTTCAAATTAATTTTTAAATAACTAAATTATTTTCATCTCACCCTTCCCTTTTTGATATTCTTCGAGAACATACGGATAGTTTGATTATATAAGAGTCAATTTGCATTATTATGAAACGTTGAATATTAGTTTACACATTTTTACAAGTTATTGATTAAGATGGGTTAAATTGCTGGTTTCTTTTGTTTATATTCGTAATAAATGCATATGAGCATAATTGCATGCCAAAAATAGCGCTTGTTCTTTCGCTAAATTGGTTTGTGCTTATTTATCGCCAAACAATAAAGCAAACTTGAACTAATTTATGTCTCCCTTTAACCGGGTGTATGTCAGTCAGTAGTACTCAGCATGTCACGAGATACCTTACACTAATTTGTTTCTTTTATCATTCTACTATTTGATTAAGGAAAATTTTTTTTAAAACTTATGAGTTAAATCCTACCTTATAGGATAAAGTTACCTCACCATTAAATCAATAAAGTGAAAAATGGAACTCACTTTATCCTATAAAATGAATTTATTATTTTAAAGGATCCTTTTCTCAAAACGTACTTTAGATATATCATTCATCCTAAAATGAAATAGAAGTTGATATTCACTTGTATTTTCATTTTCACCTTCTAAAACTAATATGTTTGGTTTTGACATTTAAAAGCTTCATTAAAATTTAATACAAAATAAATCATCTTGCTTGAGGGAAAAGATATGTAACTTAAGAAGCAAGCTATTGTTGTTTTGATCATACAGTCAAGTCTTTTTATTAGTCAACACAAATTAAAGATATCTAAGACCTTTTCAAAAACACACACACAAACATAGCTTAGTCAAATTTAAACTAAAAATTATTCTTATAGAAATCAGATGTCTCATAAGTTAACTTATGTGAAAATATACCCAAAAAAAAAAGTCTTTTATGTATTTTTTTATTACAAATAATAGTGTGACAATCAAAATGGATAATTTTAAGAAAACGAAACACACAAAAGTGTGGTGTCCATCATAATAAAACTCACCATAGATATTACACTTATGTCAGTATAATTATTTTAAAGTTGTCCATTTTAATTTTTTGAAAGGCAAAAAGTAATGCTAATATAGATTTTGGTTCACTATGAATCTTGTACATGGCATCGTAGCAACCATTTATTTTTGTAATATCTATATATCATTAATTATAATTGTAATTTTTTTTAATGTTGTTATGATGTCATGTCCAAGATTCACGGTCAATCTCGATCTGTATTAGCATTACTCGGTGGCAAATTGTAAATTTATATACTTTCAGAAAAGATAAAAAAGGATAAAAAGAATGAAAATGAACTTCACTAATTCACAGCTTTTTGCCTTTTGTTTCTGGAAATCCAACGTGTGATAAAATTCTTTGTTAGGAAGAAATGAGTAACCATGCATTAAAGTAATGGTTCTTTTACAAAAGGTTGCAGTTGCTGATGCTTATGACCATCTTTTTATTACTTCTTTTTTCTATTTACACACGTAAAAAGGGCAATGGTCCAAAAATAAAATAATCAAACTACAAGGAGATCCCCATTTCACATGGACTTAGATGGATATAATTTCAATACCCCATATTTATATACAATAATAATAAAGTTAACGAGATTCATAAATAAAATATATTTAAAATAAAGGCGATAAAACCCTAAAACCCTAATTTGATGAAGGAACGATTCTCTCTACGCATCCAGATCATATATCCTTTTCAAGGAGAGTGATCCGATATTCAAGATCATCTACCCACGGTTGCCATGAGTGTGAGGGAGGTGTCTTTGAATGTGAAGATAGAGGTCTAATTGGAGGCTCACTTTTATTTATCTATCATATCCTGGAGAAAAAAATATACATACACAAGTTAAAAAACATTATAAATATACACCAGTTAACAAAAATATGAATACACAAAGTAACTCCAACCCTAACCCTGAACCAACCCTAACACATCCAAACTTTTATACCCAAACCTCTAACCCAAAAATATACGCAAACCTTCATACCCCTAAACCATACCCAAACCTCCATACCTTAAACCATACCCAATCTTCATACCCTAAATCATACCCAAACCTCCATACCCTAAACCTAATTCTAACCCTAAATCTAACCCTCATACCTTAAACCTAACACAAATCCTAACCCTAAACTATACCCAAATCAAAAGACCATACCCTCAAATCAATCAAACTCCTAGTTCACAAAAACATTCAATTCACATTCAAAATCAAATAAATAGTCAAAATAAACTAAAAGAAAGACAAAAGAAAAAAACTTATAGTGGTTGTGCGATGCTTCAGTGGTGGCAGTGACGGGGAGACAAGGGGTGGGCATGGCCGGTGGCATCGAGAACACGCAAAGTTAGGACAGTGAAAATTAAAAACAAATTTCCTTAGAAATAATGTGTGAACCTCAATAATCTTCACATGGTCCTCGAATTCCCCTTGCACAAGCTAAGGGTCTATTCTCCCATGATTCTGGAATCGCATAATGATTTTGAGAAAGACATAATTGAAATAGAAAAGAAATGGTTTATAGAAAAATAGAACTTTGTATTCAAGAAAGAAAATATAGAATTACAAATGCAATCCTATGCCAATCAAAGGGACGACAAGTAATCCCCAACCGCTATGATGACTTACAAAGAGCTATAAACAAAGCTTGAAAAGAGATTCTATAAATTAAGAACAAAGCATAGTGCTAGAAATGTAAAAGAGGAAGTAAGAGTGGAAAGTAATGAACTAGTGTCCTTTCCCTCTTTAGAGCTTCTCTATTTATAGTGGAGTTGAGGAGCTTGGCCATTAAGTGTTTGACATGGTTTTTTACTCAGCTATGACAACTGTGGACTTGTGTCAGATCGTTGTAGCGATCTTCACCTTGTTGTAGCGGACTTCTGCTGTGGCGTTGCACAAGTCATTGTGGCAAATGCCTGCTCCTTTAAGTTGATGTGTTTTCCCTCCGTAGATTCTTTGCCTCATTGTGCTGATGTCGAGTCTGTTGTGGCGAGGGTGCATATTTTCAATCAACACACTTTGGGTCCACTGATTCAGCCGGTTGCTGTGGTGATGCTTTGATCTTTGTGGCAATGACGAATTTTCCTCAACAAACACGCTCTAAGTCCGTTATTCCAACTGCTCGCTATAGCGAGAGAGGGATCCCCGTGGCGATCTTTAGAGTGCTTTAGATTAGCTCTTGTTCCATTCTTCATCTCCAAGAACAAAATCTCTTTCCCTTTTGTTCATGTCCACTTGAAACACTATTTTCAAAGAGAAATCAAGTGCTACAAGTTTCTATTCACAAAAACATGCTAATTGGTGAAAATTAACTCATTTGATAAATGCACCATTTAGAAGGAATAATTCAAAACCAAGGTAATTGTGTGGAATTTAGCCTATAAATTCATACAATATGCTTAATTATGAAGGAATTTTAGGTGTACAACTAACACCTATCAAGCATGCATACTAATCAATTAACTCTCTTGTCACTAAGATTGATAAATTTTGGTAATTAAGTGTAAAAACTTATTTTGTTTGGTCTATACTTAGTACTCATAGTTTGTTATACCCATCATATGTCAAATTTTTGTGATGTGCTTAAGTTTGTGATTGTTTATTAAAGAAGATAAACAAGAAATTTAATAAACTCTAACTCCCAAACCTTAAACCCTAACCTTAAATTTATTAAAAAATCATCATTTACTGGTGGATATATCTGCCGGTAATACTTTTTCTTTGTTTTAAAAAAGTCTTTAGTGATTACCGGAGGGTATATCCGACGATAATATATAGCACCACTTGGTACCACATTATTCTGGTGAAAATTACCACAAATACATTATTTGTCGATAACATGAAGCTTCTTCGTTAACAAAGTTGAAAAAGGCACTTACCGACAGATTAGGGACACAAAATCTGCCAGTAATTGTGACAAATTAATCTATCGATAAAATTTGCTGATATTTAGCATTTTTTTAGTATTGAAATTTGATGACACGTATAAAAGCAAAATTATAGTTTGACCTAATAATTTTTAGAGATTAATTTCTATGTCATACATTGTTATCCAAGCATGTATTGTTTGAATAAAGTTTTGAAATAGTAAGGGTAAGGCTCAGAGGATTTGGATCATCTAAAATGAGAAGCTCACTTTAAAGGGTAAAATGAGAAGCTCACTTTAAAGGCTAAAGTTAGAAAATTTCATCCTTAGATAGATAAAGTGATAAGTGGGTCCCATTAACTCTTTATTGATCCAACGGTGAAAAGCCCCACTTTAATTACCTTCTAAAGTGAGCTCCTCACTTTATATAATCTTTGTCTAAACTCAAATACCTTTGATTATGTGGCAACACATAATTAGATGATAATGTGAAACTTTTTTACACCGTCGATGTATAGAAATTGATCTCTATTTTTTTTTATAACTAGCTAAAGTTTCAACTAACCACTTATTGTTTTTATTAATTAATTTTTAATTTTAGTTGATCATTGATACCTAATTTTCCTTGATGTACTAATTAATGTCTTAATCAATTGTCAAAATTTCAAATAAAAATGTTGAACGAAGTAATTAGATATGATGAGAGAACTATTAGCGAAACTTGCCTTTACTAAGCTTCCACATTGATAGCAATATCTTGTACCTTGGGTGTAACGAAGGTCATTTGTGCTGCCCCTATCGGTTTCCCTTTGCCCATAAGGGTTCATTGTGCCTCGCTAAAGGTCTTGTCTTGCTACCTCTGAAACACCTTAGCTAACTGTTTACCCGTACGCAGTAAACAATGCTCACTAGGTTGTTTTCTACCTGGTCGGAATACCTTAGTCCATAGTTATCTTTTGAAAATAGTTGCTTAAGAAAAATATGGACTCGTTTTAAACTTTTTATTTGCATAGGATAATTACTAAAATAGAGCCATGCGTTGGAAAGAAGCCAATATAACAAAGCGTATAACAGTATAGTAATAAAGCATCCAGTACATCCATTGGTCCATCATAACGGTCACATAGTTATATATACAATAAGTAGGAGATACACAACATGTACATAACCAGAATATCAAATACATGATCCAGAATATATAACATAATATCAAAATACAAGGGCTGTGCCCTTGGCAAAAATCTGAACATCTATCTATCTGTAAGCTCAAATCCTGTCATAGCCGCTCATGGCTCAGCTGGCGGCTCGTCTGCATCCTTAAAGTAGGACTCATCTTCGGTACCTGAAGTCATAAAGCAGTGGGGATGAGAACGGTAGGTTCTCAGTGGAAATAACTTTAGTTCCTGAGTCTCGTCTCATATTAGGTCGGACTTCAAGCCGCTCAGAGATTTCTAAGTGAACATGTATACTAAACATCCTACTGATTCTTATCTGGCCTAAGTTCTGAACGGCTTTATCTACTTTACTAGGTGATAGGGGAACTACTCTTGCTTACTACGTTCTCGTGCTTATTAACAGTTCGTGTACATACCTAGCCGTCTCGAGCGTTCTCTTGACTGTAATGACATAACAACAGAATTATACATTACATCTACTCATATATAACTGAAGACAGATTTATACAATACCTATACTTTTGCATAACCAGATCATCAGAATGAACATGACGGAATCATCAGAATGAACATAACAAAATCATCAGAATGAACATGCTTGATCTACATGCCTAACAGAATGAACATATGCATAACAGAATAAACCTGCATAACAGAATAAACCTGCTTTTGGAATATATGTTATTCCCACCATAGTAATGCCCTCTGTTGACATTAGTATGATGGAATAACCTCGCACCCTTAGTGTAGGCCCTGTTTGGACCTTCCTGTGGTGGGCTTCCACCTGTCGTGTGCCCCCTCGGGACCCCTCGGCAGTGGGCGGATATTGTACCCTCACCTTAGCTTGCCCCCTTTCGACAATGCAAAGGTGTGGTAACCGCACACCTCCAGGTATGCCATATCGACACCACCTGTGGCAGGCTTCCACATTCAGAATGCTTTTTTGACCTCCTGAAGTGGGATCATGGTTTGGTTATCGTGATCACGGCCTCAGAATTTTTAGCATGTGGCATTTAGCCTTTTCAGCATTTTCAGCATTTCTGGCCTTTTTGTACCTGCAGCATGTTATGACTTGTTTCCTATGGTTTATTTCAGAATCTTTACTTATCTCAGAGTGATTTCTAATCCTTTAACTTGGTTCAGCATGAATGCATGAAATGCTATGCATTATATCACAGACTACATGGAGTTCACAAATTCAGTACATATTCTTCACATACTCACATACGGCATATACTTCATATAATTCAGTTATCATTCATAGCTATGGCATTAAGTATCAGACTATGTGCCTCAAGAGGGGTTCCATAAACATTCTGGCCTCAAGCAGCTCAGCGAAAACTCTAGGTCGCTCAGCGGTTTGAGTTCTATCGCTCAGCTCTGAAAACGGTTTCGCTCAGCGGTAGGGGTCTTATCGCTCGACGGTAAGAGTCCCATCGCTCAGCGGTCTGACAACTTTTTAAAATATCTCCACCGACTTTTATCCTTTAAGAAAAATATCTTTTCGGACTTATCTTTATCCACGTGGACCTCAGATCGCTTAGCGGTAATCGCCTCTCGCTCAACGATCTGGGTGCAGTTCGCTCAGCGGCACCAGAGGATCGCTCAGCGTCCACTAGGCGAAACTGAAAACCGAATGCACCATTTCTTCCATTCTTTCCTCCTTTGCTCCCATGGAACCCTACTTGAGTTTTACACATATTTTACACATAATAATCCTATCTAATCCAGGTCACAAGACCCTTCAGAATCACCTTCCTAAGCCCTAGCATCATTTCTAACATATATGAACACATAATAAAAAATCATCACACATACACATAAATCACATAAACTCTCATCCACCATCAAAGGTGAGGAATTAAAGTTACCCACTTCCTAAAGAGCTTGTTGGTGATGGAAGAAGGATGAAATTAACCCTTGCTTGCTTGCTTAAGTCTTCTTGCCAAGAAAGAATGAAAACTTAGGTTATGGAGATTTAGGGTTATGGAACTTGATGTCCTTGCTTCCAAATGAAGAGAAACTTCTAGCCTTGGTATTAGCTTGTCTTCTTGATGAATTTAAGAGTGATTCATGAGGATGGAAGGCAAAGGATGATGGTTGAACTTTGGTGGATTTGGAGCTTTAGGTCTTGGAAACTTAGGAAGAAGAAAATGAAAGACTTTGGTGTATGTATGTGTGTGGCTTCGGGTAGTGAGGGCTGGCCGTGAGTTTTTGGGCCTTTGGCCACACATATTTCTAATTTTTCTCGATGTGTTTTCAGTCGTGTTCGCTCATTAACTATTTATGTACGGAAGTCCTAAAAATATTTCGGACATACCGTTGTGACCTATTGATTTTTCTTATTAATCTTTGAATCTTTATTAAGATATTCTCAAATTTATTTTCATATTAATGTATTTTACAGACTCCTGTGAGTCAGGATTAAATTCTAAGAATAACCTAATATCGACCCGAACGTCACCAGACGCCACGAGATCGCAAAATTATTATTTTTAACTAATATTACCGGAATAAAATTAATATTTGAATTTTATTTCATTTCTATCTCATCTTTTCCTTATTAATGTATTCTTAATTATTTATTAAGCGGAGTTTTAGTGAAGGGAAAAACTCGGGTTGTTACAACCTCTGTCTCTCTAGTGATCTTGTTTGTGTCCCCTTTAACGACACTATCTCCTTCCTCAATCTTAGTAACATACTTATTTTTGCCCTAGCAGTGGCTATACTTCGTTGTTGTGACGGTTTTAACTCTTTACCAAGTGGCGACCTTTCACGTTCTTGTGATGGCGCCTTTCGAGTTAAAACCTAGGTTTGGACCGGGACAAAGAGGGTCAAAACGAGCCAAAACTATCTCCAACTTCAAAATAAAAAATAACATCCATTAAAAAATAAAGTTAAAAAAATTACAAACTACAATAGATTTGCAATAAAGTTAGGTAGAGTGAAATCGGGTAATGGGCTGAGAGAGAGCACCGAGAGAGAACTGAGAAATTGGGTAATGGGTAATTGAAATTGGGCTCACTAAATTGGGTTGAGTGAAAGTGAAAACTGAAAATTATTTAGAAATGTGCTTGCAAGAATCTAATTCCTTTCATTATTATGATTTCTCATAATGGGATGCGAATGATCAAAAATAAAAAATGTATAATAGTAGAACATCGGGTCGGACCGAGTGACCCAAGACTAAACTCAAACTCAGTATGAATTAAAAATCAAGTTTTTTATTTTTAGAGTTTTTAAAAATTGGACCCAATTATAATCGGACTCAATTTAACCCAAATGCTTCGGGTTGATATGAGTTAGCGGGTCAGACTAAGTTATAAACACCCCTAAATAAATATATGAGGTGGTGGACTTTTTCCTATCAAAAAAAAGTGTCTAGATCCATTAGGTCCCTAT
>QANU01012968.1:8585-40881 GCA_003254905.1 Nissolia schottii
TATATATATATATATATATATATATATATATATTAGAGATTTAAATTTCAATGTTTTCGATACATAAAAAAATAGTTTAAAGAATTTTACAATCTCATATAATTATATAATCTTTATAAAGTGAGATTCCTGAATCTTAAACTCTATCTCTATAGAAGTAATGATTGAAATATTTTTTTTTGTCCAAGTCACTAATATATGAAGTAGACTCTACATAATATAACTCGAACTGAGTCGGCGGATTATAAAAATAAAATTCTCTCAACTTTTTCGTGCACCAATCTTGTTATAACAATTAAACAATTCTAATCGATATCAATAAAATTGTTTATTTGTTCTAACGAGTATAATTGAATAACTATATTAAAAAAATCATAAAAAGGTTATGTATATTAACAAAATTTTACATTCTTTTCTAAAAGAAAAAATTACATATATTGATGATATGGTTTTTAGAAAAATGATTAAAAAAATTAGCAATTTCATTATCATTTTCCTTTTATGATGCGAAACAATTTTATTAATAAATAAATAACTATATAAAAAACTTCTCATAAAAAAACTATAAAAATAAAATAATACTATGAAAAATAAAATTTATAAAATAATTTATAATTTCACTTTAAATTTGATTGAGATCGGTGGTTTTTCATATATAAAAATGGGAAAGATTAACTACAACAAAAAAAAAATGAAAAAGATTCTTCTTTTACTTTGGACTCTTCCACATACTTATGGATAGAGTTAGGTAAAGTTTTTACGCGACCCTAACTCTACCCTCAACTTATATAAAGAAAAACTCTATTCTACCTTACCAACAAGTTTTGTAAATAAAAACTATAACCTTACATATAAAAAAAAAATATTTAAACTCTAACTCTACCCTATCCTACTAGTTATTTTCTAAAAGATATTTTTATGTTTAAATAAAGTGTCAATTAGAAAAAATAATTATTTTACTGTATAAAATAACATAATTTAAATTAAGCACAAGAGAAATTTTAATACATTTTTTTTATCAAATTAATTTTGTTGTAGTAACCAGTCAATCAAGAGGCAGCCCTAATCCTATTTTCTTTGTTCTCTCTCATCATCGGCTAATCTCCAATTTTTGTGAGAGTTCTAGAGAGGGTTGTCATTCTTCTTCTTCTTTGGTGACAGTCCCGCCGCTTTTTCTTCTTCTATTATTTAAGATGTAGATTTAATAAATAGATCATATCTTTTCTTGAAATAACAAATCTTGTGTTTTTCATCCCCTTTGTGGTTGTTTTTCATTTCTCCTTTGTAGTTGTCTTCTTTCCCTGTTCTTGAGTATTTTTGTTATTTTTATGGTGTTACTTTCATATGAAATTTACAGACGATGAAAATATCGAGATCTACTGTGAAAGGAAGCATAACACGTTCTTCAAACTGCAACACTTGTGTTGGTCTACAATGTGAAAGTTGCTTCAACATCGATCTTCGAATGAGGAGCTGAGTTACAGATCCTCAATTGATTCAGGATGTAGAATGTATTTGTTTATTATTAACGTTAAATATGATGTATTTTTTTGATTTGCAAGTGATGTTAGGCTTCTTTATGGATGAACTTTTTTGTTCTCGTAAAAAAAACTTAATTTAAATTAACAACTACATAATTAATAAAATTTAATAAAAAAATAATCATTTTAACAAAATATAATTATAAATTAAACCAAATATCATAATCTTTATCCATAACAACTAGAAAACATAACATTCTAATTTGTTTGATACATAGAAGAAAAAAATTAAACTAAAACATATATAATAAGTTAAACAATCCTTTAACAACAACCTAAGTTTGTCACTCTAGTTATATAAATTGGGTGTGAGTAAGATCAGAACGAGTTCATTGAAACTTTAGTCTTACTCTAACTCATGCGGATAATTATTGTGGTAAGGTGTCTATCAAATTGGATCCAACATTTATTTATTATCTTATCTATTATTACCTTATAAAAAAATCACTATATATATAACAACAGGTCACGCACAGCAGCAAAACACATCACAGTGCCTTCGGTCCCGCTGTTTCATAAGAGATACTTTGGTTAGTTTTGATATTTGTGATTATTACTTTGTGCTCTATTTTTAACGCGACTTTAGTAATTTGTTTCAAAAATTGTGTGTATTCATCTGAATATTTTTATCTTCTATTTGACTGAATTATTTTTATTTTATGTGGGTCTTTTGAGTAAACTTCCGTTTTTTAAGATTTATTTTGT
This sequence comes from Nissolia schottii, assembly GCA_003254905.1. Classification (NCBI taxonomy): domain Eukaryota; kingdom Viridiplantae; phylum Streptophyta; class Magnoliopsida; order Fabales; family Fabaceae; genus Nissolia; species Nissolia schottii. The sequence goes on from QANU01012968.1 coordinate 10,832, forward strand.
AGAATTCTTTTATTATATTCATTGATATTTCATAGTGAAAATTTTTCCGTTTAAGTCCAATGATTTTTTGTCATTCTCATTTAGAGTTTTTTATATTAAAAATTGGTGTGTGCGCTCTCCTTACTTTGCCTATTTAATTTTCAACCTCTTATATATTGTTTGTCATGATACTCTTGGATAGGGTATAAATTGTCATCTTTATATATGCCATGATACTTTTTTATCAATAAAAATAATGTATTTTTAACTAGTTCAACAAAAGTTAGGTTTTGCTAATTAAGTCATTGTTTTTGAAAAGACGCCTCTCGGATTAATTTAGAAAAGTTGTCTATGTGATGTGCTCAAACAAGAGCCAGAGAAAAGCATTAATGCTTGCATTTTAGTAACCCAAAAAAATCAATTTGAGTTTCAGGAACCAGCCACGTTATGATATCTCATGAAGGACGTGATATTCAGAATATTCCGTGTCTAAATGCCATTGTGTGGCAATGAGAGCTATAGCCAATCACGTAAAAGGTTTTGTGGCTATGTATTAGATATTTGTGTCCATATAATCAGATATATCACTTGTGTTCTAGAAGTACTTTCTTTTTTCTTCTTATAATTGCTTAGCAATTTTAGATTTGTCAAAATTCTAGAGGCACAATTGGGCTTTATTGCAAAGTTTTTCTTACATAAAAATTCTGAAAAAGTGGTGGGATAATAAGTTTTAGGAAAATGTTTCTTTTTATACTTAAATTTCATTTGACCAACATTAACTAATGATGAACAAACTATTTAATGAACAATCTGTGTTTTAGTTAGTGAATTGATAACATGTTTTCTTAAGCGAAAAATATAATGAATTTATTAAGTTCATCAAGAAATAATAATAATTAAATTTTTGGGAAAAGTGCTAATTAAGTTCCTAAAAATTTATTTAACTCCCAACTAAGTCTCTAACAAAAAAAAGGTGACAACTTAGTCCTCGAAATTTTAAATGTTTTTTACGTTAGTCCTTTTATTAGTAAGACCATTAACAGATGTTGTTGTGTCTGTTAACCCTCCATTTTCCCACCCCAACTCACCAAAACGACATCGTATCATTATATATGTTAAAAAAACCTAAAAGAAACCCTAATTTGTTGCTTCACTATGCTCTCCCGTCTTTCTTTGATCTTTCATCCCTCTCTACTTTCACGTCTCTTTCTATAGATCTCTCATCTCCCACGATATTTCAACACCTATCTTCAATGATCCATTGACCCATTGACATTGTAAGCATCGATAGTATCCATTTCAACTGTGCATGAATCATCAAAATGCTAAGCAACCAGTACGACAACTCATTGTACGATTCTTCCCAATTGCCATACACTTGTGCAATTGCTTTTTGTTTTGCTAGCCACACCTTCCGGTACGTAGGCTAGTATCCGTGGCGATCCATAACACTTGCCTGAATGGATTTTACTGGCATCTTTACCATTGCCCGTATCTGCGCCAAAATCATGCCAGCAATGTGGTCAGAGGTCAACTTGTAGTGATTGCGAGTAAGTGTTGATGCAACACGTCTGTAGACCATTGAATTTGGTAACTTCCCAGCAATAGTTGTTCTTTTTCAGTGTTATCCTAATAAGCCATTGACACTCATTGCCAAAATGTTTGCATTTGCAATAGTATGACATCAGCTCTGACTCCTTGACCTTATAATTTGCTCCGGCACGCATGCAATGGTTTGCAACAATAACTTTAACTGCATCTTTTTCATTGAAGATTCTCCCTATATAGAGATCATCCGTTGCACTGTAATCATTTCCCATGTCTCCAAACTCCATTGCACGCATACCGTCAGCATTGAAGATGCGTAAGAAAGGCGATGGACCGTGTGATTTTTAATAAACACAATCACAAAAATTAATTATACAATAATTTCAATAACCAAGCAATTTTAATAGCAAAAGGGAATTCTTTTTTTAAAATTATAGCCCTAAAATTAATTACACAATTATAAATCTCAAATAAATTACATAATTATAAATCTAAAATTAATTCTACAAATATAAATCTAAATTATTTTCATTAACACAATGATTAATACTTGAGCCCAATGGTATGGATAATTAAATAAAAATTAACTGGTCTATATTTCATTGCCAAATTTCTTATTACCTAACAAAGATTTTTTTTGGCAGATAGGCAAAATCCTATATACGAGGCGAGCGTAGAACATACTTTTAAATTAATTATTATTGTAAAAAGTAAATAATCTACATTACTTGAATCGTTGTCAGTTCCATTGTCACCCAACATATCACTTTTATGCTCACTCCAACTGTGATCGTCATCTTCATCTGCAAACATCTCATCGTCTAATAATAAACGTGGTGCAATGTTATCCTGGTTCATTGGACTTGAACTCGGACCACATTCATCATCAACATCAGGAACAACCTCCTCAAAGTTAACAAACAATTCAATGTCACTGAGACTTGCCTTATAAGTCTCATATAAACAAAACATTTGTTGCACTTGAAGGTCATTCGATATTGTGACAAGATGATATTTAACAACTCCATTAATAAAAGACAGAGGAGCCCTATATCTGATTCTCTCAACTCTCCTACTAAAATGAGAATAAATTGCACAATGCAAATCTGAGAACAACACAGACAACCAAATCTGCATCATTATTACTAACGAACTCAACTCCTTCAACACCAAATTTTTTTACCAAACCATTGTAATAAATAAAAGTCGCAATACCTCCCCTACTCATTTTTTTTCCTTACAAATATAACATAAATTTGACACTGCAAAAAAAATATAGAAGAGAAGAGTAAGAGGAGAACAAGAAGAGAACTGGAAGATTAAGAAGAGAAGAGTGTGGAGAAGAAAATTAAGATTGGGTTATTTATAGGATTTCAACACATTGTCACGCATTTTTTTTAATTAACAGACATGAAATTGACACTGGGCCTGCAGATTTCAGTCCCCGTCAAATTTTTTTTTAAAGAAAACCTAAAATTGACAATAGGCCAGCCGATTTTAGGAGCCCAAAATCATATTTTTGTAACTTTTATTTTTGACCCATATTAGTGTTTTAACAATTCTAGAAACCATCAAAAAGTCTTAATCCCTTTATTATGAGTGTGACTAAAGATGAGATGATACTTACGAAGTATTATACAAAAAAAATTGTAAATTAAAGATGGAAACTTCTCATTTGTATTTCCTTAGTGCCGTTCGAATTATCGTCTAATTTCATCCTTTTTCCCTTTCCAACAATATCCTATAAAAATAGAAACGGAATCACAAAAGTTAAGAAAGGGCAAAATTTGATTTCATATAATAATGTCGCATATGCTATATATCCATCCACCAGTTTTGAATGGCAACATAATAGTAACATACAATACAAGTACATATACCATAATGTGACAGAGCAATACGCCGAAATCCACCACCAAATTTTGCCTTAAAATGGTGCACATACACACTTTAGTATACTCCAATCTATGCATAAATGCAGTTACCATAACCTGCATTCCAAAAATTGAGAGAAAGGCACGTTTCTTAGCACAAAGTAACTAGCAAAAGTAACAAGGCAAAATGTGTGACGTAACTTACTAGGGTCGGTGACAACGACAATTCCAGAGGCCCTGAAATCACAGTTCCAGTGGTTTCTTCCCCTAGACTGGTAATAGAGATTCATGGCAATGGAGGCATGGTTCATGAGATTGTCAGGGTAGGAGCAGGGGCAACCCCTCTGCAGAATCCGGCAATCGACTTGAGAGCATGCGTAATTGAGGTTGGCTAGAAGGGTGGCCTGGTCTGATGAAGGTTTAGCCACACACCAAGTTTTCTGCATGTGATGATTCCATTGGATAGGATAAAGCATATTCCAAATTTCAGCAACAAAGACTCTGTCTAATTTATTTCATTTTCAAGGTAATTAAGGAATTCGGCTATAGTTACCTACCTGTCCATTAACCATGATCACATTCCCACCTGCATATGCCAATTAAAACAGGAGAGAAAAACAGAAGGAAATACAAGTATCGTCAGTCAGTGTATCATTTTAAAAAGAGAGAGAGAAATTTCTAGTTACTCTTGTCTTGGGTTCATTATTTGACACCTTAGACCCTATATCAGAGAGCACGGCTTATAATTTAGAATAATTGGACCAAAGCAAGAAAATTTTCATATTTCAAGGGTAGCTAAAATTAAAATACTGAAAGAATGGTAGCTAGCTAGCTTTCTCTCTCATGGCAATGCACTAATGTATGAGGGTAAATCCAGGAAGGGAATTATTGATGTAACAAAATTTGGGACCAATGTGGTGAGCCTACTGCTAGGTTCAAAAAAGAAGTCCTGTTCGTACAGCATTTACCTAAATCCTAGACAATGATGCAGCAATAATAGAAATGTAGACTAGGAATTTCAATTCTAAAATGAAGAGCACAGATCTGATAAGCAGAGGTGGGAAAAACCTTCCAAAGCAAACATTACTCAGACATGTGACACAGAAAGCGGATACCTGATGTGATGGACAAGAACAAAAGAAAAAGAAGAGCAGCAGCGACTTTAGCCATGGATGTGATAATAATGCTATGATAAGCGCAGGTACTGTCTGCTGCTGCTACTGACTGGGCAGTGAATGTGAGAGAATTATTAGAGCACAATGATGAAGATAGAGAGTATGTGGGTGTTGTGTGTGTTGATAGAGTGAAAAGAAGATAGGGCCTAACCTTTTTATAAAGGGTGGGTGGGTGGGTGAAAGGCCATGGTCTAGTCAGCACAACGGCTACAACGTTAAACAGAAAATTGGGAGTTACAGAGACACTGAGAGAGTGGTGACATGAAATTGATCATATATTTATTGTGTGTTTTTAAGGACCATCATTAACCATTAATTTCAATTTATAATATTTAAAATATGTATCAAAATTTAATAATTAATAACTTAAATATACTCATAAAATACATATTAAATATATTTTATAAACATTTAAATATTTTTTTAAGACAGGACTCTTGTGAAGAGAAACAAAAGAGTTACTGTAAGGAAAAGCTCACATGTAAATCTTTTATTAAGAAGTCAAAATAAAAAATTAAATTTTTTTTTATGTATTCAATATATTGGAAGGGGTGTCTTTAATTTCAATTTTCATTTACAAAATTGCATGTATTCAGAATTTTGTGAGCAAAATAGTAAAAACTATAAAATTTAATTTTTTATTTTTATCATTTTCTTTACAAAATCTTAAAAACAAAAAATTTTAAAAATGATATTAATAAGTATAAATATGATGTTCCTAAATACGAGTACATTTCTAATTCTAAGGAAAAAGTAAAAGAATTTCTGTGGGTTCACGTGAAGTGACTTGTACTTGTGTGCGTTGTGAGTTGTGACCACTGACCAATGCCAGTGAAGCTTCTTTTGGCTTCTTGCTTTCCCACTGCATTAACCGACAATTATTGGAGGAAGAACCGTTGTAAGGTTACTTTAACGATGATCTAATGACCCCACCCCACCATTATTTTACCATTCATTAATATCAATGGACTATGGAGTATGGAGAGTTCCACTATCAGCCACTCGAATCCCATTTTCCGTTTTATTAGCAGGCTTTTGCTAACATCTCAGCACCCTTATTAAAACACTAAAAAAAAAAGAAGAAAAGTTTTTGGTATTTTTAATATATTTAATATATTAAAATTTTAAAAAAATTATGTTTTTAATACAAAATTTTCTTCTTCTTTTTTTTTTTTACTTCATTAACAAGTGTTTTTATACCCTTCATTAGATAAACTCCTATTATTATTGTTGTTCAAAGTGTAAATAGCAAAAAAAATTAAATGAACACAAGTCTAATAAAATATTTTGGCAAACGATAAAAATGAGTTTCATCAATTTTATTGTATGTTTCACAAAGTTTATTTAAATCTCACTAAATATGACCTATTTCTATCACGCGTTTAAAAATAATGTGTTAAGCTTATATGAATATGAATATTTCACTATAGTTGGCCACTATAACATGCTTAATCAATCTTCTTGAATAATTTGATTCTAGGAAGCATGGACACTTTTTTAAATTGTCATGTCTCTACGTTCGGCACACTGCGGATACCAACACACAAAGACACTCATCTGACACAAGTGTCATACGTGTCTAAAAGTGTCAAAAAGAACTCATGATTAATCGTGTCCAAGCATATTCGAGTTATATTTGGAGGTTTTTTTAGCTGTATTGGTGTTGTGTCCTAATAAAAAATATTTTAAATATTAAATAATTTATAATAATATGAACTCTTAAAAAATAGTAAGTATTAACCCATGATATGTTGAATGTTCTATACAATTTGAAAGAATCTAAAAAAATATTAAAAATTAATAATTTGATATCAATCAATAAAAATATTAAAATTTATTACGAATATTTAATTTTATATATATATATATATATATACACACACTATGTCTCCGTATTAATGTCGGTTTGATCCTTAAAAAGTTGTCTTGATTAATTTAGTGTAAGTTAAATTCAGCACCGAGTACCGCCGCTAGCTTTTGTTGGCATGTACTTAATTACCTCATGATCTTTCCAAATCACAGTCAAGATTATCTCTCCATGTATATATCTGTTTCATTACCTTTATTGTTTTACTTTTCATATCATTATATTTATCGGGATCTTTTCAGTTACGTAATTGATCTTCATCATATCCTCTTGATTTGGTATAGTGTTGTCTGCAATTGTTTTGAATATTGTATGCACCCAAAAGGCCAAAATTCAATGCAATGCAATATTTCTTCATTTCTTTACCGTTTTGACATGGCTGAGTAGGAAGTGGGAAATTTTTTAGGTTAAAAGATAACTATTTTTTTTTGGGACTTTTAATGTTCGTTTTTATTTTCTTTTAATATTATTAATTGAGTATTCGTATATAAAACTTGATAATTAAAGAATTGAGATTTTCATTTAAAAGATGTTTAAATACTTAATCTAAACATGTACTCCCAACGTATGAAACGTAGACCAACGGGAGTTGGTCCAAGTGGTAAGCGGTTTGATATCGCTTAAATAAGGTCCCGAGTTCGAGACCTTGTGTACGCAGCTATCCCCGCTAGGAGACTCACCCGCCATAGCCAGGTGCGCAACCCGGGTCGACCCGGATTAGTCAAAGTTAAGCCTTGGATACCGGGCAGGCAACCTAAAAAAAAAAACTTATGAAACGTAGAAATAACCAGCTTATAGGCTCAGCCTTTCTCTTCATGATTTTTTTCTTCTTCTTTTTATGCAGTGGAAATTAAAGACATTTCTTTCTTCATGTTTGAGATAGTATAACATTTCTGAGAAAAATTTATTTAATCTTATTAGGTAACTAAAAAAACCTTTACAAATTTTTACTAGTCTACAATATTATTTATTAACAAATTTTAATTTTGCATACTGACAAAATGTGATTAAGGTTTGTTTGAAAGTTATGAAAGGAAAGAGAATGCAAGTCATAATAAAAAAAAAGGAAAGAAAAAGGAAGGTGTGTGAAAATTGGAATAATACTTGGTGTGTTTCATTTTAGTGTGTGAGATCATAATTATACAAGAGTAAGAGAACAATGCCTTACTGCACAAATTAATTACAACTTGCAACTAAATGAAGGTCTTCTCTTTGGATTGAGAAGAAATGTTGGAGAGATAACCTTTTGATTTTGGAAAATGAAGATTGGGTGGGTGGTCACAGGTTTCTCTTAAGGTTGAGAAATAAAGTTATGGGGGGGGGGGTTGTGTTTGCAAAGATGTCTTTTGGAATGACTATATTTATAAATAAAGCAAAATATATCAGTTATGCGGTACAGTGGCAATCCTGTAATTTTAAACACATGATTTTCAATAAAAATAGGGATACCATGGCATGTGCCCAAACACATGAGATACCATAGTAACTTTTACCCACTTTACTAACTGCAAAACAAATATATTTTGCACATTCTAAAGAGATGCATGCAGGACCAATCAACATAAATATTATCTTTATAACATTCAAAAAGACAAACAACATGTGACCATGATTCGTACAAATAGATAAAAGTAACAACTTTCTTTTTATAGCTAATTTTGCTATAAACTTTTTTATTTGAACCACAAAATCATATTCATTTTTTATTAGTAGCGCAAAATCATACTCTAACCATTACTTAAAAGAAAAGGATAAAATTACTTCATCAAAAGTTGAGCAATGGTTGGTTGAGTCTCTTAATTTATCTTTTTAAACTTTTGCCTAATTACTAAATAAGATAAAAAAAAAAGTTAATATTTTTTTAAACTTTAAGACATTAAATACATTTATTTTTTATATCGTTTAATAATAATAAAAAAATTAGCAATATGAGTTAGGAGAGCCAAATGCTACTCTTTGAGTTCGATTAGTGTAAGAACAGAGGCGGAGAAACCAAAGTGAGTGAGAAAGTAGTTCGGTCCCGAGTGCTCTAATCTGGACATTATTTTTCTTCCGCTTGAATATTGTATTACTAAAGTAACCTTAACAAAATTAGCAATGCTTGGAGCTGTGGCAACTTCTTCCGCAACACCATGGCTTTCACCACCCTCTTCTTCCACCACCCACTCCAGCAGTTTCCTTCCTAGATTTGTTGTTCTCAAAAGAACACTGCCATTGAAACATGGCCACTCTTTATTGTCACCAGATACCCCTTTGCACTGTTCCTCTTTACACAAGAGCAGTAGAAGACAAATCCACGTGTTTGCAGAAGCTGCATCATCTTCAAGTCAGATAGATTCTGTTTGCTACTTTTAAGTTCCGATTTCTGTGCCTTAGTTGTTTTTTTTTTTTTTTTTTCCTTTTCCCTGGTACATTTTAAGCTGCTTTATTGGGAAATTAACAATGCAGAAACGGGGAATAAACTTTAATGCCAATGGTGCATAAGACTGAAAAGATTGTTGTATGCCACTGAGTGTCAGATTTATTTTACTGTAGTAGACATCTATTTTAAAATTTTTAAACTCAAGGTAAATGTTGAATCCTGTTGGTCACTTATTTTGTAGAATACTTTTTGCGCATTAAATTGTTGGCTGAAGCTGTTATTGTCATCCATTGTTTCTTCATTCTTGATTCTTAGCCCCTGCACAACCAAATATTCAATTCTAAGAAGGCCAAAAAGGGAAAGGGAAAGGGAAAGGGAAAAGTAGGAGATTCTGGGGGGCGGTGTTTAATTTTTTATTATTATTATTATTATTATTATTTGTTTTCTGTTAGTTGCTGAGGTTCACAGATGACAGAACTGTACTGTCAATAGTGACAAAGAGTTCCCAAAGTTGGGTGAGTTGCCCCATTTTGCAGCACTAAACAAAGGAAGAGATGTGAAGAGGAACAAGGCTGTTACACTTGCTTTTCTGAACACTACATTCTAATAATACCTGTTTTCTCCTTGGGCCATCTTGTCTTAGGCAATCACAAGAAATAGCTAATTGTTGAACTGATTGGGACTTGATTCCAAACTATAAGAACAAGTCACTATTAAGGTGATTCTGCCAAATTAACGGCAGCTTTTTCAGTAAGTCGAGGATGAGTTTTGAATATTTGTCACACCAAGAAACTTCCCCGAAGTATAGTTCCATTGTGATACTTCTACTAAATCCAACTTTGCGGGAAAGTTGTTTTTGCCTGGCTGAACCAGGCTGTGTAGTAAGATGTGTTTTTTTAATTTTTCATATCTGTTTTCAAAAGGTTACTGATTTCTATTCTTTTTTCCTTTCAATCACTCCAACTTTAAAGGCTGTTTGAGTGAGGCTTTTATTTTTATTTCTAAGTTTGGGGCGGAGGGGTGGTTGCGAAGTATATTAACAATGGGGACTGAATATGACTTAACAATGTATATTATAAATGTATCTGTTAATCTGTTACTATCTTTCAATGAATCTTGTTAACTGAAAATGAAAATTGACATAAGTTTGGTTTGTAATTGATCATTGCAGCTGCAAGTGCTGAATACACGGAGGAACCAGCAACAAATGTGAAATTTCAGACATCTTTGAGGGTTCCGGGTTGCTCAGATTCACTAATTTTGCTTGGAACTGGTTAGTTGTCATATGCTTTAGAGATTGAGGAAAATAGAAATTCTCTGGGCACGAGTGAAAAAAAGATTAACTTGACTACACTTTCTTCATCAGGACAGTGTTGTTGTAATGTTAGAATTTTTGATTGATGATAATAATTATTTCAGGATACAGAGAGAAAGTTTTTGCAATCATTGGCGTCAAGGTCTATGCCGCAGGTCTGTATCTAAATCAATTTATCACAAACGAGTTGAATTCGTGGAAAGGGAAATCACAAGATGAGATTCAAGGGGATTCTTCGTTGTTCAAGACCATTTTCCAATGTAATGACCTTGTCAATTTATTCATTCATTCCTCTTTAATTGGCTTGAGTCATACTCACATGTAGAGATAGAGAGTAAGTTGATAAGCACATGCCTTTATCTGATTTCAGCCCCCCTTGAAAAATCATTGCAAATCATTCTGGTTAGAGATGTTGATGGTAAAACTTTCTGGGATGCCTTATGCGATGCCATATCACCAAGAATTTCAGAACCAACAACTGTAGATGAAACCGCTCTGTCCACGTTCCAAAGTGTCTTCCTTGATCGTCCTCTTAAGAAGGGAACATTCATATTTTTGACTTGGTTGAACCCCTCCAAATTGCTAGTAAGTTTTCTTTCTGCTTATTTTTTTCCTATGAATTGTAAAAATTTTCGTTGATGTCTATTTCTCCTCCACTTGACCTTTATTATTTCATTTGCAAGATAACATTCCAACTAAATTTCTTGTTATTTCAGGTTTCTGTCTCCTCACAGGGGATTCCATCTGCAATTGATGCTACAATAGAATCTACAAATGTGACTTCTGCTCTATTTGATGTTTTCCTTGGAGATGGTCCTGTCTCACCCACCTTGAAAGCTTCAGTGGCTGAAGGCTTGTCAAAAGTACTCAAATAGAAGGGTTTTTGTCTCTGCAGAAAAATTCATGAATGTACGGTTTCTTGAAATGGTTCAGTCTTACAATGTATTCAGCTACTACCTATTTTCTCATGGTGTCTACCGTCTATGTAAGAGTAACGCCTTAGTACAATCGGAAGTTGTCACTTGTTTCCAGATTCTGGTACATCTTTTCTTCTTTCAAAATATTTTGATTTGGCCATTAATATTGTTGGAGAACGCCCATGTGCGTTAGGGATGAAGTCCGTGTTGAATAAATTGAATGACAGAAAAATATTTATTAAGGTGTGGATTGGATAAGACCACCAAGTTAACTTGTTGGTTGAGTAATCCAATCCATACCAAAGCCCAATGGTTAAATCCAGCATAGCAATTTTCAACTGTTAGAACAAACCCAGAATATTTAAGCCAAAACTCAATGCTTCATAAGTACTATTCTCTCGGTAAGAAACACTACTTCATACTTGTCCTTCACTGACCTAAGCTACACATGCTTTGTCCTCCTAGTCTTGGCATGTTGATTGATTGGAATAAAGTCATATCACATTCCATATCCATGTCTGTTAGTTTACAAAATAAATTTTGTTGATGCTGATAGGCAAGGGCACCCCCTTCCTCCCTTGGACGATTCTGACCAAAACTTCTTAGCGACACAGTCATGTCGTAACGCGTTTGTCTGGTTCTGTTTGTTCAAGCAAGGTGACAACCTCAGGCATGCTTGGCCTCTTCAATGGGTCTGGTTCAAGACACATCATTGCGATGTTGAACACCTTGTTGACCTCTTGCATTGGACAACCACCTAAGCTATTGTCAAGAACGAACTCCTCTTTCTTCTCTTGAACAACAGCCTTCACCTGATCCAATAATAACAGAATGGTTCTCCAGAAGGTAAGTCCTCATTCGATGGTTGTGTCGAGAATTTAAGCAATTTGAGATTTGATCTAGCAAAAAATCTTGTTCTATTTTAACTTGTGTGGTGATTTTGATGTCCAAATAATTTCTCATTCTTGAATTTGAATAGAATGATATGCTTTGTTCTTGTTCAAACCATGTCTTTATGTAGGCACTTTCACAATGCTAGAGTTCAATCAAAGTGAATGTTGCTCATTGATGTGAAACTTATTTTCAATATAACCATAGAATGCAATCTTTAAGAATTCCATCTTACCCATGTGACAAGCTTGGTTCCCTCTTCCATGAATGATTCATCACTGGGTTTCTTCCCAGTTAAAAGCTCCAGCAACACGACTCCGAAGCTGTAAACATCCCCTTTGACTGTTGCTCTTCCTGTATCGAAATATTCTGCAGGAAAGCACTCATCAATTAGAAACACACGTAATGTGAATGGAAAACGAAAACACACGCCCATTTGTGCCTATACCAGGTGCCAAGTATCCAAATGTTCCAGCCACAATTGTTGAAACATGAGTTTTATTCGGTTCCATCAATGTGGCTAATCCGAAGTCAGAAACTCGAGCCTCCATGTTTTGATCCAGCAATATATTGCTTGATTTGATGTCTCTGTGGATTATGTGAGGGATGCAATCATGGTGAAGGTATGATATTCCTCTAGCAGCACCTACAGCTATTCTGTATCTTGTTGGCCAGTCCAAATGCTTCTTGTCCATTGATCTCCCTTCATCACATTCAACTTTGTTATTAGAAAATACAGTTCAGTAATTAATTGACTTCATTCCAGAAATCTTGATGTTGGAATGGCTGAATAAGCAAAGTTGTCCATTATTTCATCCAAATCTTAAAATCTTCACTAGGTCTACTTGGTTAGAGCATAAGTAGGAAGAAAAGAGCGTCAACAGAAAAATCTACATATAAGGGCAGCCGACCGCACAAGGTTCCCACCTTGTAGGGTCTAGGGAGGGTATGTCTAGAATTTTGCTGTTGGTGATATCATACTAACAGTAAAATCCATAATTCATTGAAATACATGTAGTCCCTCCTCTAGTTTATTTTATTTGTCACTTTAGCTATATGCACAATGAATTAAGAAATCTAAAATCAGTACTTGATTATGAAACGTTTTTTACTAAAGCACCCTTACTCAATTTTCAACATATAATTAGTTCATTCAATTAATGTCTCACTAAGTTTCCCGGTTATGGGTAATGGGTATGTTTAGAATATTGTGAGGGGTAAAATTGAAAGTTAACTATAAATGCTTCATTGATATGTGAAAATGATTGATATTGCGAATGAAATTTTTTCGAACTTGAGGTTCTATCTATTTTGCAAATGATCAAAATTCCTTTCCATTTGCTTCCCATATGACTCCTACCACTAGGTCTTGAAATCTAATGTTTGAAACTAAACACATACCATGCAAAAAGGAATCCAAGCTTCCATTTGGCATTAGCTCATATATGAGAAGATTGTAGTGTGGTGCAGTGTAGTATCCATGAAGAGTCACAATATTCCGGTGCTTTATGTCTGCCATTGCTTCCAACTCTCTCTCAAAACCCTTGTCCCTCTCCGCTGTTCCTCGGTTAAGCCTTTTCACAGCAAAGGCTACGGATTCATTCAGTTTCAGTTCATAAACTATTCCATGACCACCAGAACCAATGATGTCCTTGTTGGTCAGTTTCTGTGTCTTTTGTAAGACCACATCAGATGTGAGAGATTGCAGCACTGAAGGCCTAAATATTACCATCTTCCCTCCTGCTATTATCCAATCAATGTATGTTAGCATGTCTTATTTTGCTCTCTATGGTAGCGTGCATTTGGTTCATGTCCTAGGAGAGAGGAAACACTGACATTGAGACAAAAACATATTTGTAAAAGGGGAAGGAGACAAAAGAACCTACAATTGTCTCTATTTCAGACCAATTTTTAAGCTAATTTTCAAAAAGAAGGGACACGAGGTATGTCTCTATTGTTCCACTGACTTTGTCTTTTGTGTCTCAGGACAAAAACCAAACGTTACCTACAATAACAAGTAGAAAAAAGTACTCACTTTTTAACAACTCCATACCTGGATAAACTTCTCCATAAATCACATGCTTTCTTTTCCATCTTTTGTAGAGGAGAACTGAGATCAAAATCTTGGATATCACGAAAGCGATGAAGCATATCGTTGTGGATAAGGCTATAACCAGAAACTTCCTCATTTGATGCTATAAACTGATGCTGAAATTTGCAGAACCTGGAGATACAGTGAGTTTGATATTAAGGAATGAAAAAGCCATGGGTTAGAGCAGGGCTTGACTTTATCTAAGCTTGCAAAATCTAGAGTGGAATATGAAGACAATATCAAAGATTGCAGAATGAAGTGTGCAAAAGTATTAATTATTTTTCTTAAAGAAAAGAGAAGAAAATCTCACTTCTCTGGGCTACTTTATGATAACATTCTGACGTCTATGAACCTTGGATTCTCCTGAAGAAGGACATAGCTACCGTTTTCACACACGGAATTTGAACAAAGTTCCGAAAACTTGTTCAGATCTTCATTTTTCAATTCTGCTCTCATGAACTCACACATTCCAATCCTTTGGGTAAATAAACTTTAAAAATCTGTAACTTGTCCTCAGTGATCTGTGAAGAGAAAAGAATCATGGAAAGTTAAAAAAAGCAGTGTCGCTGAAATACCATTGTAACCCTGAATGAATGAGTAGAGCCAAAATCTAAGACCATAAGAAAGAAGGATCAAAAAAGAAGAAGATGATGATGATGATAAGAAGAGAAAATGCACAAGCAAACTGTTGAAAAATAAGGTATATTTCTGTTCATGTTTGACACGAGATTAAGCCTAATTTCTGTTTTTGGTCTGTCCATAAGGTTGCTTACTTGTGTTCAAACAAACCATTGTAAGGTAAAGGTTGTGACATGCTACCCCATCTAGCTTGTTTTTCTAAGAAGAGGATAAATTGGTGCGACAAATAAATAGATCAACTTATCTTTGATTAAAAGAGTAATATTATTTGCATGCCACTTTTTAATACTAAATATAACACTTTTCACATAAATGTATCTTGATACATATATATTTCGATACTCACTACATTACTTTTTGATTTAAATAATATTTTCTCTTTAAAATTTCTACCTTATTGTTTCAGTTGTAAAACACACTTGTACTTTTGTGGTATCAACAAAGTCATACATTCATCAAGGTAGCAATGACCCTTTTTTTTTCCTTCGATAGTGTGAATGGACGGTGTCATATCCATACATACCATATGATTTTAGTCATAATATGGGAATGTTCCCGGCTATTAAAGTATACAAAAAGCAAAAGAGGAAAGGGACAAAAAAGAAATAGGGATGGCTGGTGAGCTAAAAAATGGTAAAAGTTTTATCTCATCATGTAATGTTCCTGTGAATGGCTATGCTGTCACCATACCGCCTTCACCACTTGTCCTCGTTCCACTTAATTTGGAGGTTGGGAATTTATTAAGCTAACGAGATACACATTATTGGAAAAGAAATCATTTTTCTTTATTTGATAGAAATCAGTATGGGACTCTATGATTTGAAACATGGATATCTGATTTGATATGGGTGTATGTTAATGTTGAACTCAATTTAAAATTCTCTTCCTTTTATCTCTTCTCTGATGTCTCATTTCAATATCAACATTTGATTTGACGTTAAAGTTACGCGGCTCGTTGTAAAAGAAAGAAATGAGCGCACTAGAGAAAATGACTGACTTATATAAGCTTGCGAAAGTTCCGCAGACAACTTGATTGGTCTGTTATTATTTATTTTGACATTTCAGTATTATTTCCTTACGCGGTGTAATAATGTTCTGTATTTTGTAGCTAAGGTCGCAGAAGATTCTTGTCGGTGGTCTGAATAAAAACTCTATACAATAAGAATTAATTTAAAAATATAACTCTTATGACCTTGCATCAAACGTTTGTTTCAAAGTATATGTCAATATGGAAAAGGCTTTAATGCACTTTGAAATTTTGGTTTGTGATGCTCTTGACGGATTAGGGTGGAGTGAGAAGCTATCAGTGGAGAGCGAAAGAGAGAGAAACCTTCCCCCAAGAAACTTCGCCCAAGTATATATGTCCACTGTGACTTATTTGGAATAACTTACTTGATTCCAAACTATAAGAACGAGTTGCTTTTAAGGTGATTCTGCCAAATCAATAGACAACTTTTTCAATAAGCCGAGGATGAGTTTTCAACAAGTCGCTCAAGTATAGTTCCACTGTGACACTTCTACTAAATCCAACTTTAAGGGGATTTTATTTGTAAGACAAAAAAGTTTTTTAAGATAGTTAAAAATGACATTGCTTCCTAGAATAAAATTTTATACCTCGAAATAAATGCCTCGATAATGTGAGTTTACAGAAGTTAAAGATTCTTAGATGTTTAACTTGTAATTTCATAAATGTTTTTTCTAGTCCACTAATTAATTTGTTCACTTAATTACTATTCAGTATTAGTGAATGAGTAAGGACTAGTTTGAGTAAACAACTTATTTAAAACCTATTTAAGTTATTTTATGAAAGTAACTTTGAAAAGCAATTTATAAATAAATTATTTTATATTTAAATACGTAATAAAAAGTTTTTTTTAGTATTTTATAATGTATTATGAGAAATTTGATATTTAAATTTTTTTAAAAAAATAAAATTAACTATTCGAGAAGCTATAAACTCTAGAACTAAACAAGATAAAAATTAAAAATATGATTTTTAACTTTAAAACAAGTTTTAAACTGCGTTATCCTAAAGACCTAAATTCCTCCCTAAAGTAAAAAATTCTAAGATTGAAAGCTTAACATTTCATATATATTTTATTTTATATTGTTTTGATTTTTCTTAAAAAGTGGCATACTTTGAATTATTATTTTTGTTCCGATTAAATTACCGACTAATCTAACTCAAATGCTTTTGAATAATTTGATTTAATTCAAAAATTAATTAATATTTAGAACTCACTACAAAAATAGTGATTTGAATTTATGTAAAAATTAAATATTATGGTCTTAATATCCACTTTTAATATGCAAATAATATTATATAATCTGAAATGACCCATCAAAAATAAACTATTGCCGGATAATCACTGCCTTTGCAATATTATGTATGGTAGGCCATGATGGATGACTTCTTGCATAAAGTGCTATTACATTTATACATGTCATACTTATAGCCATAAAGTCTTCTCCTTTTTTGGGGTCAACTTAAGCATAAAGATCAAAAGATAGGACATTAAAATTACGAGAATGCTACATGAAGAACGGTTGTTAATAACAATATGGGACAATGTATTTACATACATAGTTTACATCATTTCAGTTGGGTCCATGTAACGAAATTGCTATGGAATTATCTCAATTAACTCAAGAAGTAATTATCTCATAGTGTCAGAACACAAACACAAAAAATTCAATGGACCCAGTAACTATGCTTAGGTCCAGAACTGAAAATTGCTAAGCAAGAAAATAGAACAATCACTAAAATTGGAGAACATGGATGACATTAATCCCGATCACCTAGACTAGCAGCCTCCCCAACGAGCTTCACTCAAGGGGTATAAAGTACTGCTTGGCTAGGTTGCTCTCAAACCGCCGCTATTGCAATCGTGGTTCACCGCAGTAGAAAGTGGTGTCAGCCATAGAAGGATGAGTAACAGAAATTCTTAGCAGAGAGAGGGTAGAATTTAACTCACAATACTCATGCCTTTCCCAAGTTATAATCTTTCCCATTTAGCACTTGGTTTCCTCACTCTTTCGCCTTGTGCACGTCCTGTTTTCTCGGATCCTTCTCTACGTGTCTGTGCCTTCTAATGAATTTCGCTTTTTATTTGTCATTCTGTTTCTCCATTTTGTCCTCACACCGTCTTTAATTACCTTCATGCCCTGTTCTTCTAGTTACAATGATTCCCCCTTTGAAATCAACCTTGTCCTCAAGGTTGAAGTGAGGATAGTTGGTCTGGATTTCCTCTAAACCCACCCCTTTGTCAATTATATTTTTTAGATATAATAGAGGACAGTGAGAACGTCCCCCTCGTCCAGTAGCAACGAGGTCCAGCGCCAGTGGTAAGCTTCTCTTCACAGTAGGATCTACCAGGGTCGTTAGTAGATATGCTCTAGATATCTAGGGCAGGATCTCCCATTTAACATTTATGTTTTTAGTTATATTTTCATAACACCATATTCAGAATTTCATGTAAACTCTGTTATCATATTATGTAAGAAACTAGTTATTATTATAAAATCAGTTACTTTATAAAATAAAGAACATTCATTGCATGAACAATAGTATGCCACACCAGAGCTTCCGTAGGACCTTAGCCCTACGTGTGGTCATATCCTAAGTTGAGGCGTGACAATAAGACTACAATTGGAACATGAGTTCGACAAAAGTTCATACCGTTCATGAGGGAACATAAAGTCTCCTTGAGAGAACATCTCAAGTTAAAGTAATATACTTGAAGCAACACCTTGAAAACCCATGCCTTTAATGATGACCAAAGTCTCCTTGAGAAAACATCTCAAGTTGAAGTCCCCTTCTTGAGGGAACACCTCAAGTCGGAAATGAGCTCATAATAAGGGCTTGTACTTCGCTCGAAAACAAGCTTGACTTTGTCCTCAAATGGATCACGACAAGCTTACAAAACAGGTATTAATGGACTAGACCTAAGGAAGATAGATCCGAAGACAAGATTAGCTAATCAAACTCAACATGGCCCAACAACATCATGTCAAAAGGATCAAGATGATGTCAACATTATCAAAGCAGTCATTGTAGCACCGTCACAAGCATCTCTAAACCATTACGAAAAAGCAAAAATGGAAGAGAGTATAGCCCAAAGAGGATCTCTCAAAGATTAAGGGTTCAACACCAAACCCTCAACACTATAAGAGTATGGCTTAAGGTACAACTTTATCTCACCATCACCATATACCTTGAAACACCAACAAGGGATACTTGGCTAGTACTTCTTTCATCCTTTATTGTCATTTTTTTTAATTGAATATCTTATATACTTGTGAAGTTATGATTGATTTATATTAACCAATCACACTCCCATGAAGTATCCATGATCAATAAAGTGAATAAAAAAAGTAGTTAACTCTAAGATTTCATGTTTGATGAAAACACCAAATTAAAGTCTACTAATAAGGTGAAAAATCATATTCCCGTGGAATCACCGTGGTCCGAGTTGATACCCGTAAATATCAATATGAGAAATTATCAAATTACCTCAGACGCAAGAGTAAGCTTGATAGATACTAATGAGAAATTCTTGACTTACCTTGGACACAAGAGTAAGCTCGACGAGTACTAATTCTCGACTTGCCTTGGACGCAAGAGCAAGTTCGGCGGATACTAAACTTACCTGGGATGCCAATAAGCTTGGCGCGCAATTAGAAAAACAAATCTTATTCCATCTCAAATACGGAGTGTACATCCAAGGTAAAGTTAAACCAGATTGCATCATTTTCCCGACTTAATGACTTGTGAACGTTATGAAGGTTACAGAACCCGACATAAGTCCTTATAAGGCTTATGAATGTTACGGAACCAACATAAATCCTCATAAAGCTTATGAGCATTACGGAATCTGAACAGCCCACACTTAAGTTATAAAAGAGTGGTTCCTTTTACTCTAAAAGGCAGGTCTAAGACCCTTATCACCTCATATCACTCATACACTGACTTGGGCATCAGAGTGGTTTTTGCAGGTACCACCCCCCGTCGGAGCATCGATCAAACCACTTTGTTATACCATCTCGAGAGTTCTTGTGCCTTACACGAGTAAGAGTTGTGAGCTCTCTCAGTTCATCCGAATTGCTCATAATAGTAATCTATGTAACAAAACAAAAAAATGTGGTTTACTAAGAGGTATTTCAGAAAATTTAAAATTAAGATAATAATTTTAATTTAATACTCTTATTTTCAATTCCAAAATGTGTTTGTCTAATAATGTTTACTAATTTAAAATTTAATTGTTAGTCCATAATTCAACATTGTTTGCGATGATTTTGTATGATTATACTTATATATCATGCAGTGCAATATTGTTGAATATTAGTCAATAGATGCATATTATAAAGGCTTTAATGATTTTGTTCCTTTCAATTAATTCATTTATGTTATGCTAATGCACATCAACAATAAACTAATATTTTATATTAAAAAAATTATTCAAGTATTCATTTTTCCTTTTCTTCTTCCCCTGTGTGCGCTGAAGGAACAAGAGAAGTTATATGTCTACTGAGAAATAGAGTCTTCCGGGGTGGCAGCTGGACGAACTTCTGTTGCTTTGACCTTGGCCTCGTCCAAATAATTTTGGTAGATGTAAGAACCAAAACCCAAGATGGCCAGCAACATGGCCACAACCTCAACCCCACCAATATTCTCATGGTAAAGCAAGACAGCAGCAACAGGAACAAGTGGCAAACTGAGCATGCTAATAACATTGGAGAACAAAGAAGACACCACATAGATCAGCCCCACGATCCCAACAGAACAAACTTGCCATGCAAAAGCCGTTCCAACCAGTGTCAACACGTAAACCGCTCTCCCCTTCTCAAACCCCTCCATCTCATCCTTCAATCCTTGCCACTCGCCGGAGGCCAACAGCCCCGCTACGCAAGCACACGTGGCGACCAAAGATGTCCAGATTTGCATTTTCAACACAATTGAGAATGTCTCCTTTTTCAAGATTTTCTCGAACGAGAGCTGCGTTAGGCACAAGAGCAGGGCGTACCCTGCTGATGCGATTAGAGTGCACGCTAAACCAATTGTGTGCTGCTTCTTTGTAACTTTGATTGTTGAGTCGGACCGGATCGCTATGAGAGAAGCCGATGAGGTGAGGAGAAGGACCGAGTTTAGTACTAACAAGGTGAGCTTTTGGGAATTGATGAGGAAGGAAAAGATGGCATTGAAGGCAAGTTGGGAAGCACAAATCAGGGAGTAAGTGGAAACAGGAAGGTATTGAAGGCCTATTGTGTACATGTAGTTATCCCCAACTAGTAAAATCCCCAAGGAGAAGTAAACAAATATGAGACTAGTGTGAGTAGAATGATGCGCAGTGGGGTTATTTTTGGGTTGAGGGAAGAACAAGAGTGGGAGGAAAAGGATTGGGAATGCTGCAGATTGAACTAGTGTTGCCATCCATGTGCTTTTTCCACCTTTGTCAAAGTAGAATCTGCCTAGAATCACTGCACCTGATTGCCCTAACAAGAGTAAGGCTGTGTTGGTTCCAACCAGGAACCACCATTTCCAGCCGCCAACCAAGGAATTTGATGCTTCATCATCACTAGTTGTGGTTGAACTAGAATCACACGATGTAATTGGTCCTTTGAAATTATCTGTAACAGTTTTATCTTTGTCATGTCCAATTATTATTCCAATGTAGTAAAACAAATTCTAACTTGTCCAAAAAAATTAAATTAAAAGTTTCTCTTCATATTTACTTAAAGAATCATTATATTTAAAAGTACTCACGTTAAGGGATTACGATACACTAATACTTTAAAATAATCATCTTACTCGTACCGAATACAATTGTATCAAATATTTTTTAGTACGGTTAGTTATTGTCCTAATCCTAATAATATTTTTTTCAAATATATATCATGTTTGTTTGGATTGGCTTTTTTTTCTAAAAATAAAAGTAATTATTTTATAATAAAAAAGTATTTTTATAATTTTAAGAGTGTTTGTATATAAGTTAAAGTGTTTTTCTCTATGTTTTATTAAAAAAATTACTCTACCAAAAAACAACTTTTATTATAAGTCAATTTAAACAAGTCAATCGTATTTCCGCATTATACTCGTACACTACCAAATACTTGTACCTTTTACCTTGACTTAAATGGACCGGGCACTGCATAAGAGCAATTTGGTTTTTGTTGAGTCATTTAGATTTGATCGGATGGTTGGAATTATATGTAAGAAAATAATTACATAATAAATTATATTTCTATTTTAATAATATTTTGAATTAATTTACTAATTTACCCTTTACTTATATTCTATTTTTTTTTTTAACCAATACTTTTAATTTTCTGCCACCACTCCTTTCTCTAACTTACTCCCAGTGTCAGCGCCACTCGCAGTCACCAGAGACACCATCGAAGCCGCCCCCACCTCAACCCACGGCGTACCTGCCACCCATCCCACACCACCTCCTTTAACAAATCCTCACCTAAAATAACAAAGATGATGAAAAGGGACAATAGAAAACATCCCAAGATACAGAAAAGAGGGGGGAAGAAAACAGAAATAGCACCAACTTAGTCCAAATCCGAACGAGAAACCAAATTGCTGCCTCTTCTGCCTTGCCCCTTCCCCCACAAAATCATCACTGAGATTTGCAAGACTATCGTTTGATTCCCACAGCAAAACCAATTTTCTATGTTTTTTTAATTTTGCATTTTAGATCTGGATTCTGTGTTCAATTTTTATTTTTTTTTTTAAGATTTGGTTCCTTTTTTTTTTCTTTTTTTTTTTGTATTTGTGTTGATGTTGTTGCCTGTGACAACAATGACGGGATAAAGGGAATGCAACCACCATTGAGGAGGAACCACCACCATACCAGTCAAGATCTGATTTTCAGGCACAAAGAGACTACTTTTCAGCCTAGATCTGATTTGAAGATCCAAAATAAATAGGAGAGGTAGGGAAGGGGAAAAGTGGCACTGCAGTGGATGATGATGCTGGCGGTGGCGCACGAAAGAGTAGCAAGAGGCGATGCGGCTTTCGTCGCCACAGTCAGTGATGTCATCGTCACAACGCCAAGAGGAGCACTTGAAAATTAAGAGAGAGAGAGAAATGAATTTTTAGAAAAAAGTAATAAAAAAATGTTTAAAAAGTAAATTTCTTAAATGTTTTACATTTTTTAAAGTCTAGACCAATTTGCTCCCCAACATAGCCCGGTCCAAATTAGAAGGCTCCAACAAAGGGATTGCCAAAACAGAACCTTCTCAGGCCTCAACTCTGTAAAAACCTGGACTCTGAAATGTTGAACATTTGAAGCTACAAAGACAAGGAATTGAAAGAAAAATTAAAGGTGATATCATTACTTGTGTTTTCTTTTGTTTCATAAAACTTTTCATTCTGCCATGCCATGCATTGGAACAAGAGCCAAGGAAACTACTTAATTAATTGAGAAAGTGACCTGGATGGTGGCTTGGGGAGGGTTCAATTTCCACTTCAGCCATTCAAGTCCGTATAATGAATGATGATCAGGAGTCTCTTATGAGCATTTGCTTTTGGATGAGAACTAAAATGGTCTCTATATAAATGGAAGAAAGCTTTATAGTTCTCCAATTCCTAGTATTATTAAGTGCAGGCCCAAGCTTTTATGCAGAAAAACAAACATTATAAAATAGATAAATAAATATTATTAAATATAAGCATAATGCTCAATAATAATATTTATTTTTCTATTTTATAATATTTATTTCTCTAGTGTGGTGTACACATTATGTCAATTTTTAGAGTTTATAAATATTATTTTTGTGTTTTTAAATGGTTTGTTGTTACTTCAGCATAGCGATGCCAACTTTGTTATACAATGGAATATTACATTTGGATCTTCTCACCTTGAAGACGGCAAATTTTGTTTTCATTTGAACCATATTTAACGAAGTCCTAATGCTCTTTGGTACAGTAACGGATAAGTGGTACACGATACGTAATTTGCTACTTAAGAAATATATAGCACGCTGTACGCGAGAGTATGTTTAATTTGGTACGTTCGATACGGTCTAACATATCAATTACTACCCTTTTAATATAATTTATTGGAAAATCATAATTATAAAATTTATAAAAAAAATTAAATGTATAAACTAATAATTTTCTATCAATTTCTGTTGAATGATTAAAAGTTTGCTGTTCTTTTTAACTATGGGCTTCAGAACGGCGAGAGATTAGTCTCACCTGTCACGTGGGTGGGGATACCCTGGGAAACCAAAAATAAAAAATTGATACTTCAAAATTATCCATATTTAATATTCCTATATTCATTTGAATACACTTTTTTTCTTTTTCATTACCTACACTTAATAAAGATATATATATATATATATATATATTAGAAAAAAATAACTAATATTATTTAAATTTATGAAATGAACAATTAATTATTTATAGAAATGCTAAAATAAAAAATGTGATCAGTTACTTGAGAACGAGAATGGAGGGAATAAGGCTCATTTAAGTAATGACAAAGCCTAGCATAATTGGTAAATGATTGAGTTCTTTAAGCATTTGGTTAGGGGTTCGATTTCTGGTGGTGTATATGAAAAATGGCTTTGTTAGGAGAGACATACCCACTTCGATAATCTCAAAGCCTCGAAGGGGGATTAATCATTGTCAATGACGAACACCTCTTAGGCAACAAAAAAAAAATCACAAATTAACTATGCCCCTCCACTAATTAGACTTTAGTCACACAATTTAATCCATTACCTTACCTATTGCCTCATTCGTTCCACTTTTTATTTTTTAGGGTTTTAAAATATATTTATTTACAATATTTAGGTGTGGTTACTTTTTTGTTTTCATTTCTACCCCTAGTGGTAGTGGAATATTTAATTTCTTTTTTGTTGCCTAGGAAGTGTTCGCCACCGACAGAGACTAATTTTCCTTTGAGGCTTTGAGATAACCGAAGTGTGACCAAATCCTTAAGAAACTCAATCATCTACTAACTGTGATGGGCTTTGGTGTAGTGAAATATTTATTAGTATAATGGATGTGAAGAGAATAATTATACTAAAATTAGAAATTTATTTTTTTTATATAAGGATAATTTTATCAACTCACATTACTTTATGCATTTAACAAGATATTTTTTTGTTTACCTTGATATATATAGTATTTGATTTTGTACTGTTAAAACCGAATGGAGGGAATACTCTCTAACATATTTCTATTAAATAAGTTCTCTCTCATTTATTAACTCTAACTACTCACTATAAAGAAAAATAATTAGGTGGGATATTATTATCTTTTTACTTTTATATTTTTCAATATTGATGTTTTTATGTGGCTTAGAGAAGGGAGGATTGAATTTAAGCTAATACTTTTTCAAAAAATCAAACTCTTTAGAAAAGTTATCTCCTAAACTTTTAGAAGATATTTCCTTGTATTATGGGAGACAAGTTTTTTGAAAAAATTCTTTTTCTCAAACGAAAAACAGAATTCCTTTTTAAAGGATTGAAAATGTAAATAGTGAAGGGAAGAGAATACCACACACATAATTTATACTGGTTCGATTCCTAAGACTTAGGAATCTACGTCAAGTTCTTCAAACACCTAAATCACTCTTCTTTCAAAATATTTTCCAATACAAACACAAATTCAAAACAAACTCTCAAAGGATCCCCACAGGAGTTCAAAAATACTCAAGAACAGAGATACACAAATATGACTTTTCTCAAAAAGAAAATTTCTCCAAGCTCTGTTGCCTTTGCTCTCAAAAACTCTCAAGCAAAAATAAAGCTTCTCTTATAAAGAAACAAATCAGAACAAAAGAGATTATATAGAGAATTTCAGAGTAGATCTTGAAAGGAGAAAAAGAATTAATTGTTTCAGATTGTAGGAATAATGGTAGACTTTTTTAGGCTCTTCTTTTTCTGCCTCTGATAGGTCACGTCA
Organism: Nissolia schottii; assembly: GCA_003254905.1. Taxonomy (NCBI): domain Eukaryota; kingdom Viridiplantae; phylum Streptophyta; class Magnoliopsida; order Fabales; family Fabaceae; genus Nissolia; species Nissolia schottii. The sequence continues at coordinate 36,415 of QANU01012968.1, forward strand.
TCTCTTTTTATATATTGAATTTTTCTGACCGTTGCAGGTTTGAAAATTTAGAACGTATTGATGTGTTGTCCATTCCACATTGGTTTGTACATTGTCCTTTATACTAGGATAATTCTTTTCTCCGTCATACAAAGCATTTCTTTGTACTATTTCACCCAAAAAAAGGTGTTGCCACCTTTCAGTTCCTTTCTTTCTCTCCTGACGCCTTTTCTTTCACTTTTCAGTGCTAGTGCTGCGACGTGTGACAGGTGCTGCAACATGAGAAACAGCCTCCAATTTCTCTCTCTTTTTTTTAAAAGAAAAAAATTCTGACGTCTTTCCTTTCTTTTGTACCTGTTGGTACATTTTCTTTCATTTCTTTATTTTCCTTTATGTCCCTTAGTTGTTCCTCCTTTCTTTTCTCATCAAGGCTTGCTGCTCTCCCCTTTAAAAAGTCATTTTCTTTTGCTTTCTTAAAAGCTCACAGCCTTTATACGTTTCTTTCTTCCCTATTTCTTCATTTTCCTTTTGTCAGCAATGCGCGCTCACACACACACACACACATATATATATATATATATATATATATTGGGTTAATTAAGTTTTTAGTCCCTGTAATATGAAAAAGTTTGGTTTTAGTCCCTCATTGTCAGTTTTAGTCCCTGTAAACTATAAAAATTTGATTTTAGTCCCTGTTGACGGTGGAAGAATGACAGTGCTGACGTGTCACTTGACGTTGCTGATAGGGCGTCACACGTGGACCCTCCACGTGGCGGAGCCCCTTTTTTTGGGTCCAACCCGAACCCAAAAACCCGACCCGGTTCAAAAAAAAATCCCAATTTTGCAAAACCTAATCCCCTAAAATTCCCAAATCATTCTTGGTGACGCAGCGGAAGGCCTTGTCGTCGGCTCCCTTGTGGGTCCTGACTACATGAACGAGCTTGTACTTGGCCCTGCGCTTGTCGGAGGATTTGTTGGAGAGCAAGAGGGCGGAGCAGCCGACGCGGAAGAGGCAATTGGGTATCAGCATGGACTTCCTGTTGCCGAAGTACCAATTCTGGGTGATGTTCTCCGTGCTCACCACCAAGGCGTACGTATTGCGGTGGACCTGGAGCATGTCCTTCGCGAGATCCACCGCGATTATGCCGGCGCTGCACCCCATTCCGCCCAGATTGAAGCTCCGGATGTTCCCCCTTAGCTTGTACCTGTTCACGATCATGGCGGAGAGCGACGGTATCGGGTTGAAGAGGCTGCAATTGATGACGAGGATGCCGATGTCCTTGGGCTTGATCCTGGTGGCGGAGAAGAGATTTTCGATGGGCCCGAACATCACCTGCTCTGACTCCTCCTTGGCGGCGGCCATGTAGAGAGTGGGAGGGATGTTGTGCATGGCCTGGGGAAGGTAGGTCTCCACGCAGAGGCCGGAGTGGTCCAGAATCTTGCACTAGAAGTCAAGGGAGGAGTCAGAGAAGTTGCCGGTGAGCCTGGAGTGCTGCATGAACTGCATGAACTTGACGGAGAGGTGGGAGGAGGGTTTGTAGAGGGAGAAGTTGAGGAGGTAGATGGAGGAAGAATGATTTGGGAATTTTGGGGGATTAGGTTTTGCAAAATTGGGATTTTTTATTTTTTATTTTTGAACCGGGTTGGGTTTTTGGGTTTGGGTTAGACCCAAAAAATGGGCTCCGCCACGTGGAGGGTCCACGTGTGACGCCCTATCAGTGACGTCAAGTGACACGTCAGCACTGTCACTCTTCCATCGTCAACAGGGATCAAAATCAAATTTTCATATTTTACAAGGACTAAAATTGACAATGAGGGACTAAAACCAAACTTTTTCATATTACAGGGACTAAAGACTTAATTAACTCTCTCTCTATATATATATATATATTCCTTCTTTCCATGCTTCTTTCTCTCTTTAGCATTTAATTTTCTTCACTACAGCACGTAAACTAATGGCTTCATCATGTTTTTCTTTTCCCATATTCACTCGTCATTTCATGTCAATCCATCTCCTTTTATGCTTTGACTTCTCTACAAATTCAGCTTCCCTTTTTTTTTTTTATTCTCAATTCTTTATTCCAAAGCCTAACAACCTTATGGTTGCTATAACACGGCTTCCATTTCTCTTCCGAAGGAGAATTTGTTTTCGTGTAGTTTCTTCTTTGTTTTATCTAATTGGACCGTGAGGACTTCAACTTTTTCTTTTAATTTTTCCATTTCATCAAGAATAAACTTGGGCCAAGTTATTGGGCTAAAACTACTTTAGACCTGAAACAACATTGATCCTGAAATACTAATATACACATTAAAATATTCATACCATGTTTGTCATCATCAATTTAATTTCGCAAATTGAATCAACAAATATTTTCTTAATATATGCTTAAAAGAAAAGGTATACAACTAATTTGAAAATGAGGGACTATAAGCCAAGGCATCACACATAAATGAAGCGAAGACATCACACATAAATGAAGCCCTCCACTAATCAGACTTTAGTCACACATATGCGCACCCCATTAAATGTTGTTTCTTGTGTCAACATTCGGATGAGGATTTGATCCAGATTGCGGTCAATTTAATCTATTTCTTCTTCCACAATTGCAAGCTGCAACTAGAAATTTTTGTTATGGACGAAACTGAGTTCATTGAAAGCATTCTTAAGTGCAATAAATCTTTTCGTAGAACCTCATCTCCTACATTGTCTTTTCTTTACCATTAATCCAAGACTTACGTTTCTCAAATGAGGAGAAAAAAAATGCTAGTTAAATATATGAAAATGTAACATTTTCCCCCCCCTTTTTTAGGGATGGACCCAAAAAAATTGTAATGGGATCAAGTATTTATAAGGTTTGGATTTTGGATTTTTTAAGTTTTTTAACAATCTTCGTTATAGTTATTTTTATGGTACATATAAAGTTGAGTGGCTTTTTTTCGGTTATTATCAGAAAATGCTTAAACCCAAGTGGAGCAAACAAGTACAAATAAAAATCACTAAAATTCAACAATGATTGACATATAAGGATCATGTATATTAAACCTTTTAAGAGAATATCAAGTGAGTCATAAAAAGTTTAGGTGAGTCTTCCTTTTAATTTGAGTTAATTTTTTTAAAAAAATTTAATGTGTTCTTTTATGCATTTAATATTTGTATTTGTACAACTTATGAATTGAACTCACGACATGAGGAAGGTGTAACAACTTATGATGCAATGACTTTACCATTTGGTAAAATATGTTTTGCATATATATTGTAATTATTTTAGGAGGCCAAGGCCCTTCTTGCCACCCGTAACTCCGTCCCTGCCTCTTTCATCACATCATGGACCCTACTTTTGATTCCTTTTGCAATATATTATGTGCATCCCTTTGTTAGAAGTGAATCCCATAATGTATTGTAAAATGAGTGATAAACTGTAAATCGATATACGTTCAAATTAAGGAAGTAAGAAAAAAAATTTGTATAAAAAAATTAAATCTTTAAGTTTTAATGCATTGAAAATATGCAAAAAAAAAAAACTTAAAACATTATATTTTTATCTCTTTAACACATATTTTAAGGATACTTGTTAAGAAACTTTTATTATGTAATATTGAAAGATTTAAGAAAAAAATAGGATAATTATTCCAAAAATTAATTTATTAATTGCAGAGGAAGTGATATTACATTTGACTCACTTAATACTCGGGCTAGTTCACAACTACCCCCAACCAATTTTGACAAAATAATGTTAGCTAAGTGCATGGCGCCAACTAAAAGTCAATGCTGCATTAATGGTTACGTGCTCCCTCCCTCTACCTGAAGATAATAAGTTTGGAAAGAAGAGTTTTGGTTTTAAAACAAAAGAAGCTATGACAATTTAAAACCGTACTCTTCTATTTTATGTGAATATAAAAAATATCTTAGATATTATGTTAATTAAAAAATTGAGTAAAATTTTAAATTGATCCTTAAAAAAGGTTGCAGGACATTAATTTGATTCTAAAAAAGTTTTCACATCGTAAGATTAATTTTTATTTTACATGGGCTCAATTGTTACTCTATCTAAGGAAATCACTAACTAATATTTGATGTCTCACATTATACAATTATGTGACATTTTAATTTAATTGAAATTGGCTCTAAATTGGTCATCCAAACTAGAGTCACGAATCATGCCTCTAGTTTAGTCTTAAAATAAATGAAAACTATTCTTTCAAAATGACAAAATCTAAATTGGTGTCCAGTAACTTGGGACAACTGAGACTTCATATCAATGAATAATGTAATATGTAAATATCTCAGCTAATGTTTGTATTGATCTAAAATGAAAATTAATCTTTTATAACCAAATTAATGTCACAATTTTTTTAAAATAAAGTTGATATTTTAGAGTTATTTCCAGGACCAATTGAGGGTTTTACTGTAAAAAAAGATATTAAAATAAAAAAATTAAGGTGATAAATTATTATTGTTAGAAATAAATTAGTATAGTTAGTATATTT
>QANU01012968.1:40947-77527 GCA_003254905.1 Nissolia schottii
TATATATATATATATATAATGTAACCATTAGATACACAATACAACACCTTATTTTATATTTGTTGTGCCCCTTTAGCCTATTCACTCAAGATGCTTTAGAGCCATTACACCATCTGTGAGCCATCTTTTTGCTTGCACTGCTTTAGAGTTTAGGTTCTCCACTTTCCATAAAATCTCTCTTTTTTCATTTTTCATAAAACTCTCCGATCTGTCTTTTCCATTTTTACCTTCTTGACCTCAGTTAACTACACCGTCACCACCATTGTGACTGTCACCTCCAGACTTGTTATCGTCCCTTGCTGCCTCTATGAGCCCCAACGTTGTCTTTTGCTGCCTCCACGTAGCCCCCCCTGTGTTGTGTATTGTTGTCTCTGTGTAGTTTCTGATGTTGCCTTTTTATTGGTTTCGCCCAGCCCAAGGTGTTGTCGTTTTGTTGGCTCTGCCCCGCTCATCCCTCCGCTGAACTGTGACAAACTTAAAGCTCATGGAACTTTAGCTTGAGGGAGGGCGTTAAGAATAATATTAAATCTAAAAAATATTAGATTGATTTAGTTCTGATTTGATTTGATATTATCCTAATTTTGTCATGTTGATTTATTTCCTTAAGCCTATAAATGGCCTAACCTTATTGTACTCAATATGCTGATTCAATAATACAAACCTTGATCATCCTTTCTTTGGTTATTTCTCAGTTTTTCATTCTCCTTTTTTGCTTTTGCTATTTTGAGAGAAAAAAATAGAAAAAATCCTCCATTGTTGTCTTTGTTTTGTGACCTTCCACCAAGTAATGGTACCCGCCCCCACCATCACTTATTATACCTTTTTATTGCGGTCACGATTTTCACCGTTACTGACCTTTGTTCACTAGATTCCCACCACCATCATCTTCACCATCACTAAAAAGGCTAGCCACCAAGTTTTCACAGCCAACAAACATCTCACGCGCTATTTGATGTTGTTGTACGTAACGCAACCCCTATAGATATGGTTTTGGGTCTTTTGGTTTTCGCCCTTTCTGAGCTCTATTTGGTTCACAACCACCACCATCACGTCCACCATCTGTTGTCAAGTTCAGTGCGAAAATTTCGCCGATGTTGGAATCTACACTTGCCACCATGCGCCGGACAAAGTTCTAGCATGTGGTCCACTCGTGCTCCAAATCTGTGCTTGCAACCCACATTTCTAACCCGCACCCTGATCTGATCTTTACTTGCTTCGATTTGGCGAGTTTGACCCACTCCTTACCCCATTGACCAAACTTGATTACGTGGCCTATTATGGTTGATTTGTGTTGATGTGTCACATGTTGACATGCCATGACTAGTGCACCATTCCTAAGGTTTTTTTTTTTTTTTTTTTGCATTCTGAATCTGATTTTGAGGTCCTTTTCATCAAATTCTACTCCAAAATTGCTAGTTCTGTCTATTTCTTGATATTGTCTTTGTTGGTTTCGCCCAGCTCCCGATATTGCCTCCATTGTTGCCTCTACTGGTTCTATTTAGCTCTAAATTGTGTGCAAAATTCAAGAAAAATGACCTAACAATTGGACTTAACACTCGTTGTTTGTGACAAGCTTAAAATTAGATGAGCTTTAGCTTGAGGGAGGGTGGTATAAATAAATTAATATATTTAATATATTTGTGATTGATTCTGATTTATTCATAACAGATTTAGGTTGATTTAATTCTATTTTGTCATTAAAGTTATGATCCTATTATTGGCCTATATATTGGCATCTCATTGTAACCATCAGATACACACAACTCTGATAATACACACCACTATTTTTCTACTCTCTATATGTCTCTTGTATCTTTTTTACCCCTTTAATCTATTCAATCAAGATGCTTAACAACTATAATTTTTTATTATCATCTTATTATTATAAAAAAAACGTATTGCAATTTCTTTAAAAATACAAATAAGATGATAAAAGCTATTTATTATTTTTATATTTGAAAAGGTCTTATCTTTTATTATCTTCTAGAAACCCTAAATGCAAACATATTATTCTCTTTTTTTACGAGAAAAAAGTAATTTTATTCATAGAGCAGTTTAATGATACTTACAAATTAAAAATAATACATTTGATTTAACATTAGTAAGATACGAACACATCCTTCATTCTATACTAATTGAAGATTTGTAACTCAGCTCCTTACCCGAAGACTTCCGTCTCTAACACTCACAACAGAAAAGAAAAAAAAAGAAGATAAGAGAGTAGAGAGAAAAGTAAGGATTAGGGTAACGTATTACTCCCTTCATTTCATAATATTTGTCTAAAATTTGTTAAATTAGGTTTTCAAAATACTTTTTCAATTCATATTTTAAGATAGCTTACTTTTATGAAACTGATTTTCATTTAAATTAGACTAGGCTGGACAAACATGGCTTGGGTTCAAATAGGAATATTAGGCTAGATTACGCCATGAACACCTCTAGTGATCATTAAGGGACTATTTCATATCATGTATAAGACTGGATTGTATAAGCTAATATAATAAAGCATGACTTTATCCATCGTTTGGTGTCACCAATATATTGTATTAACTTATACGTCAATGAGCTCTTATACGTCCGAATGATGTATTACTCTATCAAGTCTAGGGAAGTAGAATTAGGTTTTATTAGACTCTGATGTATAAAGTTTTTTCTTTCTTTCTCTATTATAATTTTATATTTATGAAAATAATAATGATTAAAAGTATAAATAATTAATATAATATATAATAATTATAATAACATATAATTAAAAATAATACTATTTATAATATTAAATAAAAGCCTAATTACACTGACCTCCCCTACAATTTATTAATATTACACCTTCCTTTCTTCTACCTTGTTTTTCAATATTTTTTAAAATTCCAAAATTACCCTAAAACAATAAAATTCTTATACCTATTTCTCTTTCCTCCACCCATATTCAAAGCCTATAATTGACACCACCACCACCCACAATGACTACCGTCGATTCACCAACCACCACCTCCAACAAAAAACACCCTCATTCACCAAAATCATCTATTCTTCAACACCCCTCGTCTGTCATTTTTTGTTAAATTGGTAATTAAGCTTACTGAACCGTGGGGGGGGGGGACATGATTCCACGGTTCCACCCATAAATCCAAGCTAACAATAAGGAACCATCAAAAAATTTGTTCAGTTGTGTTACAAGTTTAAGACTAGAGGTTCAATGAGCTTCAACCTTCTAAGGATGGAGAGAAGCTCACCTTCTTTAAAAGGCACATACCCTTTAGGGAGAGGGAGAAGCTCACATTTTCCAAAAGGCTCATAGAGGCCTCAGCTCACTAAGGAGTAAGGGAAGCTCTCATTACACGCTCGCATCTGCCCAAAGAGAGAGAGCTTCACGACATCAGAGGAGGAGAAGGTCGTAGGCCCAAGACTCCAGGTCCGGTTCGACCCAGCAAAACTAAAAAAGGAAGCAGTGACTTCTCCTCCCCAATCTACAACTAATTCCTAGATAAGTCAGGGAATCTGTTATGCGAATTCCCATTGCTCTATCTCTATCTAGACATCCTAGCTCATCTATAAAAGCACATGACCTCAAGTCACCAGGTATCGCTCATTCTCTCTATAGATAACTCACCTAATTCTTGTGCTTACTTGAGCGTTAGAGTGCCTTTGTAGGTACACCTCGTCGTCGCCCTCTCTCTAAGCGAGCAATTCGCTTGGAGCTTCCATCAAGATGCCTTCCTCACCCCCTACTCATGTTCAGGTAACTTCGTTTCCTATACGCATTACTCAAGAATAGGGTGGTAGCTAAAAAATTAAGAGAATGGGAAGAAAGGACGATTCCCTAATATTTTGTTTTTGGCTGCTTCTTTTCTTGCAATGACGATTGATTTATTAGATGAATAAGGGCGGGAATTCAATTTTGCAGTTGAATATGGATGGGGAGATGGGTGTTGACGTCATGGCGGGGGTTGGGGGTGGAGGTTAAGGTAAGTGGGTGGTAATGAAAATTTAATAAATAGTTGAGGGTAGAAAAGTCATTTCGTATGTATAACTCAAATGTCAATAAGAAAGGTTAGTGTATGATATTTTAATTATTGGGTTAAATATGTTTTTAGTCTCTAAAAAATTATAAATTTTGTGTTTTATTTCTGAAAAATATTTTGTTAGGAAACAAATTTTTTAGTAGGATATGGTCCCTACTGTTAAGTTTGGCAGTTAACTACTAACGTGACAGTTAACTTGTTCACGTCGCAGGTTACATGCAATGCCACATGTCAATTTTGCGCAGACATGTACCCTGTCAGATGGCTAAGTTAACTATCACATAAGCAGTTAACGGCCCAACTTGACAGTAGAGACTAAATCCTACCGAAAAAATTGTTAGGGAATATTTTCTAACAAAATTTTTTGGGGGGGTAAAACACAAAATTAGTAATTTTTCAAGGCTAAAAACATATTTAACCCTACTTATTTAAGGGAGGTGAGTGATTTTTCAAAATCTAAGAGGGTGGAGAGTGTAATATAGATGAAACTCGGGAGAAGTTAGCGTAATTAGCGCATAAATAAGTAATGCATTATTGTTTAGAACATTTAAATGATAAATAATTTATGATATAAATTATATTTTATAGAATATAAATTAAAATAATTAAATAAACATATTAATTTTACATTTATGAGTAAATAATTAATAAAAATATTAATGTTAAATTTACGATTAAATAATTAATAAAAATATTTTCATTATAATTTATTGTTATATTTAATTATAAAAAGGTATAAAATATTAAATATATAATACAAAGAGTATTATGTATTTTTTAATTTTATTTATTTTATTATAATAATAAATAATTAAATAAATAATCAATATCGTTCATTAAAACTATATATAATTGCATATTACAAAAATAAGAAATGTTTTAAAAAAAATTATAATTGAAAGATAAAAAATGTATTTCAATACTAATATTTATTTATTAATTTTAATTAAAAAATATTTTTATTTCATATTTTCAATTAAATATATAATTTTAATTGAAATTATTTTTTATAATTAAATTATAATATTATCTTATATAATACAATATTTTATACATTAATGTACCCAATATTACATAATATTAAAAATTATCTGATCATATATAATCAGATTTAATTCTATCATGTCTTATGCTATCAATTCTATCAAATAAGTCATAAATATATTAATAAAATATATATATTTTTTAAATAAAGATATTACTGTCTATTCAAATAATATATTACATATTTTAATAACATTATTTTTTAACTCGTGCTATGTCCTAAAATACGCACTTATCTTGGAAAGGAAAGTGTACCTGGGAACATTACTTTCACGTGCTCGTGCCAGCTAACTCCTTGTCCTTGCCTTGCGGTTCCCTTGTGGGCGTGGCTCGCCCTTCACCTTACTATATAACTTGAAGTAGGTAGCATTTGCGAACGCAAGTCCCCTTCTATTTTTAACCACCAATGAAAAAAGGTGATTGGTGCGTGTTATTTAATTAATTTATTTTTTTATAATTTTTAAAATTAAATTTATTAAATTTTATTATATTAATGGATCATTTTTTTATTCGTTTTTTTAGGTTACCTGTCTGGTATCCAAGACTTAGCCTTAACTAATCCAGGTCGACCCGGGTCGTGCACCTGGCTATGGCGGGTGAGTCTCTCAGCGGGAATAACTGCGTACACTAGGTCTCAAACTCAAGACCTTACTTAAGCGATACCAACCGCTTATCACTTGAACCAACTCCCGTAATAATACTTATTCATGAGATATTTAAGAAACCACTTTATAAGAAGATATAAAAATGGTAACGGGTTCTGCCAAACAAAAACATGGCAATGAATAAATCTTTATATGTGCTAAACTCATGAGTCTCTTCTCATTTTGTTTCTTTATCATTTCAAGAAGTGTGAACCTCCCGTGATGATGCTCTAGCCGCATTTGGGGTGAGTCATCATTATCTCATTCCTGTGTCTCAAACTGCATGTTCTGTTTACTCGTTCTCCAATCCGAAATTTTTTTTTTCTTCTTTTTTTTTTCTATTTTAAATTGTTCAAAGGTTTGCATTATTCCTCAATTTAATTAATATGAATGTTGTAGTTCCTGTTGTCTCTCCCTCTCTCTCATTTTTTTTTAATTTCATATCAGTTTAATCTGTTAATTAAATCATACCTTCACTCAAACAAAACCCAGAAACTCATCATCTTTTAACCAGATGTGACTTTGGGTATGGACCAAGTAAACTTCATGGTCATGGATTCAAGCAATTCAGCTCAGAACATTGACATAATTAGCAGTTTACATGAAAGCACTCTTAGCCACATCCTGTCTTTCCTTCCAACCATTGAGGCGGCGCGAACTTGTGTGTTATCTCAAAGGTGGATCGATGTTTGGAAATCCATCGCCGGTCTAAGGTTTAATGACAGCCTGCTAGTTTGTTCCGGCCGGAAGACGGCGATGCGAAAAGAACAATTTGTGCATTTTGTGAACAAAGTACTTGTTCACCTTGCCAATTCAGGAATTCAAGACTTGTCACTTTGTCTAACAAGATATTGCTATGATTCGTCCCAAGTCGGGGAATGGATCTCATTTATCTTAGAAAAGGAGGTTCAGAATCTTCATATTCAATATGCTGATAAAGTCTTGTTCTCTTCAAATTCCCTATTTAAATGCAGCTCTCTGGTACAATTGGTGCTTCAAATGAGATGTGATCTCAGTGTCCCTATCTCTTCTTGTCTCCCAAACCTTCAAAACCTTAGCATTTCCGGGATTAGATTTGTGAGCGATTCTTTGTGCGCCGACTCAGACTCAGAAGATTTAGTACTTAGCTTCCCAGTTCTCAAAGTGTTTGAAGCCAGAGGGTGTCAGTGGTCAACTATGCAGGACATTAGTATACAAGCTCCTCTACTTGAAAGGTTTTCAATAGCAGTATGGAATTCTCTCTCCAATGAATCGTGTAAATCTGCCATCAAGGTCTTTGCTCCTCGCCTAACGGATTTCTCTTATGAGGGCGATCTTGAACAAGATATCGTTCTCTTGAATCAATCGTTGATTCGCAGCGCTTCTGTTGTGATTGTTGTTGATGAAGACAGGAAAAACAGAATGGAAAAACTTGGGCTTCAAGCACATAAGCTTCTCAGCCAAATCCATGAAGTGGAGAGATTGAAATTGTTGTTATACAAGGTATGCTTTTGTTTTTCAACATATTCGAGTGGCAATTTTGCTTAGAGATGTTTAGAATTATTTTGAATGTAATTGTTATGTGTTGATAGTATGAATATACATTGTTATCTAATCAAATCATTATACGTGCATGGCTTTTCAAGTATTGGGTGAGAAAACCAAATATTTTTATGTGTGACTAGATTTTATTCGATGAATATGTTGGCCTGGATGCATAACATAAACGTATTTTGTCGGTTGGAACTTGGAAATGAATTTTTTAAGCTACGAAGTAGTGGCACATGCTATGCAGGTGTTAAACCATACACAAGAAAAAATTGGCATGTTAGTTTCCCCTTTCAGAAAGCTTTGACAGAAAACAAACTTATTTTAAACTGTCAGATATAAAGATGATAAGAAAAGTCATTGCAAGAGTAGTTTAAGTGGTTGACCTTTGTGTTTCATATAAAAAAACTATTTGACTTAATAAAATTTTTCCATTTTAAAAAGGCTGGCATAATATTTAAACAATTTAATTCACATGTTTTTCTGGTTAGCTACCTATATATATCCTTCCTAGTATGATAGAATACTTTCTTGGCTATGGCTATCTTGCATTCAAAATGAGAAAAAGAGGAAATTTGATCAAGTTTTTTCCTTTCCATACAGGTTCTTCTGCATGCTAAAGTTATATTCAATCATCTACCTGCCTTTGGAAGGTTGAAGTATCTGCACCTAAACGAGGTTACTGGTGAAGCCTTGTTGAACTTACTCCACAATTCCCCTATTCTAAATACTCTTGTTTTACTCAATGTAAGTCTACATTCTCTTGCTTTACTTCATAAAAAAAAAAAATTCAAGTCATTGTTAGCTAGATATATAACATAAATGATGTGACTAATTGTAAACACAAAATTTTCAGGGAGTATCTGATTTAAACAAGGATGCCTTGACTTCTGCAACAGTGCCTCATTGCTTTCTGTCAAGCCTCAAAGATTTTCAATTTAAAGGCTTTAATGTGCACGAGCATGAGATCTGTCTTGCGAAATTCGTGATGACCAATGCAGCGGTCTTGGAGCGGATGACTATATCTACCGCTTTCTGGCTGCGCTATTCGGATATCGACATGGACAAAGTCAAGGATCAGATACTCTCAATTCCAAAGTGTTCCAGCTCTGCAATCATAGAATTTTCTGATGTCAATGGTACTTCTATGGTTTAGTGCATCAAAGCAATGTACCAATCCTTCTTTTCTCTTATTTTCTTTCTGTATGAGGCGGGCACTCTAGCAATCATAGTTATCAAAATCGCATGTTAACTCGTAAACTCGTAAGAGTATACGTTCCTGGATAGTAAAATCGAGCTGACTCGCATGTAAATTCGTTTCTAGGTAAACTCGTGTAAACTCCCATAAAATTGCGAGTTCACGAGTTTACTACAGTTGGGTTTTTTTTAAAAGGACAAAACGAGCAAAACAGACATCGATTTGCACGTCTCTAAGTTTTTAGATTTAGGTCCTTTGAGTGTTTCAAAGTTACCATTCACAGTTGCGCCTGCAATCGTGCTTCGCTGTGTTATCGTGCTCCATTGTGCTCCTCCATCGTGCTCCGCCGCTAATTCATCGTATGTATTTTATCCTTTGCTCAGAGATCATTCCTACCAGAGTGCATGGCCTCTGCATCACTATCTATGCTTTAATGTTTTGGATTGGAGACATCATCATCGCATACTTGCTTCCTATGATGTTTAGTACTATAGGACCCGCTGGTATCTTCGGTGTTTATGCTATTGTGTGTGTCATCTTCTAGATATGTGTGTTCTTGAAGGTTCCAGAAACAAAGGGCATGCCCCTCGAAGTCATCACCGAATTTTTTGTTGTCGGCTCGAAGCAGGCTACTTCTGTCAAGAATGAGTGACACTGTCTGTCTCTTTTGTTGATAGATTTTGCTTGTCATTAAGTTTAAGTGGAGGAGGATGTGTTCTGGTTCAAACATATGTATTATGTATTATGTATGAATTGAACTTAGAACTCATATATTTCATCATCTTTATTTGTACTTTGTTATGAAATTAAAAGTATTAATAAATTTCAAGTTTTATTAAATATATTTTTGTAGCATAATAGTTTTTTAAAATATTTTTTAATATTTTTTTATAATAGGTAAGCTTATACGAGTTTACGGAGGCTCCACGAGTTTACTTAAACTCTCGAGTTTGATAACCTTACTAGTAATGACCTAATTTATCATTAGGATGCAAATTACTCCCTTTGTCCACTTTTATTTGTCACCTGTCACGTTTGACTTTTAAGTACATTATTGATTTAATGTATCTGAATGCAAATTGTATTTCAATACATTGAATCAATAATGTATCTAAAAGTATAAAAGGAGACGAAGAATAGTGTTTTAAACTTCAGAATCTTTGTGTCCTGTCCTAAATTCCAATTGTGCTTTAACTGGTAGTTGGATTGCAGATACTTATATCATGATAGCATTCAATCTTATGGTTTCCAACTACTGTTGTAATGTAAATATGTAATACTTTCATCTGGGAGGCATTCAGTATTTCAATTTTTTTTTAAAAAAAAAATCATTTTTGCTAATTTACTTCTTAAGTTTTTCTATTTATGAGCCAAAAATGCTAATTTGTTTATCAGTATAACTTGCTCATTCCTTAATCCCATGGCGGGATCTCCTTTATGTATCAAATCCAATCCAATTACTTTTTCTAAACTCGTACATAAACTTGTATAAAAATTATTGATAAAAGGAAGATTCTAATTGAAAGGAAAATCCACATGAATGTGAAAATTACAAAGTATAAATATTATATTGTGGCCATTTTTGTATAAATTATCAAAATGTGATTTTTTAAAAATTAAATTGTCATATTTTATGGTGATTTATTAAAATAATAATAAAATATATAAATTGTCACAATTTGTGGTGATTTATATATTTTATTATTATTTTAATAAATCACTACCCTTGGTAGCAATTTATTCAAAATTACTACACATTGGTACGTTACTCAAAAGTACCACATTCTTATATTTTTTATATTATTTTACCATGTAGAAATTTAATAGGAATAAGTTATAATTTTGATAATATTTTAATATAAAATTGAATTTCCTTTTTCTTTATTAATTTCTTCAATTTATGCATAAACCCTGAAATAACATTTATTTAGAATCAGAAAATATGACTTAAAAGTTAATTTTATCAATCTTCAACATTAATTAAAGTTCAATGTATAAAAAAATAGTAATTAAAGTCTAACCGTGGAATGGTAAAATATATTTTTTTTAATGTTGAAAAATATTTTTTAAGCATTTATTGACTTTTCTAGTTTAGATTAAAAAAAGAAAAATTGAAATCTATGTTATATTCAATCTTGTACTTTTTGTACATTACAAGTGATTACGTTGTACAATTGACAAAAGTGTAGAAGGAAGGGCGAAGAGGGCGAAATAGGGTAAGGCTTCCGGCGAGGAAGAAGGAGATAAGGGAGAGAGTGTGAGAGGGTGTGCATCTGGTCATCGGGGTGGGTGAAGGAGTGGGGTCTCTATGAGAAAGATGTTCCTTTAGAGACAAGGTTCTGGGGGGGAAGGCAACCATCGCCGAGGGTGATGCAATGCAACTTTATGGAGAAACAACTCACGCTGCTCTGCTTTGAGGAGGGTGGAAAGAAGTGTGGTCCTGTTTACTCCGAAAGCGGATGAGATAATTACGACATCATGGGATGAGGCATTGGTCATCAAATTGCTCGGCAAACGAATTAGTTTCACATGGTTGAAACTCAAACTTAAGTTGCTCTGACGCTTAAAGGGGGGCTTTGTCATCATGATGAACATGGTGAATGAATACTTTATGGTTAAGTTCGACCAAGAGGAGGAACAAGCTAGGGTGATCGAAGGAGGACTGAGGATGACATTGAGTCACTACTTGGCAGTGAAAAGATGGTCTCTCGATTTTAACCTAGTTGAAACATGCTTTGGCAAATCTATGGTGTGGATTTGAGTCACTAATACACACCAAAATGTTGCAATTCTATTGTGCAATCAAATAATAAGGCTCGAGGAAGTGCCTTTGTGAGTAAGTCTGCTATATGATCTTTGGACTTAACATGGATCAAATTGATGACACCTTCATTAACCTTGTCACAAGTGAAGTGACAATCAATTTCGATGTGTTTGGACCGCTCGTGGAGGGCTGGATTTGAGGCTATCTGAAGTGCAAATTGACTATCACAAAACACAGAAGTTGTTGCAATGTCAATTTCAAAGTTTTAAGCAATCCTTTCAGCCAAGTGACTTCACTGGTTACTCCAGTCAATGCTCTGTACTCTGCTTCAATAGAGGATCTGGCCACTGTAACTTGCTTCTTGGACTTTCACGACACAAGTGAATCACCAATGAACACACAAAAGCCAGTAGTGGAGCGCCTGGTATCTCTGCAACCTACCCAATCTGCATCCACATAAACTTGCAGCTGCAAAGGAGATGAAACAGAAAATAGAATTCCCTGGCCGGGGGAACCCTTCAGGTAGTGGAACAGATGATGCAAAGCTTTGAGATGAGGAGTTTTGGGAGAAATCATGAATTGGCTAAGCTGATTCACAACAAAGCAAATGTCAAACTGAAATATGGTAAGGAACATTAACCTTCCAATGATTCGCCTGTAATGAGCCACATCTTCAACTGAATTGCCATTATCCATAATTAATGCAACTCGTTCCATAGGTAAAGCTTCAGGATTTGCATCCAGAAAGCCTGCATCTTCTAAGAGTGAGAGATTATATTTGTGTTGAGAGAGACAAATTCCAGCTGAGGATTTTGCTATTTCGAGCTCTAGAAAATACTTTTAAGTCTCGTAGGATTTAATTTGAAGAGCTGTTCAAGTTGCTATTGAACTTGAGAAATTCTGGTTGATGATGGACTTGCAATGATGATATCATCAACACAAACCAATAAAATCACCAATGGATCACTTGATCCTTGAGAAAACAAAGAATAATCACTCTTAGACTGTTGAAAATCAATAGAGATCAAGGATGTAGAAAATTTTGTAAACCATTGTCGAAAGACCTGCTTAAGACCATAAATTGACTTTCTTAATCGACAAACAAGGTGCTCGCCCTCCCTATAATAACCTAGAGGTCTTTCCATGTAAACTTTTTCAACTAAATCACCATTTAAGAAGGCATTGTGATGTCTAATTGAAGGAATTGCCATCCCTTAATGGCAGCAATTGATAGGAGAACTCAGACAGTAGTAAGTCTTGCCACTGCAGAAAAGGTATCTTGAAAATCAACTCCATCTTGTTGGGTATAACCCTTAGCAACAAGTCTAGCCTTGAACCTGTCAATGCTCCCATCAGACCTGTGTTTAATCTTATATACCCAACGACATCCAATCTTGTGTTTTCCGGGTGGCAGAGAGACCAACTCCCAAGTATGATTATTTTCCATAGCCCTGATTTCCCCATTCATAGCCTCCCTCCATTCAGGATATTTGACTGCCTGATGAAAAAAAGCAGGTTCTATAATTGCATCACATTAAGAACAAATTCTTGATAATTAGAATTGAGGTTGGCATATGTGAAATGTTTGGATAAGGAATAAGGTGCAGAAGAGTAATTGCAGTGGTAATCAGCTAGATATGGAGGTGGATTGGTGAGTCTAGAGGATCTCCTAATGGGAGGAACATTATGAGGCAAAGGATATTCAGGTATATGTTCTGTCTATGGAATTGTAGGAGTAGAAACGTTATCAAAACGGGGTTATGGCAAAGGAAGGACCAGATCAGGTAATTACAAGTCTAGGACATAAGCATGTTGAGATAGGTGAAAGGGAAAAGTATGCTCATGAAATGCTTTTATAACCGCTTGGATAACCCATAAAGACAGCAAGCACTACTCTTGGTGCAAATTTGGAGAAACTCTCAAAGAAAATACAAAATTGCGGGAAGTTAGGAAAGAAAAGCTCTTGATACCATATTACACATACATACAAACTGAATGAAAATGATGGATACTTGATATTGATCTAACTTCAAATATATATACAAGAGTTCACTAACAAACTAACACCTGTCTTAACCAACTAACTTACAAGTAAGATAAATAAAATACTTTATTTATCCCTAATAATATATCCTCCAGGTGGTGAAATTTGGACAAGTTCATGGACATGAGCATGAGTTATGCCTAGCTAAATTTGTGATGGAAAATGGTTTGGTGCTGAACAGGATGAGTTTCACTCTTGCTGCTGGGATACGCGAGTCTGAGGCCATTGAAGAATTTAAAGAGGAGGTATTCTCTTTCAAGAAAGGTTCCCGTTTTGCGATTTTTGAATTTTCATATGATTAAGGTGACAAAGGCTCGTAAAGAGGAGGTTTGGTTTAGGTTCTGGAAAGACTATGGTTTGGGCAAAGGTTTATTTCTTGTGGTTTTTTGAACCTTGATTTTTGGGTTCCAAACATCTTATAAGCAGTACACTTCTACTATGTTTTTTAGCTTGACTCTATATTGTGGGACTATTTGGGGTACACCATACATGTACAGAAGTAGTATTTTTGTAAGGTTCACATTAAGTTTCAACTCAGTTTGCGGTGTATTTCCTAGTTTGAGTTTGATGTCATCGTTCAACAGATTTAATTCTGGAGTGGGACATAGAAATAACTTGATGGCCATGTTCCCATTTGGAATATAGATTTACTTGGGAATCCTGATTTTAGTGCCAATCAATTAAATAATATCTTAATCTTGGATGGTGAGTATTTTCTGGGCGTTTAGTTAGTTCACAAGTATTAACTATTCTTTGGTTAACAAATTGTAATTTGGTCGAAGTCAAAATCTGGCTACGGATGTTTCTTCTTTTTTTATTTTAGATAGGCACTCCTAAACCCAAGAAGGGGGGAGAGGCAGGACTTACCGAGCAGGACCAAGAAGCAAAACTTGTCCAAAACCCCAACTATAAAACCGAAAGACACACACCAAAGCCCCCAAATCTGGCTACGGATGTTACTTCCAACTTTCGCAAACCATAATCGGTGTTGGTCAATCTCTTGCGGGTTAAGATGGTTTAAAATATCTTGTACTTAGTTTGAGATCCTGTAATCAGTGCTGATGGAGATTAACAAACCAGTAAACCTGATTATTTGAATTTTCTATGGAAATGATATTTAATTTATAAACTAGATGCCTTATTTGTTTGGTTGAGTTGAAACTTCAGAAGAAACCACATGAGAAAAGAGAAAGTAATAATAATAATAACGTGAAATTTTACATTTTTTCTTTCAGTTTGATCTCATATTTTAGGCCCCTTTCCAATAGATTACACATGATTAAATTATTAGATGAATAATTTTGTATTAGTAGACATATAATTTTTAATATAATTATATTAATTTTAAAAAAATTAACAATATTAAATATAATTATCTTACCAAAAGAAAAATTAACACATATTAAGATAATAAATTACTATAAAATAAATTATGGTTTCAATTGAATTTTACCTATAAGGTCCAAACTTTGATTATTAAAATCATTAGTTTAATACTTTTGCTCTATACAAAAATTGTTTTAGATTTGTTAATCTTATTATTTTCAAAGTGTAAGGTTCACCACAGAGAAACCCCCCCTTCTTTTTCTTTAAGCCTTGTGTGTTGAACTTTGATTCTATTGAACTGATCTTTATTTTATTTCAATGAAATAAACTCTTTGTCCAAAGCAAAAAGTTTCACCGTGGAAAAGAGAAAAAATAAACATGTTAATGGTCCTTTTAAGGGTTTGGGTTAACTCTATGCCACTTGCCACTTGTACGAAAAAAAATGAAAAGAGGAGTGTTAGTTAAACACCAAATTTTCTTTTCAAACATACGTGTGAGAAGAAGACTTAGTGTTTAACACTAAATTTAGTGTCAAAATAACAATTTTAAAATAAAAATAATCCAAATGCTCCTAGGTCCAATTAATATCATGGTCTAGGTAGACATAAACAGAATTCACCTAATTCAAAGTCTCGTTTCAGTTTTTATTTCTTCCGGCTGAAAATTGAAACTAAACATACCCTTTTAACATTTGGCTTTTTCATTTCTGGAACTCAAGGACGGTATAGAAGTGATCTACATGGAAGGCCCTGAAACGAGGGAACCCAACAGAAACCGCAAGCTGCCTGAACTGTTCCTCAGTCCGGTGCTTCCCCTTTGCTCTGTATATCGTCATCACGAATAAGTCGCCCTCGAGAAGCGCCCTCGTCCTGTGGCTGTCGTCGGAATGTTCTGGAAGCACTGGCTCGCACGCAATCAGCTTCCCTCCCTCTGGGAGTGCATTGTAGCAGTTCTGCATTATCTGCTTCATCTCATCGTCGGTCCATGTTGTCAGCACCCACTGCAAGCACAACATGTGCAAAACAGAACAAATTAGTAATGGCCAATGAGATTGTGTTTGCATTGGATAAGGCACTGCAGTTTTGTTGGTAATGAAGAAAATGTCAGAATGTTAATATTTGTGTGTGATAATTCAACTCATAGTATTTTTTGATATAAAGTTAATACTTGTGTATACATACACTCTAAAATGATAAACATACTAAAACGGAGGGTGTATCCATTTTTTCCTCATAAAAATGAACTCAACTAACAAACCTTTTTTTTTCCTTGATCAGTATTCTTCATCCTACCCATAAGAAATTAATCTCCAAGACGCTTAAGCAAGGAATCTTACGAGAGAATTTTTTTTTTCCTTTTTTTTCATCCATGGAATTTTTGAGACAGATATTCTCCACTTGATAAGTGAGACTAATAAAATATGACCATGTGCCTAAGCAAAGACTCCCTTCAACTATATTTTTATGGTCATAAATTTCATCATTAAACTGAGGGTTACAAAATTAAGAGCCGTGTTTCTTTCCACTACCAAAGACATTGTAGGTAACTCTGACCAACATGTGATAATGGATACTAAATTCTAAAATGAAGTCATACACATAAATTATGTAGATGGGATATGAGTAAACATAATACTACTTTATATCAAGTACATGTAACACAATTCTAAAACAATGCCTTGTCACAGGACAAATCACACCCAAAACCGGCTGTAGCGAATATTTCATTTTAATTTCTTGTCGAAAAATGAAAATAACAGATACGTAAGGTAACTACCAACCCGATGAGAAAATATATAGATAATTGAAGTTAAAGATGTAATATTTTATTATGAAAACGGGTTGACGCACCTTCATGAAGATAGCATCCCCTTGTGGAATCGACTTGAACATGTCACCCCCAACATGGGTTACACCTGCAAATCACATTATTATATACACATCTGTATCTTCCCAACAACAAAACAAAATTCTCAATGTCATAGCTATCCCTTAACTAGTCACCTACTTGTATTTAATAAAATCACATCTAAGAATCAATAACATTTTTTACTCCGTCCATTAAAAAAAAATGACATTTTTACTCTGTGAATACAAAAGTTCATTTTGATTCTTAACGTAAGTTAGCCTAGTCTTTAAAACATCTAGAGACTAAATCTAATTATACTTTTAAACTTTGAAAATTAAGGCTTAGTTGGGTAAAAAATTTTGATGTGATGTTCCTGCTCAAAAAAAAAATACAAATTAATTTATAATGTTTGATATAAATAAAAAAGTTTGAGACTTTTTACTAATGATTTTTAAGAATCGGTAGTGCTCTTAAAAGTATCAAAAACAGACTTTTAAAATTGGCTCTATTCATTCAAAATTTAAAAAGTTTTAAACGTTAATTTACCAAATAATATTATTAAATAATATTACCATAACTTTTTTAAAATAGTTTTTTTTTTAAGGATCATAGTATTACTAAACAAAGCTTAAATAGTTAATTTATTAATTTTAGAGACAGAGAGAAGCACATGTACGAATAACTTTCTATCAAAATTTAACTAATTGTACCTCAAATTAAAAAGAGCGTTGAATCTTCAACACGGCTTAAATTACATACCTGGAATTTGTGGTGCTTTGGCCACCACTTCGGGCAGGTCAAAATTTATGCCATTCTTAACGGAGGGGTGCTTCCGGAGGATCATACGAAGGCAGTCGCCGCCGCTGCCTCCAACGTCCACAAGAGTGTGCACCCCTTGGAAGCCGTCGTAGCCATCAAGCATGGCCCTGATGAAGGGCACCGAAACCCCAGACATGGCCTTGAGCATCAGCTCGTTCATCTCCGGCTGCTTCAGGTAGTAACTGTACGCTGCCTCCCCGTTGGCCCTCTCAAAGGGCTCCTTGGTAGGGTCCACCACTGCCTCGTGCACCAACGGCCATGCCCTCATCAACGCGTCCTGTACGTGCTCGTCATGCTTTCCCGATCATGTATTTATTTATCAAAGTACAATGTTCGTGCATGTTTGTTTGGATTCTCGGCCGCAGTAGAAGCCGAAATTGATTCCAAATTCGTTATAAATATAATGTCATTTCTTTCTCATTGTTGCCAATTGAAGAAAGTCGAGCAACAGTTATACATGCCTTACCTACTCATTCCAATTGCAACTGATTTTAAAGTGTCCTATTAAAGCCGTCATTATTGCTCATCTTATTATCTATTTTATAAATACAAGTCATTTAACAATGTTTATGAGTTTAATTACAGAGTATTAAATTAGCTTTTTCTTGATCAAATATTAAATTAGCCATTCCTAAAAGGAAATATTTTTCTTATGAGAAATATCAATGTTTATATTCTTTTGCTGGTGCTACCTTTATGAGACTAATTCCAACTGAGACTACTTCTATATAATTACGAAAGCCAAAAATTTCAAATTTTGCATAATTGTATGGTGTTGAGTGTTGACATCTTGATTTGTCGCTTTCGTTACCCAAAAAAAAACTTAACATTCTTATTATATATTAGTTGATATAAAATTTTACACAATTACGGGTTATCATACAAAAATATTTAATGTTTGTGTCAACGGTCTTCAAAACCCATATATAAAAATGTATAATTAATTGACTACATAAAAAAATTATATTAATAGTATATTAACATTAAAACCATTAACTAAATTTAATCTACATCATTAACATAAAACGAATATGCTAATTAATTATTATTATTATTATTATTAAATTAATAAAAATTAGAAGAAAAAAAAAAGTTAAGTAGTTCATAACAGTCTTAGACCATGAATTAAATAGGTTTCAGAATCATACAAATAAATATTTCTCTACAAACTAATGCGATTTATCATTATTATTTATTTCAATTAAATTGAATTTATGATAAGAGAGCTAATTAATGACCTGGTGGTGCTGGAGAACGTACGGCCCGTAGGATAGCCCTTCCTCATCCGTCACTAGCGTTTTGCCGACGTCTGTGAGCGAGTACTTTCTCTCTCCGCCGTCGCTACCGGCGAGATGCTCTTGGAAGACGCCATAGCTGGCGAGCATACGGAGGACGCGCTGGAGGTTCTCGGCGTCGCCGGTGCCGGCGGGGAGGACGCGAGCCAGGATGTCGGCGGCGGCGAGGGGGGAGTTGGCGCCGCCCTGCCAGATGGCGTCGGCGACGTTGAGGCGTACGACGGCGTTCAGCGACATCGGGACGCTTATCATGTTGGCGAGCTCCAGAATCGCGAGCCTCGCTTGCTTCCTGCTCTCTCTGCTTTCGTCCTCCATCGCGCGCTCTCTCTCTCTCTCTCTCTTGGTTGATTGATTTGGTTTTATTGGTGACTCCTCAATTTTATATGTAGGAGTGTGCAAGTTAAAAAAAAAAAAAAAANTCATTTTTTTTTTTAACCTATTTTTGTTTCTCATCGGTGTTGTTTTATTTTTCTCATCGCTATATTACCTTTTTCATTTTACCTTTATACGAATATGTTTGTTCATTTTTTGTGTCGGAGTTTATTCATTATTATTAGGTAAGTTTGTTCACTACAATTAATAAAGTTTATCTATTTGTATGAACAGATTTGTTCATTTTTTGTGTTGGGGTTTGTTATGAACTAGGCCCAAGAATCCTAATTGGTCCCCACTTTGAGTCCACGAATCATGGGCCCCAAGTCCCTTTCACCTGCGTGAACTCATCCCCAGGTTAGGGGCTGAATTTCAAGCACCTGGAGTAATTTTGGGACAGTGAGGAAAATCCGATACACAGAGGCTTCCCCAAAACTGAGGAAAATCCAGAGTCACGAAGCTCATCACCGATGTCTATCCCGCAAATCCTGGGAAGACATACCCTTCGGTATAAATCGAACCGGCTCGCCAAGTATCCTCTAGAACCGATCTTTGATCTTTTACCTTTATCCTGCACCAACTTACTTGAGCGTCGGAGTCCTTGCAAGTATCCTTGCCATCGCGCCAGAGATACGCTGAGGAGTTTTGGAGCCCTACCCCTATGAGGAAAACACATCTTGGTACATTGGTGCCATCTGTAGGGATTTTACAGCATCTCACTAATTCCTGGACTTCAATACCCCTCTACTATCTCCATGCCTCCGAAGATCACAAGAAAGACCTACCACCCAATCACCTCAATGGAGAGCTGCGAAGCAATATTCACTGGTAGTAATGCTCCCCAACTAACCAACCAGCGAATCTGATCCTCGAGGAGGTAGCCCCACAAAATCAAGACCCTCCCACTAACCTGTCACAACCAAGGAAAAAAAAAAGAGANTTAAAAGAAAATTATAAAGACCAAAACTGGAGTTCATTATATTTATAACGATCAAAAGATTATTTAAATCTAAATCAATATAATTTATTATCATTTTATTATTATTTTAGACGTTAGTTCAGGTAAGCTATATAAACTTTAAACATATTTTTTATGAGAAAATTTGACAAACATAGCCTAAAATTTTTAACGAAGAAACTAGTGTAGTAGTAAACCTTTTATCGTCTTACAAAGAAGTTTAAAATTTATTTTCGGAAAAATAGTTATTAAATAAATTTTAATTATAATGATATTTAAAACGATAATTTCTGTAGAAAAAATTATGTTAATCTATACTAATAGATAAAGGGAGTAAGAAAAAAAGACACTTCTTTAATTTCTAACCTCTCTTTCCATATTTATTCATAGTTTTTTTTTTTTTACATATTTACAAATCATTAATAAAAACATCAATCTACATTTTATTATTTACTATCTACTATTTAACTTAAACTACTTACAAAATTACTTAAAAAGATAATCAATATTTTTTCTTCTTAAAATAACCATTCACTCTATTTTACATGCTTGACAGGCTAAAGCCCACTAGCAAACATAAAAAGGAAATGACCTAATTGCAATTCATCAATATGAATCATTCATGATAGTGTTATAACCGACATGTATAGATAGGAAGGACAATCTTGGAAATGAATTGCATACCCTTGGGAAATTGGTGGTGTTGCCCCAAATCTTTTGAACCGAGCAGGTCCCTTCATTCCTTATCTTATTTCCTTTCTATTTATTAGTTTAGTGTATGTGATACGGACAAAAATTATTATAAATTTATTGATATTATTTTTTATTAAAATTATTTAACTTTTATTTTTAGTATTTTTAAAAAGATTTAGTAAATTCAAGTGAAATAAATTTAATAAAATTTAAAATTTAAATTAAAAAAATTAATAGGTTTAGTGAAAATTATTTGGGTGAAAAATCACTCCAAAATAAATGGCAAAAAAAATTCAAACATTTAATTAATCAAAAAGTCTTGATGTATATTAAATTTAGTGTCACTGTTCTCTCTATATTTTCTCTCTTCAATTTCTCACTCTTGTTTCCTTCTTTCCTCAAAACTCGTCGCTACTATCTATGCATCTATGCCGCCCTAGTTGGCTTCAACATCCGCTCACATACTCCTTCACGTCTTTCAACCACCGCCCCAAACAACACTCACGTCCTCCTTCATGCCGTCTCTCCCTCACGTCGTTTCTCTTCCCCAACATGTCCTCTATCGTTTCTCATTGCTACATGCCACATCAGATTTCGTTCATTCTTTTTCTATCCCGCAGCCCCATAGGGTCATTTTTTTTTTTAACCTATTTTTGTTTCTCATCGGTGTTGTTTTATTTTTCTCATCGCTATATTACCTTTTTCATTTTACCTTTATACGAATATGTTTGTTCATTTTTTGTGTCGGAGTTTATTCATTATTATTAGGTAAGTTTGTTCACTACAATTAATAAAGTTTATCTATTTGTATGAACAGATTTGTTCATTTTTTGTGTTGGGGTTTGTTATGAACTAGGCCCAAGAATCCTAATTGGTCCCCACTTTGAGTCCACGAATCATGGGCCCCAAGTCCCTTTCACCTGCGTGAACTCATCCCCAGGTTAGGGGCTGAATTTCAAGCACCTGGAGTAATTTTGGGACAGTGAGGAAAATCCGATACACAGAGGCTTCCCCAAAACTGAGGAAAATCCAGAGTCACGAAGCTCATCACCGATGTCTATCCCGCAAATCCTGGGAAGACATACCCTTCGGTATAAATCGAACCGGCTCGCCAAGTATCCTCTAGAACCGATCTTTGATCTTTTACCTTTATCCTGCACCAACTTACTTGAGCGTCGGAGTCCTTGCAAGTATCCTTGCCATCGCGCCAGAGATACGCTGAGGAGTTTTGGAGCCCTACCCCTATGAGGAAAACACATCTTGGTACATTGGTGCCATCTGTAGGGATTTTACAGCATCTCACTAATTCCTGGACTTCAATACCCCTCTACTATCTCCATGCCTCCGAAGATCACAAGAAAGACCTACCACCCAATCACCTCAATGGAGAGCTGCGAAGCAATATTCACTGGTAGTAATGCTCCCCAACTAACCAACCAGCGAATCTGATCCTCGAGGAGGTAGCCCCACAAAATCAAGACCCTCCCACTAACCTGTCACAACCAAGGAAAAAAAAAAGAGAAGGTTATACATCAGTGGTGTCAGTAAGCCTCTCATGCATAAGAACTATTCTTACGTTTCGATACCAATCATCAAAATTGGTTTCATTCAGTTTTGTTGACTCAAGAATGAAGCGCAATGACAAAACAAACATTTTTTTTTTCAAGAATCTAAAATAAGAAAATACAATTATGTAAGAACACAAATTTCATACCTAATAATTACCCCCTAACATTACTATCAAAGAAGAAAGGCAAGGGTAAATGGAAGCCCAAAAAGAAATCCTTGGCACCTAAGGGTGGTGTGACCAAACCAAGGAGCAAAGAGGCCAAGACTGACCAGAGTGATGCTGAATGTTTCTTCTGCAAGTGCAAGGGTCACTGGAAGAGAAACTGTAAGGATTATCTTGCGTCTCTAAAGGAAAAGAAACAAGGTGAGAATTTAACGAAAATTGTTTAATTTCATGATTTCTCTAACTGCTACTGACCCCCACATGTGGGTATTAGATACTAGCAGTAGTTTTAACATATGCAATATGTTGTAAGGGGTTATAGATAAGTAGATGGCTAAAGAAAGGAGAAGATTTCCTTCAAGTAGGAAATGGAGAAAATGTTGTTGCTTTAGCTGTAGGAAATTTTTCTTTAATAATGCCTTCGGGAAAATGTTAGTGTTGGAGAACCGTTACTACGTTCCAAATTTCATTTTGAACATTATTTCAATTTTTATGTTGGACAAATGTGGTTTTCGTTTTTTCTTTGATAAAGGTGTTTGTTCAATTTATAGTAATAATGATTTGTATGCGAAATGTCTATCTCCAACACGGCATTTACATATTACTTAATGAAAATATTTTCCAAACAATGAAGACACACAACGAATTCAAACCAAGGTATAAACCAAAATAATCAGAGATTGAGAGGTAAGTAAAGCTCTTGGGAGAAAATATCACGAATGGCTTTTTGGCACTAGTGTCTAGCTTTCTTAGTGATGAAAGCTCACTCTTTTATGCTTGTCTTTCGAGTATTAAGGCTCAAGAATCGCTCCTCTGTTCGTGACATTATTTCTTCCCTTTCTTCTTTTATCTTCAATCATCTTGGAGTTGAATCTTTTGNAAGTAAGTATTGTCAAGAGAACGCTCGAGATGGTTATGTATATACGCGAGGGAGTTAATAAGCACCAGAACCTAGATAAGAAAGACTAGATCCCCTATCACCTAGTAACTTAGATAAAGCCATTCAAGACCCTAGGCCAAGATAATAATCAGCATGATGTTAGTATGCATGTGAACATAGGATCTCCTGAGCGGTCTGGTTCATAAGTGAGTTAAAGAAATACCCCAATGCTGAGGTGAACCACTGAGGACAAACGTTCTCACCCCCACTCACTTATGCTTGCAGGAGCAGACGAGGGCTACGAAGAGCCATATGAGGAGCCACCTGTGGATCAGTAAAGGACCGAGTATGGGCTAGCGGACGACCAGACCCCGAGGACCAGCCAGTTTAGCTTGGCACTACATGGACATTTTGTTATGTATTTTGATGAGTATACCTTTTATATGTAAATTATTATTATACTCTGCGTTTGTTGTAATTATCTGTGATAGACCAAGTACTTGCTGATGTAAATATTTAGACCATGAATGATTAACAGTCGTAATCTCAGGCTCTATCGTTTGTATCATATACCTTGTTCACACACGGCTCATACTTTATGAATAAGTAACAAATAGAAAAGTTTTAAAACGGTCCATATTTTCCTTAACCTCGTATTTTTGAAAAGTAATGAAGGACATAAGTATTCCTACCAAGTGATCCACAACCTAGTAAGCATTGCGTACGACTCGAGCGTAGGCAGTTAGCTAGGGTGTTACAAGGCATGCCCCACGAGTGACTTCGAGAAATCCCTTATCCTTAAGTCCTTGTCGTTGTCATGGATGGCTAGATCATCTACGAAGGATAGGAAATGTTCTGTCGTGCTTCTTGATCTGTCAAATTTTTGAAAGTGTACTACTTAGTATTTTGGCAAGTATGAATTTTCAGCAACAACAAGTACAAGTATGGATTCCACTTCAAGGAGGTTAAGTTGTCCCCCTTCTCTACTCTTTAGCATTTTTTCCAAATATGGTTTTGTCAACCATTTTTCTCTCTAGGGGGTTTCTTTAGGACCCACCCCCTCTCCTTCGTGACTTCTTCCCTTTCGTGCATTCTGCACAAATTTCGTAAATTCTTTCTGCGAGTTCGTGAGTGATTCAAGGATAGACGTTGAGACCATGACCTGTCGTGCTTGGTCTCGCCCCTTTGCTTCGTTATTTTTCTAGATACTTTCTATCCTGCTGCTAGGGTACTTCTAATTGTTCTTTCCTCATCATCTTCCTCTAGGTGTTGTTGACCTTCCTCTTCATCGGAAGAGCCATCTCCTTCGAAGGTTAGGTTTTTCATTACTGTGCTTGGTGTTGTCATTTCAATTACACTAGTGAAGTCACTAATTGATTATGTCTGAAATGCAATAACAAGTGATTCATAACCTTGTTAAGAAGAAATGGAACCCAAGCTTTATGTGATTTAGTTGTGAAGGAAATGAGTACTTCACATGACACTTGATGATGGCTTTCTAAGTGTTATCTTGCTTGTGTGTCTGAGTCTATATGAGACCTTGAGAAGACAAAAGCTCTTCTCTCCATGGTTATCAAAATTGCGTTTTAACTCATAAACTCGTATGAGTTTACATTCCTAGGTAGTAAAATCGAGCTGACTCGCATGTAAACTCGTTTCTGTGTAAACTAGCATAAAATCGCGAGTTTACTGGCGAGTTCACCAGTTTACCACAGTTATGTTTTTTTTAAGGACAAAACAAGCAAAACGGCATCGTTTTGTACGTCTCTGAGTTTCTAGATTTAGGTCGTTTGAGTGTTTTAGAGTTGCCATTCACAGTTGCGCCTGTAATCGTACTCCATCGTGCCATCGTGCTCTGTTATGCTCCTCCATCGTGCTCCGTCGCTAATCCATCGTATGTATTTCATCCGTTGCTCAGAGATCTTTTCTACCAGGGTGCGTGGCCTCTGCATCGCTATCTGTGCTTTAGTGTTTTGGACTGGAGACATCATTGTCACATACTAGCTTCCTGTGATGCTTAGTACTATGGGACTCGTTGGTATCTTCGGTGGTTATGCTGTTGTGTATGTCATCTCTTGGATATTTGTGTTCTTGAAGGTTCCAGAAACAAAGGGCATGCCCCTCGAAGTCGTCACTGAATCCTTTGTTGTCGGCTAGAAGCAGGCTACTTCTGTAAAAAATGAGGGACATTGTTCTTTATATACATTTGTTATGTTGGTTGCTCAACACACCTCCTCTTTCTTGTGTTGATAGATTTTGCTTGTCATTAAGTTTATGTAGATGAGAATATGTTCTGGTTCAAACATATGTATTATGTATGAATTAAACTTAAAACTCATATATTTCGTCTTTATTTGTGCTTTGTTACGGAATTAAAAGTATTTATGAATTTTAAGTTTTATTAAATATATTTTTGTAGCATAATAGTCTTTTAAAATATTTTTTTAATATTTTTAATAATAGGTAAACTCGTACGAGTTTACGATCCGAGTTTACGGAAGCTTCGCGAGTTTACTTAAACTCTCGAGTTTGATAACCTTGCTTCTCTCGACTGATTGCTTACCGTCCCCTAGGTTGTGACATCCTAGGGCATAGAACCATGGCCATTGATACAAGATTCCTAAGTCAACTCTTGTTTTGCTAGAATGGGTGATAAATGGTTTCTTGTCCTCCTTTTAACCATTAGTTTCTTTCCTAATTAGTGTCCCTCATCATGTGAAGCCCCTTTGCACTTGCTGACTTTGTTCACTAGAATGCAGAGGTCACATCTCTCCCTTCTCGAAACCACACAAAATCAGGATTCCCCAACTTGTAATGGTGTGCTCAAGAGGTGCCCTCCCCTGCCACTGCGCCTTGAGCTCAATGTCTTTCTATTTGGCTAGTTTTATTGAAATCTTATAATTCCATTTCAACAAGCATTATTTATGCCACAAATAAGTGTTAAATTATGATTGATTTATGTAAATTCAAGTATAGCACCCCTAAAATTACTGCAGGTACAGTAGAATTGCCTTTGTTTACTAAAAAAATTATTTCCTCCTAATATGCCAGACACCCTTTAGAGACGAGACATAGTTCAAAAAAACTAAAAATAATAAATTTTAAGTTTATAAAACATTCAATCACATTAAAAACACAAATATATTTTTTAATATAAAATTTATCATTTATACTTTTTTTGTTTTTTTAACAAATGTCTTTTGGGAGAACTAAAAAAAAAAAAATATTGTTGAAGGAACTTCCCCTGCAACTATTAACAGCTAGATTCTCTGCGGAGCGTTGCCATTCCTGCGAACTTTCTCGAAGTATCTCACAACTTAAGAACGAAGATATGATGATGCTCGTCTTCTAGCTTCGTTTCACTTTCACGCCCTCATTCATTCTTTCTCAGATATGGCTCACAGCAATCACATCACCACCGATTCCCCTCTTTCTCGTCGCGTAGTTCGTGCCTTCTTGCACTTCCTCGACTCGGGTATTGCATTATGTTTTCACATTCCTCTTTCTCTCTCACCTTCTTTGCTTTCCTCACTAAGTAACGCTGCTTCCGATTTATCAAAGCCGCTTCAAAACTTAATCTTTACCACATTTATATGCATTGCTAGTGATTTTGTGAATTCGGTTGCTTTATATTTTAGTGATTCATTCGGTTGAAGTTGCCTATTATCATTTAATCCGTTAACATGTCAAGGGGTGGAGAAAATTGTTCCTTGAATTCCATGTAATTAGCCAATTTTGTTGCTTGATCATTTATCTTTTAAGTTTTTCAACGCAATGAATATCCTCTAATTTGCTGTGGAATAGTTGAGGTTGGCCCTGGAGTTGATGCTGAAGGGATTGACGTTGCTAGGGAGTGTTTGGAAGAGGCCTTTAAGCTGAACTCCTCTCCTGTAGATGGTGATTGGAAACCTGATTCATTGATTGACATATTTAAAGCCCTTGAAGCAAACAAGCAGTGTGAAACTAGTAAGTCAGACATTGGTACTGTGGATGCTTCCAGTTCATTCTCTGCCCAGGATCAAGCCGATACTAAAGATCATTCTGAGGAATCAATATCTCGGGTTAGTTCTCATTTTCCCTGTTTTCTTTCATTTGTTATGCCAATTCAGTCATGTCAAATCTTAAAGTGTTTTTAGTTGCTGTTGACTCTTAAACATCAATTTTTCGACTGCTTGTTTGTGCTGGATAATGAATTGTTTTTGTTATTAAATGGGTTGATGCTGAAGGGTTGAGATTGGTTAAAAGTTGCTTTTGTCGTTCTTCACATTCAACACTTTTCTTGAATTGTTATTAGGCCGATTCTGAGGTCAAGCTGGCTATGTTTGGTGCACTACACTCATGGTTCATCAAGGCTGTTAAAATTTTATTAATGGTTGAGATTACTACGAATCACTGATACAACCATATATATTTGTGGTGCATTCTTGTTACTCTTCCCAAACCCAAAAACCTTTTGCTTCCTACCTTCCACTCGCAACCTCCCCCCATTCGCACACAACAATGCTTCATATCGTCGTTGGCTACTCAGCCAAAAACTGTTTTGTAATCAAATGCTGCTTCAAGGATTGCAAGGTTTGTGGCCTGAACTCTACCTTGAAAGCAGAGCGAGTGCTCAAATAGCAATTGAGTCGTTTAAGAGTATTTGGTGCTGAACAATTCGGTCACAATCGCAGGGTTCCCTACCATGTTCATCCTTGATTTCAAGGCTGGAACCATGCAACCTATTAGCCTTGGACCTGAATTCCCACTCCGGTTTGATACTTGACCCAACTGGGTTAGGATCTCATTCACAATCTCGTGCTTCCCTTTGACGATTGCAGATGTAGCCTCCATTAGGGTATGCTTGTAGCATCCCTTATCAGCGGAAGCCACAAAAGAAGAGGATGAAGTGGACAACATCGTTGAGGAGGTCGGTGATGACGAAAGGGGTGTTTTGGTCAACTTGTGACTTATGAGAGGTTTGGATGGCCCCTAAACACTTGCCTCTTGTGATCGCAGGGGTCACATCAACTTCACCTCTTTCTTTGTTGTCTTCTTGAAGATGAGGTTGCTTTCAAACTGTGTTAGAGTCGTACATTGTTTAAAGATATGGCCTAGATAGCCTTTACAATAACAATGCAACCCTCTCTCCTTAAGCTAGCTCTTGGGGTTAAGTTAAGCCGACTCAATTTTTAAGCTGGCATTAAAGCATATTCTAAGATCGTTATTGGACCCACTCGTAGACGTCTAGTCTTACAAACTTCATGCTCTAGATGTTCATTCCTTGGCGTTAGGGATTTGTGTTAGAGTCACACATTGATTAGAGATATGGCCTATATAGCGTTGATAAGAGCAAAACAACCTTCACTTTTAAGCTAGCTTTTCGGGTTGAGTTAGAACCACTGAATTCTTAATAAAAACCTTTGATCTCGAAATATTTCCATGTCTTCTCATGTTGGTAGCCACAAGGAGATACTGAAATTCCTTTGTTGCCTCCCTCACCAAAGATAAGTATGGCGGTGACAGAGAGCCACAACTAGCACGGGTGGCACAAGGTGGGCATCGACGACCAATTCAAGGGTTTTTGGATTTGGAAAGAGTAATTGGAGGGCTCAACAAATGAATGGTTGTATTGTTCCATAGTAATCTCAACCATTCATAAAAATTCAATGGTTTGGATCAATGCAAACTACAATATAGACTGTTTCATCTAACTCAGTGCACCGCACACCGTAGTTAAGTTGTTGTACAACAATACTGGCTGTGTTATTAGTGGACTCGTGAGTGATCTGCATGTGATGCATCAGAAAAAAATCTAATCTTTATACCATTCATTTTTCTTGACTAGTGTATAAAAAGCTGCTGTATCACATGTGAAATTACGTGGTAGTGGTAAAGCCACTTTTGAATGGAATAATGATATTCAATAGTCAAGCATTAGAAGAAGATGGCATTGAATGAGTCAAGCATGGGAAGAAGAATTTTCTCTGATTCTCAACAAGTTCACCTAAGGAAGTTGCAAAGCAATTAAAGGTGTGTGAACATTAGTAGATGCCATAAATTCACCAAGGCTTGGAACTCCTATAAATATAGATGCAAACTCCACAAGAAAGATCATCCTAAGCCAAGAGAGAGAGAGAGAGCATCCCAACTGTGAGAGAAAAAAATACATTGTGTCTTCTAAGAGTATTCTCATATTACAAGAGAGTGTTATTGTTCTATCCTTGTATCTAGAGAGAGGTTGTAATTTCGTCTTCCACATAGTGAAAACCTTGATCTTGCCCGTAGTTTATAGCTCAACATTTGGGGGCTTTCCATGTAACATATTCTTTGTCAGTCCCAATCTTCTCAACTCTAATTTAGTTGCGGTATACTTTTTCTACAACTATGGTACCCAACATCATACTATAGAAGTTTTAGGAGCCATCTTAAATAGGCTAGGAATTGCAACCCTAGAAACTCCAACTATAGAATAAATTACCTACAGCTGGAATCAAGGAGAAATGTTCTCCTCTTAAATATAGAATAAAAGTACAGTTATACAATCTGCAAAAAATTAGGAAATGATTATGACCACGAAATCAGGATATTTTTCTAAGATATTGATATGGCCTAGATCTTTCAACACTCCCCGTCAATCTGGGTGGTAGATATCTAACATTTCCAAGGTGGACCTAAGAGTCTCAAAGGTTGGCATGGAGAGGCCCTTTGATACGTGCACAAGGGGGGCAAAATGAAAATAATAAATAAATTGGATATTACATCACTAGAGGACAAGATGGAGAATTCAACATGCTACGAATTGTCGTTATTTTATTTAGGCCATGTTGGGTCTTTATCTTATTTTGGTTATGTTTTGTTTATTTATTTTAAGTATTTAGAACATTTAAATTTATTTTATTTTATTAGTTCAATCTTAGGTCTATTGCTATGGGGTTTATCTTCAGTTTAAATTAGGTTTATCTTTTGTTTAAATTTGAATCTAATGTAAGAGGTTATAAATACCTTATAAACTAGTACAGTGAAGAACAACTTTTTGATGAATGAAATTTTTATTGTTTTCTCTTTAGAAAACTTTCTTTGCAAAAGGGTGATCTCTTTGTGTGTGCAAGGTGAGTGATTTGCTTTGCTTGTTGCATCATGAAATTGGGTAATCTCATTCTAAAGTAATTCTCAATTTCTTGCTCTTATCCCAATTATCTATGTTTCTAAGGGCAGGTTGCTTAGGGGTTTAGTAGGGAGGGTTTTATCCTATTCTCTGTTATGAGTTAAAGTGTGTATGGGGTTTGAGGATCTTTATATCCTTGGGGTTCTGCATCACCCTTAGTTAGGATATCTGCTGTTTGCATGGTTGAAGGTCTATATTCCAAAGTAGCAGAGCCATTATCTATCTTTTCCTTAACGAAGTGGTGATCAATTTCCACATGTTTGGTCTTGTCATGATGTACATGATTCTTAGTAATGCTGATGGTAGCTTTGTTATCACATTGAATCTACATAGGACAGTCTAGGAGGATTCCTAGTTCCCTAAGCATCCTTTGTAGTCATATCCCTTCACAAATGCCTTGGGATGAAGCTCTAAATTCTGCTTCAGCGTTGCTTCTTGCAACTATAGGTTGCTTTTTACTCTTCCATGTGACTAAATGTCTCCACACATTAGAGCAATATCCTGTTGTGGATTTTCTATCTGTAATGGACCCTGTCCAATCAGCATGGGTGAACACTTCAATTCCCTGTTTGATTGTTTTTCAAAGTGTAAAACTGTACTCGGTGTTCCCTTCAAGTATTTGGTAGGATTATTCATGAAGCGACTTGCCATACAGCAAAACCAATATCTGATCTAGTGTGAGATTGGTAGATTAGTTTTCCAACAAGACTTTGGTACCCATCCTTATTGGTTGGAGGGCTCTCTTCCTCTACTCCACCCTTTCTTGTTGGATCCATTGTCAGCTGGCTTCCACCCCTGCATACCAGTTTCTCGTAGTAGGTCCAATGTATACTTTGTAGCCAGTAATTGGGAATGTGGTTCTTTCAGCTAGGCTAGCTAGGAGTGTTCTGCTAGTCTCGAGCTGAGCACCTTCTTTTGGGTTTCCACTCGTCAGCCGTCGGACAAGGAGGTATTAACGAATGGTTCAAATTGTGCTCTGATATAGAAAAAGGTGTTGTACCATACAAAAGAGGTTACAGGATGCCATCTTACATAGGCCAGAAATTACAGCTCTAGAAATTACAGCTCTCGAAGTTACAGCAATAGAATAAATCAAGGAGAAATATTCTCCTCTTAAGTATAGAATAAAAATACATTTATACAATCTGCACAAAATTAGATGATTATGACCATGAAATCAGGATATTTTTGTGAGATATGGCCGAGATCTTCCAACAAGTATAACACTATAACTACCTTCTTAATTTTAGCATCCAACTCATCCATATATTGGAAATCATTTACATGGAAAACAATGAATTACATTAGTATCCACTCTCAGTACTATAGTAAGACAAGGAAACTTTCAATTATACACCTGCAACCTAGCAGCCCTTTAGTTGTCAAAAGTCAGGAGAGTATGGATGTGGAAATAAGCATTGACTTTGTTGATGAGCTGGTTATTCTATTAAAAGGAAATTTATTAAAAATCACATATCGAATGAGATACACTCACCTTAACCAAAATAAAAGGAGGCACTGAGTGTTTAACCACCATATACCCAACCATTCAATTATGCTTGAGTCTAATAATTGTCAGTTAATGTTTTTGTTCTATTTAATAGTATTGCAAGTTTTGTTCCTTTTACTTGTGCTGTTCCACGAGTTAAAGGCTGAAGAATATTTCATATTTTTATTCCACCAGAGAACTTACAATTTATAGATATAATAACAAAGAGATAAAAGGAAACTAAATCAATCTATACTAATACTATCCTAAAATAGATAAATTAAATCCTATCAAATATTTAACAAATATTCAATACCATGTATGTATCTTTCTTCTTCTATATATAATTATAATATTCCCAATTTTTATGTTGTTCAACGCTTGGTTTTTTTCTTAGAAATTCCACTTTTTTAATTTTATTTTTTTCATCTGTAATTCAAATGATGGGAAATATTTTGAATTGGAGACCCTTTTGACCTACTCGACTCTATTCATATGTCTTCTCACCTGGATAAAAGGATTTGGTCCCTTCATTCTTTTGGGGAATACTCGTGTAAATTTCTTTATCTATCTATTACTTTCTCATTCTTTGAATAGGGATACCTTATTGAAAAACAAGTGTGGAAGTTGAACGCTCCGTTGAAGGTCAAGTCTTTTATTTAGATGACAGTACTTAATAGAATTAATACAAATGTTCCACCTTCATAGGCCACATAAGACTCTTCGCCCTAATATATGTTTAATCTGTGGTGCTTGCTCAGATTCTATACCTGATCTGTTACATTTTACCGCTTCCATTTCTTCATAGCATTCTTTATTTGGCATTTTCGGTAAATGTTGGGTGTGTCCTAGGTCCTTGGACTAATTTTTTATTGTGTATGTAGAAGTAAAGAGGGAAAGTGGTTTTGGCAATGTACAATCTATGCTACAATATGGTGTTTTTGGTTGGTTTCTTTTGCACATCACTTGGCTTGGGATTCATTAGGTGGTGTGCATCTATTTGGCACAAAGCTTATGGCTTTCTTTTGGGGTTTATCAAAATGATATATTGAGGTGGAATCTTTTTTACATTGCTCTTTCTATTTTTTCATGTTTGTTCTATATTTTGTTCTTTTGTTGAGGATTCCTTTTCCTTCACGCTTGATGATTCTTTCTCTTCATCTTTAATAAATTTCTTATATTAAAGCATAGTCCAATAGTTTGTAACATATCTGGTTGATTTGCTGTATTCTACTGCGGACCACGTCAGTTGATTATTGTAACCATAATGCTGTGCTGAAGGAGTTTTTGGTTTCGCTCATAAGATTTTGGAAGTCATAAACTAATGTATGTTATATCAATATTGAATGTTTCACTATATATCTACTTGCTTTCATTGTTTTAGCAGTACATCCCGTTATAAATTGATTTTAAGTTGTTCCTCATTAAAATTTGGTTCGTTGTTCTGACTGATTCTATTTCATATACAATATAACTTGATTAGGATGAAGATTGGACACAGGGCCCTCACACTTTTGGTAGGCTAATCTGCCCCCTTTATTTTATTTGAAATTAAGTGATTATTAGCTCATCAACATATATTGAGTATTTTTTACTATTTATTGGTATTTATGATATCGAAATTCTCAATGATAGGACAATTCTTGTTGGGAAAGTTCATAGTTTTGTAAAATATAAAATTTTTTATTTGTCGTACATTGTGGCACGAACCCACCTAGTTGATGCAGTACCTTGTGTTTCCTGCGACAAGCAGTTCTAGAAATAAAAGTAAAAGTTATTAAACAATAGTGTATCCTTCCTTTAGATAGTGAAATTTCTGGAACACAATTAAAGATTCAAAATAAATTTTGAAAAACAATTTCTTAATATGTTTAACATAATTGTGATTTATCTGATTGTTGTTGCCATATATTATTTATATTTATTTGTACAGCTGTTATTGCCTAGATATATTGGGTGCATTTGTTTGCGCTTATGATAAAAGTACTTCTTTTAACATTATTTTCTCTCTCTTCTATTGCTGCTGATTGTACCAGAAGTAGGTAGGGACTTGCTTATAAAAAAACAGAAAAACTGATTATTTTCTGATTCTATTTTTTTGAGATGCACAAACAAACAACGCAAAATATAGAAGTACTTTTTTTGATATAAAGAAGTACTTTTCATGTTCTAGAAGCGCAAACAAATGCACCCATTATTTCCATAGTTAGAATAGATAGCTGTTAGTCTAGAAATCCCTGTAAATCAGCCTAGAAATCAGATTATTTCCATAGTTAGAATAGACAGCTGTTAGTATCAGCCTAGAAATCAGCCCATAATCTTTGTATATTGAATGTGAGAGTGTTGTCTTGGATCACTGGGGTCTTGATCCACAGATTGTTCTTCACTTACGCCCATATAAAACTGTCAAAAGTATGTGGCAGTATTTGAAGAAGGTCTAAAGTCAAACAAATTTGGCTAGAAGATTTTAATTAAAGTGTGAGATTGCTAATTATACTGAGGACAGTATGTCTATTCAGGAGTACTTTTGCTGGTTTTCAAAATCTTGGGGCTGAATTTTCTGATGTGTTTGTGCTGCGGTTTCCAAAGAATGTCTCTCTATTGTCTTGGATGTCCAATGGCATGGTGTGCAAGATCCCCTCTAACTCAACAGCTTACCGCCATTCATTTTTAGGTGCAGCCTCCAATTCCTCTTTTATGATCATGAACCGTAACTGCCTATTTTGTTTATTCTTGCATACATCTTCAGGCCTGTATTATCACAAAACCACAACTCCTTTATGCTTTTGTCCCTGTATTCTTCCTCTGAGAGTTGTTTAAAATGGCGACTTCCGGCTGTAACTATTTCTACTGAATCAATCTTATTCTCGCTTCACGTTCCCATCCCACCAAATGTACCGACCCTTGTTCCTCCCCTTCCCCAACAGTTTATACTTGCACTAGTAACTCCTCTATCTACCAAGCTACCCCTGCCTCCAGTCCCATCCGTATTTGAAATCCTAACAGTGGGGTTGGTCCTTGTAGAAACTATTCCCCAGGCTCTATTCTGATTATCAACCCTCTTTGCTAAATCTGTGAACTCAACCATGGATCCATAAGAATGTAAATCTAATTCAGAGCTTACCTGTGGTTTCAATCCATTGATGTCGGACCATCAAGATACCGTCACTTTGTAAGGCTTCATAAGATCTCAAATTTTTTCCAGTACTCTCTCACTGTGCCAGTCTACTTCAATGCCACCGTATCCCTGAACTGAGGCCATGAGCGCTCTATCACCGTGAATTCAAACCCATTGGTACCAGGTTAACGCTGGTCCTTCCTACTAGGTTAGGCACTCCTCCACTAGTACACTACTAATCTGAAAGAAATTGACAATTTGATCCATCCAATCACATGCATCCTCTCTTAAAAATTGGAGATTAATCTTCCTCCATGATTCAAAACCTTGAGGTCTGTGCATAATCGGTGGCTCTTCATGCACTCTGCCGATGCCCAGGTGGCTTTCCTCGGCAATGTTTGGACTGACCTAGGTCATACTTGCTCGTCATGTTCTGCATGGGCTTTGATCTATTCCTCCCTGGAATATAAACATCTTATCTCATCCTCCATGTTCAACAACCACTCTTTGCTGGAAGGCTCATTGTTGCTCAATCCAGTTGTGGCATTCTTCTTTGCAAATCCTTTGTTCCTCTTCATGGATCCTTCGATCTTCTTCGGCCTGC
This sequence comes from Nissolia schottii, assembly GCA_003254905.1. Classification (NCBI taxonomy): domain Eukaryota; kingdom Viridiplantae; phylum Streptophyta; class Magnoliopsida; order Fabales; family Fabaceae; genus Nissolia; species Nissolia schottii. Next base: position 76,472 of record QANU01012968.1, read on the forward strand.
TTCATAGAATATCGAATCTTGCGTCCATTCTTGTGTGTACCACAAAGCTCCTCTGGATCAGAAGTTCTCTGACACACTTTATAGGATTGGTTCAATGGTCTAAGGGAAAGAATAGAAATGTAAAGGAATCTGTGTATTGCCTTGGGGATCGGTGTATTGCCTTAGGGATTTGATGGCTATGTGCCAGGAACCCTAGAAATTTGGGGACAAACAATGTAACTACAAATCTACAAGTGAGGAAGATTGAAACATCCTCTACCCTCCAATTTCTCTACAATCCTATTTATTCTCTTCAAACTGTCTCAACTTCTTTTCCCACCTAAAGTAATTAACCATCAGGTGCTGTCTGCATTATCAACTGCAGCTTGTCCACCGCTACAATTTATCCCTCCCTATTCTTCATTACAAATAGTTGCTTTACAAATTGCTTCCTAACATTGATCCTGACTTTCCTGATTATATTTAGAAGACTAGTACAAGATGGTTACAAAGAGTTAGGATTATAAGAGATACTCTTTACAGGAGAGAAGATTTCTAACTATTACAAAGGGATTTATAGCCAAAACATATAATAACTGGACTAGTTTTTTGTTACTTAAATTTTTAGGTACAATAGTATATTATGGTCGAAGTCCAAATGGAATTTAGGATATAGTTTACAGAATAATTGAACTTTTTGATGTATAATTATTGTTTTTAGCGAAGTTGCATTGATATTTTGTCACATTTGACAACAGTATCCAAAGACGAACTCTGTGGACAATTCTTTGCTGCTCTGGAGAAAAATCAGTATTTTAGGATCAATCTTGATGGGAGTGATGACCCAGTGCAATTGGAGAAAGCATCTCGTTTATTTGATGATGCGTATGAGGTATGACGTACTCTATTATAAATAAGCATATAATACATTTCCACTTTTTGAAACTTACTACATACTGGTTCATTTGCTTCGAATTATATTGTTCTTCTTTGGGTGAAATTTCATTGGCAACCCCTCTATTTGGTTAAATTACACTCACCTCCCTTGATGGACACTTACCTCTCATAATGATTACA
>QANU01012968.1:79947-106555 GCA_003254905.1 Nissolia schottii
GTTAGGTAGATCATATTTCCCATAAGTCTTTGGTACCTGTCCTTATTTGTAGGAGGACTTTCGGTCTCCACTCCACCCTTTGCTGGTTCCATTGGGGTGCTAGCTGGTTTGCTTCCCAACATACTAGTCTCTCTTCGTAGGCCGAGTGTATATTTTCTTTGGGAGACTGAGATTCCATTCCTTGACCGGCAAACCTCCATTCCTAAGATGTATGTATTTAAGATTTCTTAGGTCCTTGACTTCAAATTCCTTAGCTAGGAGCTTCTTCAGCTGCTTGGTTTCCTCTTGATCATCCATTGTGATGACTATATCAATAGTCATCAACATAGACAATGAATAATGCTATTTTTCTGTCTGGGGGGTGCTTAACAAACATCATGTGATCTGTTTGGCAATGTATGAAGCCGTTTCGTTTGATCACCATGGTTAGCCTCTCAAACCACGCCCAGGGTGATTGCTTGAGGCCATATAAGGACTTACGGAGTCTACATACCTGTCCTACTGTTTTTGGTGTCTCAAGTCCTGAAGGAATGTTCATGTAGACTTCTTCCAGCTCCCCATTTAGGAAGGCATTCTTGTTATTTGGTTGGTGCAAGGGCAATCAAGGTTTGCCGCAAGAGAAAGGATGATCCAAACTGAATTTAATTTGGCCATTGGTGCAAACATATCTTCATAGTCTATGCCATAGGATTGTGTGAACCCCTTTGCCACTAGATGGGCCTTGTATCTGTTTATACTCCCATCTGCATTATATTTTATTGAGCAAATCCACTTGCAACCAACCGTTTTCTTTCCTTTTGTCAAGGTGGTGAGTTCCCATGTATCATTTTTCTCTAGAGCTTGGACTTCTTCGTTTACAACTACTTCCCACTTGGGATGTTGCAAAGCCTCCTGAATGTCTCTTGGTGGTTGGATGCTGTCAAGGGTTGTCACAACGGCTCTAAAATTGGGTGTCAGTTTGTCATAAGATACAAATTTTCCAATGGGATCTCCAGTGCAAGATCTCACACCCTTCCTCAGCAATTTGCAGAAAAAGATCAGTATACGTTTGATCCAAAGGATCAAAGAGTGTTACCTTGGTGAGTTTCTCTTGGCTGTCATTCGGTTAGAGTCTTGACTCTGTTGTGGAAGTATGGAGGGATTGGCAGTGTTGTTTCTGGTTCAATTTTGGTTCTTTCTGGTGTAGCGGCCGGTGGTTTTTTCAGGTTCAGTGGCTGCTGAATTTTCTGGTGCAGCATCTGCCGTTTTTTCAAGTTCAGTAGCTGCTATTTGTATAGGTTCCATGTTGGCTGCAATATCTGTGGATTTCCAGAACTGAAATTCATCTTCCTCTCCCCCTGAATTTCAGTTTTGGGGTAGAAGGGCTGATTTTCAAAAAAGGTGACAGCGTAGAGGGAGAATAACACTTGTATCCCTTGTGGTTTGCTAAGTAACCCAAGAAAAGACAAGGTATTGAGCTGGGGTTGAGTTTGCTGTGGTTTGGTCGATGGGGGTGGACAAAGGCAGTGCATCCAAATACTTTTAATGGAAGAGATGTGACAAGTCTGGTGTGTGGAAAGAAGTTTAGAAGGGTATCCGATTGATGGTTGATGGTTCTTGGCAAAGGCAGTGCATACATGAAGTTTAGGACTCTGGAGGACATCCGATTGATAAGATAGGTGGCTGTGAGGACAGCATCTCCCCAAAATTTTTGTGGGACATTTGCAGCCAGCTGTAGAGACCTTGCAACTTGTAGGAGGTGACGGTTTTTGCGTTCAGCAAACCTATTTTGTTGAGGGGTGTTGACGCAAGAGCTTTGGTGGACAATCCCATGTTTCCGCAAGTATGAACCGAGTACAGAGTTGTAGAATTCATGGCCATTATCTGTTCTGAGTGTCTGAATGTATGCCCAGAATTGGGTTTTCACCATATTGTGGAAGTATTCAAATAAGGGTGCTACCTCGGATATTTCTTTCATGAGGAACACCATGTGATTCTTGTATGGTCATCAATGAAGGTGACGAACCAGCTAGAGCCTGTGATATTTTTAACTCTAGAGGGGTCCCCATACATTACTGTGGATTAGGGAAAAAGGTTGGGAAGGTTTATATGGTTGAGTGGGATAATTATTTCTAGTATGTTTGGATATTTGGTACACCTCACAATTGAAAAACTTGGGATTCTTATTGAATAAAGTACGAAATAATTTTTCCATGTACCTAAAATTTGGGTGGCCTAGACGATAATGCCATAACATGGGATCAGTTTCAGGTTTGGCTATTGTACAAGTAGATTTTGACACTTCTTGATCTCTATTCAAGTCACCAACCTGGAGGAAGTAAAGCCATATGTTAAGAATAGGGTTGTTCCGTTCTACCATGTGGTTAGTAGGTGGCATTGAAAACATGAGTCATAGGTAATAGCTATGTCTTATATAGCTCTTATTGAAACTAGGTATGCCTTTATTCCCTATTGCATTATATATAGTGCAGATGGGTTCCTATGTATACATCTATTCAACCTATTGAATCAATCTTATTCTTCCATGCACTCTTTCTATACTTCTTCTCCTTTTACCTTCCCACATATTCAACATGGTATTAGAGTGGTACCATCCTTTGTGACCTGTCTTGTCACTCTTTCGCTATTAGGTTCCTAACCCAAAATAGGAACTCTAATTTAATTTCTCTCCATTATTCTTTGGTGTTGAATTTTCTGCCAAAGTTTTCCTCCTCAAACTGTCCCCTTTTAGCAGCTGAAAAACAACTTCAAACAGCCACTGTTTGCCCCCTCTGGCCACTGTATGTCACCGGCGACCCCTCTGACCCTTCTCTGGTCGCTACCTCTCCGAAAACATCTCTACCCCCATTGTCCCCTTTGCTTGCTTCCAGGTTCTGTTTCACGTCCACCATGGCTGGCTTTGCCTTTGCTGCTTTAGATGCTCTCAAATTTACCTCTGTTTTTTGTTGTCGGTGCCTCTGCTTTCTGCTACCGCGTTCAGCCTGTGAGAGGGAGACTTTCTGGTGGTTTTAGTGCTTCATTCCTGTGCTTACCATTGTGCCTACACCAGTTGTTCCATCTTCGGCGAGCTACTCACAGCCTGTCAACCCATTCTTTCAGCGATGTGTTCCTGGCCTTAATTGGCCAGGTCGTGCCTTTGGTGTTGTTACTTTGGAGAAATTAGAGTGCTCAAAGCAAGCCTACGCTCTGGATACATTAGTCCTGTCCTTACCATTGTGTCTACACTAGTTGTTACATCTCCGGTGAGCTACTCACCGCCTAGCAACCCATTCTTCTAGCGATTCCTCCACTGTGCCTTATTCCAGTGGTTTTGAAAGTCCATTTGGTGGAACAATTGTGCGTTTTCCATCTCCACCACTGTGCTTTTTTCCTGTGGTTTCTGAATTCTGTTTTGATGCAATAGTTGTGCCCTTACCAACTGGATCATCTCTGGAGGGCATTTCACTGAAAGCAACAACTGATGGCTATTCTCCAACCATTGTCCAACTCATCAACTTCCAACCAGAAATGCATTTAATATTTCCTCTTAATATTAAGTCTTCATTTTGTAACAAGCTTAAAGTTTAGTAAACTTTAGCTCGAGGGGGAGTGTTAAGGATAAGGTTGTTGCATTCTACCATGTGGTTAGTGGGTGGCATTGAAAATATAAGATTCATAGGAAATAGCTAAGTCTTAATTAACTTTTATTGAAACTAGGCATGCGTTTATTCCCTATTGCATTATATATAGTGCAAATGGGTTCCTATGTATACATCTATTCAACCTATTGAATCAATCTTATTCTTCCATACACTCTTGCTACACTTCTCTTCCCTCTTTTACCTTCCCACAAATTCAAGACCCTGCATACTCTTCAGTGTAGCCAATCTTCTTCTCTAAATCTAAAGCCTGAAATTCACAAAGATAAGGAAGGAATTTGTAATAAAATTCAGGTCTCTTGTCAATTTACTTATGGACAGTAAATTACAATCAAGTTTAGGGACATCGAGGGCATCCTTTAGGGTAATATTCTGAGATAATTACTGAACCTTTACCAACTATTTTTGAGCGAGTTCCATCAGCAATGCGGAGTGTGGAGTTATCATGAGAAGGGAAATACTTTCTGAATGTATTTATATCCCGTCATGTGATCAGAAGCTCCCAAATCTACAATCGAGGATGATGGTTTACTTCCTTTGTAGGCGGACCTTTTTCGGTCATAGTTACAGTTCTGCTGGAGTCCTAGGGTATTGTGGCTTGTTGAAGGAGTTTATGCAGAATCTCCATCTGCTCCTTGCTGAAGGGGCTGTTTTCAGCTACAGCACCTTCTTAGTTGTTTTTTGACATATAGAGGGATGTTGAGTTGCCTCTGTTTTCTCTGCCTTTGGAAGATTTTGCATCGGATGGTTTTCCATGGAGTAACCAACATGTGTCCTTAGTGTGGCCCATGGTATAATTTTGGCCTTTAAGTTTGTAGCCAGTAATTGGTAATGTGGTTCCTTCAACTGGGCTAGCTAGAAGTGTGCTGCTAGTCTCCAGCTGAGGACCTTCCTTTGGGTTTCCACTCTTGTCAGCCAAAGGACAAGGAGATATTTAGGAATGGTTCAGATCGTGATCTAATACCATGTGGAGAATGGTATTCTCTTGTGTGTTTCTGAATGTACAGGGGCCAATTATAAAGGGCAAGATTTGCAGTAGAGGATAAAATCCTATTCTAGAATTAAGGGGGAAATATTCCCCTACTAATTATAGACTTAATTTACAATAATAGAATATCTACTAATAAGGAAAGGATTGCTATCCTAATCAGCAATTATGCTCAGGATAATATCCTGAGATATGAGAGATATGACCGGATTCTTCTACACTTCTCTTCCTCTAGAAGCACAAACAAACGTGCCGAATAATAAATTAAAGCCATTGATTTGAAATCCAAACCCGACATGTTCGTGCTTTGTAGTTCTAATAGAAAGATCTAATATCAACCTAAGCTTTTATAACCATTATTTCTGATCAATAATTACTTGTAAAATTGTTGCAAGTTGGGATCCTCTGCATTGTTAATTTGTTACGCCCTGGTAACCTAAGCAACTTGTGTGAGTAGGTTGGAATTCCAGAAAATAGCTGTAGTGTTGGTGCTTGGGAACTTTCACCGGTTCCAACTTGTGATTCTTTGGATGGTGCTATACCACTATGAAATATAGCATCGCACAGAAAAATGGTGGTGGCACTCTACTTTTAAAGAGATGATAGAGGAGTAGGAAGATTGGGACCAATGTCAGAGCATGTTAGAATGAAAGCAAGAATCAGAGAGAAAATTTCACCTGTTAATGATCGTTGTTTTATTTTCAGGTGATGTTTTGGAAGTGATCATATATGTGTTCAGATGAGCCTTTGGCGATTGAGTCGGGCAGACCATTACATTCCTACAATGTAAGTTATCCCTTAAAGAGTGGTGTAGGGTAATTGTTTCACAGCTGAAGAAACATAATTAGAGTATATAAAATACAATAGAATGGGCAGATAAGATATTCTCAATTGCGAATACGGAAAGAAAAGACCCTGAGGCTCTGGTGCTCCGTGTAGATATCTTCATCCAAGTCACCTGGTAGATAAGCATTTTTAATATCCATCTGACATATTGGTCAATGTTTCATGGTAGCCATGGACTAAAGGAAACAAACCGAGGTAATTCTATCAACGGGAGAGAAGGTATTTCCATAGTCAAGTTTGAAGATCTGGGTATAGCCCTTTTCCTCAAGCAAACATTTAAGCAATCTACATGTCTGTCAGGGCAGACTTTGACAGTAAAAACTCTTCGACTACAAACTGTGAACTTGACACGGGGTAGTGGAGCAAGTATCACGGCCCAACTCAGTCGTGACCGGCTCACTAAGGACCTGGGACCTCGGTAAGCTTACCAGTACTTTCTTGAAAAATATGCCTGTGAAAGATGGCCAGAATCGAAGACAGAGTGAGAGCGTGTCTGTCACTGGTTTCCTGTGGGGTTGTCAGGATTTGATCTCGCAGAGGTAGGGGAACCTGATGGTGGCGTTGCCGGTCCAAAATCTCCCCAGAAAATTTCTCTGGTGATGGTTCGTGGTGGCAGATGGTAGCTGACTATAGCAAACTGTGATGGTGGGCAGTGGACAACAATAAGTGTTGTGGGGATGATGACACGACAGCAAAGTAAGCCAACCGGAGTGGTGACACGGTCGAACAGAAAATTTTCACCAGAGGACAGTGGATCTTCCTGACATATAGGGTATGTCTCTCTCAGCCTGGCTCTGGATACTAGAGAGAGTTTGTGTGAATTGACTCGAGAGAAATTTCCTCAATCTGTGAGTATATATAGGCCGAATACATAGTTATATACACAATCAATCCCTTTAGGGATGGACTAACTAATAAATAGCAATTGGTATCCTATTTCCTATTCTATTTACATAACATCAATCATAATCGTATGATTTAATCTGTGCAATATGATTGATAAGAAACTGTTGAACTGTATCCCATTCTTGCGTTGCATTTCTCCAACCTGTAATATATCATATACTAGTTTAGTACATTGACTGTTTCGAACAATGAATTAGGCCTTTATCTCATTGGATACACAAGTCAATTGCTGCTGGTTATGTTATACTATCCTTTTTATTTTCTCTCTTTTCTGTCTGTTTAATTGACAACAACTGCAAAGCCTTATCCTATTATCCTATTAGGTGAGATTGATTACATGGATCAATTGATGCCATTGAGATGATGGGTTGTATCAAAAACCAAAATTTTAGCAAAACTCTGTAATTCTGATGGAAAAATTCTGTTGTTATGTAGGAGATGGAAAGATCTGGGTGTCAAGAGTTTAATCTGAAGAATTTGGCTGAATCACTAAAATCACTAGGTATGATAAGTGACTTTGACTTTTATTGACTTTTGGAAGCTTGTTCTCTCTCTCTCTCTCTCTCAATACATGCGCGCGCATACAGTATGTATGTATGTATGCATGCATGTATGTATGTATGTATGTATGTATGTATGTAGCTAGGTAGGTAGGTATGCATGCATGCATGAGAATCAAATTAATTTTCTTATTTTACCCGTCTTTGCTGGTGAGAATCGAATTAGCCAATACGTTTTTTATAATAAGAAAAAACAACACACATTTCTAATGTTTGTATAACAACTCTGCCAGTGGATTGGGTTGATTAAGTTGATTTGAATCTATGCAGTTGTACATCTTTGCATGATGATGTAATGCTTGAAATTCATTTTCACTCAGGCAACAAGGCAATGCAATCCAAACAATACCCTGATGCAATTGAGTTGTATAACTGTGCAATTGCGGTACACGAAAAGAGTGCTGTTTATTACTGCAACAGGTATTCCACCGGTTTATGTTGTTTCTCAAATATGTTGGTAATTATATTTGGTAAGTCACTATAAGTGTAGCTTTGATATGGAATGTTAACTTACCTGTCTTTTCCAAAGAAATGTCTCTGCTGCTTATTCTCATTGGATGTACTTGAGAGTTGTGAAGAAAAATAAATATATTTTATATCTTTGATCTTTATTGATTTAGTTTATTCTAGGTTGAATTTCCTTAAATTATGTAGTGATTATCTTTCTAGCCTATGAATAGGCTCATCTCCTTGTAATGAGACACAACAACTCTTCAGTAATAGTAATACAACTACCTTTCTTGCTCTCTAATCATTCTTCTCTAATTCTATTTTATTATTTCCTTTGCTTCACTATGAAACTTAACATGATATCAGAGCGATACCATCCTGCATGACATGTCTTGTCACTCTTCCGCTACTAGGGTTCTAATCTAAAATGGAACTCTATTTTAATTTCTCTCCATTCTTTTTTGGTGTCTAATTTTCTCCCAAACTGTACCCTCCTTTTGATTTGCCAGCCTTACCACTGTTGTGCATTAATTCTAGCAAGCTTAGACACCGTCTGCCGCCGTTTTTAGTCGCTGGCAACCTGTTCTGGCAACCTTCCCACTTGGCGACCCGACCAATGTGATCGCCTACCTCTGCGCCACCTACCTCTGCTAGTCGCTCCCTGTTCCGAATATTGACACGCCTACACGCGTCGAAAATAGTGTCCGCGACACTGTTCATCCAATGCCACTTCTGTAGCGTGTGACAGCGCATCCTGCGCTGTGTTTGGCCACTGCCGCCAAGCTCGCTTCAGTCTCCTCTTTCTACATTTGTCCTCAGTTTCGTGATCCAGCAACTCTTTCAAGTCATATATTTTTGTTTCCATTTTTGCCCTTGGTCTTTACCCATGGCTATCCATCTCTCCACGTGCAAGCTCAGACCTGCGTGCCTGCTCAGCCTCGGCCTTGGCATAGCCTTTGCCTTCGTTTGTCTGTCACTGATGCCTCTGTTTACAGCTACAGGTTAAGCTCATGATGGGGAGATTTGTAGTGGTTCCGGTGCTTCATTCCTGTGCTTACCACTGTGCCTACACCATTGTGGTGGTTCCAGTGCTTCATTCCCGCACTTATCACTGTGCCTACACCATTTGTTCCATCTGTGAGCAATCTACTCACTTCTTGGAAATCTATTCTTTCGGTGATTCCTCCATTGTGCCTTATTCTAGTGGTTCCGGAAGTCCTTTTTCTGCCTATGGGCAGCCTATACCTATGCCCAGCTTTTTCTGCTTCCATGCGTGCCTCTATCTCTCTTGCTTAATTGTGACAAGCTTAAAGGTCGATGAGCTTTAGCTTGAGGGGAAGTGTTAAGACTAAAATAAATATATTTTATATCTTCGATTGATGCCATTATGTAGTGATTCTCTTTATAACCTATATAAATAGGCACATCCCCTTGTAATGAAGCACACAACTATTCAGTAATACAATTACCTTTTTCGCTCTCTGATTATTCTTCTCTAATCCTATTTTATTATTTCCTCTACTCCTCCATGAAACTTAACAAGAATGATCACTTTTGGACTGTTGATTTTATTTGGGGCAGGGTTATTTTTTTTGCATCCCTTTTTGCATCACATGGTCAGTTTAATGGTGTTCCTTTAGTTGATGTTCAAAGGGATTCGCATGCTTTTGTGCATGGTTTATCCTTATAGGACTAAGTTGTTTTTTGCTATGTTTTTTACAATTTCTTATATTCTCCCTCAAACCGGCCCTCAAAAATAAATAAATAAATAAATAAAAAACACACACACACACACACATATATATATGTATATCAAGTAGTTCATGGCATTTCAAATGCTAATAAGCTAATTTTTTTTTTTTTTTTGGGGGCCAATGTCCTCTGAGCTAAATGTATACCCTTTCCTGTTAAGATGTGACGTACAAGAAGTAAAGTAATGGTAGATCACAACACCCCAATTATATATGTGTCTCTTGTGTGTCGAATGTTATCCTTCTTTTTGTAGTTCAAATTTCAGAGAACATTTCATACTTTAAGGATATTTGTTTGGTTAAGAATACATTAGGCACCTGGTCCCGTCATTTCCCTTGCAAGCATCTCTCTAGGCACTAGCTTCTCTCTCTCGAGTGGCTTGACAGGGTCGCGTGCTCATTTCGGAGGCTGATGGTGGTGGTCGAATCTCCCACAAGCTTTTGAGAGTGTGGAAATGTTGCGGCGCGGCCCCGATTAGACAAAGGATGCTAAGAAGAGCTGCTGTTGGCCGCCCAACCGAGATCTATCTCAGTTTTCCCCTTCTCGACCGCCTCCAGAACTGGCCTCCCTTTCTCCTCCTAAGATGCATTTTCGCGGCATCTACGCCACACCCCCTCCCTCTAGATCTTTGTTGACGTGCACAAAATGGGGATGACAGATGCTGGGGTTGTGGTGATTGTCTGCAGATCTGGTTTTCTCGCAGGTTTGAAGGTGGTGGCCGCCACAGTGGCAATGTGTAGCACGGTGGTGGATATCATTCTTTCTGTCATCAACCATCTCAAAATTGGTGCAGTTGGTTTTGCTAGATCTGGATTTGTTTGGTCATTTTAGAGTTGTGACTGTTGCCGGAGATCCTGATATGCGGTAGTGGTTTTGAGGTAGGGATGGTGGGTTGCTGCCGGACCTTTTCCTATTCAGCTATTAAAGCATGGACATACGAGTCTGAGGCAGTGCCATGAGACATTTTGTGGCCTTTGGTGTGGAAGCCACTGATGCAGTGCTAACAGGAAAGTGTTCGAAGATGGTGTGGTTGCTATAGTTGTTGCCTTCTGCTATTGCTGCGCTTATGATGAGGGTCCGCGTTTTGATTTGATGTGTTATGCTAGGAATTGCTGCATCTTTGCTTGGCATTTTTGCCTGTTGCTGGGCATTGATGCGTTTTGTGTTGTGCAGAGGCCTTTTGGTTGGAACGAGGGTTCTGATGACCCGACCTTTCATGTTCAAAGAGTTTTCAAGTTTACTTTTGTCGAGATGGAGGACTAGTGATGAAGGCCAACCCGTGGCTTTTGAGGATGCTACATGTTCGCTGGAGCTTGGCGAAAGTTTGGGTTTGTATGCCTAACATGACATGATTTTGGTTTGGTGGTGATTTTGTTGGGCTCGGTTTTGGTTTTCATTTTTGGGATAATGTGTACCTGATGGTGTTAACCTTCTTGCTTGTCATTTCTGAGATCTTGAGTGCCTCTACCTATCAAAAAAAAAAAAAAACCATTTTAACTAATGAAGCTGCATTTTGTTCATTATGTTGATGCATATCAGGGCTGCTGCTTACACTCATATTAACAAATATACAGAAGCAATCCAAGATTGTCTTAGATCTATTGAGATTGATCCGAACTATAGCAAGGCATACAGTCGTCTGGGTCTAGCATACTATGCACAAGGAAACTACAGAGATGCTATTAATAAAGGGTTTAAAAAAGGTTGGTGAAGTATTCATTGACTGTTATTTTTTCTTCTTATAGTATGTTGTGTATTTACTGGGACTTCTTTCAATGTTGGGTTTTTTGTTTTCTCTTCTTACAAACCATGGTGAAATGGTTGAGATCCATTACCTTAATGCAATGCTAATCAAAGTTCGAAGAGAGTTTTCTCAAAGTTCATAACGGATTAGCTTCAATTTGCTGTTTGGGTTTCATACATATGGCGGAACATGTCGTAAACATTATAATCAAATGAAATGATTTTGCTGAAATGTATTTCGTGTTCATTAGTATTTTAGTTTGAAAATTATTTGCTGTATAGACTGTTAAACAATTTTAATTTATCATATTGTGATGAGTATTGGTTCCAAGCTGTTTGGAACTTGAAAATCTTAAATTTTGTGAATCTGCAAAGAACACATGTTTATAGCCTTAACATGCTGTTGTATCTATGCAGCCTTGCAGTTGGATCCAAATAATGAATCTGTTAAAGAAAACATACGGGTTTGTTCCGATATTCATTTTCCTTGTGCTTCTCTTATTACTTCTTCTATGAGGTCATAATGATTTTTGTTAACCACAGGTGGCTGAGAGAAAATTGATAGAGCAACATCATGCAGATCACAATCAGGTATTATTATTATTATTATTATTATCATCATTTTTTTGTTTTGCTAAAAACAATCAGGTATTATTCATATTTTAGTCACTTGAAAGGGGGGGATATAGTATAAAACTGAATATTACTCACTGGTTAAATTGATGTAGAATATAGTTTACAATATATTAACATTTAGTAATTATAGCCAAATAATTACCTGCCTACACTAGACCAAAATTACATGCAACAGATCTATCCTAATAAATAGCAGTAAATGGAAAATTCTGTGCAGAATCAATAAATTGAAGGATTAGATATTTGCTGGTGGGTTATTGATTATATACAGAAATGTGTTTCACGTTGTTACAATCTATATTTTGTGTAATTAGGATACGTTAGAATAAAGGGAAATAATATTTTTTGTGAATCTACATGTATTTATGTGTAGTTAACACAGTTTGTATAATCCAACTACTGCTGTGCAGTTGAAGCACACTGAATTCATGCCTTTCTCCCATTTTCCCCCTTTCAACATGGTATCTAGAGACTAAAGAGAAAAGCATCCTAAATCCGTGCCGTCAAACGGAGACGGATTTATTCACAAAAGTGTGGGGGCATATGCCCCCACTAAAACTTTAAATTTGTTACCAATATATAGGTATATACATATTTTTTCTCCCATTATATGACCAAGTTTGCCTCCAACCCAAACTTTGTCCTTTTACATTACCTACTCCTATAAAACGGACCTTGTCCTCAAGGCCCAAGAAATATCCGCCTGAGTCCCATTGCTTGAAATTTGAATTCTTGAATCTTTTCTCTTCATTTGAGCCAGAAATTGGGAATTTCAGAGAATTATTCCCCTTGATAACAGCTCACAATATATGCCTTTGGTTTGTTGAATAGAGCCGAGCAATCCATGACCAGCATAAATCGTTTTTTTTTTTTGTCAATTGTAAATATTGACACCAATGGGGCACGGCCCAATTGCACTAAACCTTCTTCTTCTTCTACTTGAACCCTAATTTTCTACTCCTTCATCCTCATCATTACAGCAGCCCTCCCTATCACAACCAACGACGCCACTACTGCCATCACCACCAGGGAAGCCACCTCGCTAGCCACCGCGCCAATGACTTCGTCCAGTGGTTCTGTTGTGCTTGGCCTCATTTCTCCTTCCTCCTTCTTATAGAGGCTGCCACCAAGACTCCACCATCTCAGCATCTTCATCGTGGGAGCGACTCCTCCCGTCTCCGCCCGCGACTCTCCATTCATGGTTGGTCATGGCATTCCCCTTTCGTCCTCCTCCCAAGTCCTCTTCCCAAGCATGGCCATCTTTGCCCTGAGCAAGTTCTCACTGGCCACCATTCCCAACAGCAGAAGCAGTCCAAATACTCTTGAGCTCTGCCTGTTGTCGTTGCTCCGAGCACTGTTGTTGGTGGCTCTGTGGAGATCGCTATTGTTCGAGAGCGATTTCTCCTCTCTTGTGCCTCCTTTAGCACTGTATGAATCGCTGCCTTCAGCGGCGGTGCCTCCCATCACTTCTGTGTCCATCGTTGCGTCTTCTCTGTCATGCCCGGTGTCTTCTCTACCACAACCAAAGTCTTCTCCAGTGCAGGTGGCACCACCCTACTGTCACTGTCAAAAATGCGGTTCTCCGAGCCACCGTTGCAATCCCCACCGTGTTCATAGCTCGCCCTACTTTCGTGATCTCGTTCGCCGTCGACAATGCAAATGTCTTCGTCGCCAATGAAGCATCTGCCACTATCATCATCTACCATTTTCCTCTAACCGATCTCGATCTGTTGTTGATCGCTAAAACCAGTGCTCATAAAGATCGAAGCCCACTCCGGTGGCTTTGGTGGTGGTTGCTCTTCTAACTGGTGGGAGAACTCAAAATCGCCCTGTGATAGATCTGGTTCCCCTTTCTTTTGCTGCTCAGTTTCAATTAGGGTAAGAATTTCTTGATTTGTGGATGTTGTCTCGAAGGTCATCCATGGTGCAATTGGATTGCGACGTTGCCATACCTAAAACTAGGTTTGAGCTCGGCCAGTTAATCCTTCTTCAACCTCCAGAAACCTTTGTGATTCTAACATTCTCCTAGCACTCTAAACCTTCCATGCACAAAGAATCCACCAATAACCATTTTATCCATCAAACATTGGGATTTTCTCTCTTGATTTTTCTGTTTTTGAGACTGAGTTTGTTTCTCCACCATGGAAAGTAAGCATGGTGGCTAATGAAAGCACCATTTGTAATGAACAAGAATTTGGAGATGTGAACAGTAATCTGAATGTGTAATGTATTTGTGTATTTTTGTGTAATTTTGGTATAGAAACTTACAATATAGAAAAGGGGATAGAAAAGAAAGGGAATGAGATTTCCCAATTCAGATGAGAGAGCCTAGAGCGGAGAGATGAGACTTGACATCATAATTTTAATTCCCTATTTGGAAGTCTTAACTTCCTATTTATTGTAAGTTTAACATCACTAATCCACTAATTGGACTACTGGGATTATTTGGGCCTCTTAACTCAAACTTAAGCCCGTTACACTAAACAATTGTTGCAACCAGCTCCTAGTCATTGAGGGACGAGGGTTAACAGCACACACAGTGAACACCTCTCTTGTATTCCCCCTCCATTGGACCTTCCATTACCCCTCAGACCCTCTCTCTCTAACCATTATATCCCTCGACAAATGTTATGATATAGTAGTGGTTATTTCTGATTTGCACAGCATATCACTCTTTTGAAAACTTGGGACCGGGATTTCATAATGTTATTTTAACCATGTTATCTATTTCTTCATGCATCAGCATAATGTTAAATTCCCTTACAAATTTTCCGTTGTTGGTTCTTCTCGCATTAAAAGCAAATGCAATATAACTGAATGAGAATGAAGTTTAGCTTGTTAGTTCACTCCAACCTACTTCTCTAGTGTTTCAATTTGCACGTGATTTCACTTGATGCCAAGTTGAAGAGACATGTTAATATCTCGGTACTCCTGTAATATTTTTTTAGATGAATCAATGCTTTTATTGAAAAAAGGCTTAACCCCAAGGAGGGGAAGCAAAAGGAACAATACCACAAACACACACAAGCACCGAAACACAACCGGCCCGAATCGGAGAAAGCCTAATCAAAAACCCACCTGAACAAACAAAAGGTGGAAGAAAAAAAAGTACCTTCTCCAAACCACATTTATTTGAGGAAAACAGGTCGTTATGTTGGCGAACCGTAGCAACTTCAGCTTTTATATGCACGTGACTTCAAAAAATAAATTTTCCTCGATAATTTCTGTTTACAACAGTGCAGTTATAGCCTTTGAAGGGTTGTTTGCTCATACATAATGCCTTCAACTAACTATTTTTTTTTTTATTTTTTATTTTTTGCTTTGAAGAGTTCAAGCCAATCTCAAGAGTTCCCAAGAAGCCATGCAGCGGCACCTCCCTTTACCTCAATGCCATTTGATCCCAACGATCTCGCGAGCATGTTCATGAACATGACCGCAAATGCTACGAATGCGTTTCACGGGCCCCATCCTCAGGAAGCGCACGAAGATGCCAATACTGGTGGAGATAATGAACCCGAAATAAGAATTGGAGGCAATGTGCGTCTAAACATGGAACAATTGCCTGAGGATCTGACAGGCGCCTTTAGATCTATGATGGAAATGTTCTCGGGGAGCGCGCCCCGCGAGCAGCCGCAAGATCAAACACATGGAGGAGCAGCACCTAACTAAGCTATTTTAGCATTTTTTAGGCTGCAAAGACTCGCTAATTTGTACAAAACATGAGGCTCTGTGTTCTAAAATAATATCTAGCTTTCAGGCAGTATCACTTTGCGGAGGTAAAAAGATAGTTGTAGCCCACGAAATACATCGATACTTTTACAGATTATAAATCTTGTGGATTAGAACTGAAATTTACATATGTGTGAGTTTAAATGATTGTTGTTTGCAAATTTTTGTTGTGTTTGACTTTGTTATGAAGTAATATTATGAGGATGGATATCACCTAGTATACAAATCCTCGATACGGGAGCGGATTAGCCTTCTAGACCACAAGCGTGATATTCTAACGCCCAAGTTAAGAAAGATAGGGATTAGGGATATAGCTTGGATAGGATTGAATGAGTTACTTACGTGTTCGTATCTCCTTATATGGGCAAATCTGCTAGGGTTAGCTTAGTACTTGAAATTGGCTCACCATTTGAGTGAGATTGTTACACCTACCTCATAGTATGTGTAGGTCCGTTATTCTGGATAAGGTGGAATTCATTAGACGCACGTAAAGGATGCGCTCGTAAAATTGTACGAGATGACGTGGATGACATACGTTGGACCTTGTTAGGCTTAGTGGGCCGCCCGATTTGTTTGTTGGGCTTAGTGGGTGTGCAAAACTAACCTACAACAATTGCATCTAACCAAGGGCCCAATACGAAGTACACCGAGACTAGGGTTTTATGGGTGTCATGCTTGCAAGCCGCAAGGAGAAGAATTTGAAGATGTTTCATCCAAGTTTCCTTGTTAGTAGAGGTCTTGATCATCCCTTACCATCGCTTTGATCGAAAAATTGCACCGAATTTCACCACCATCACAATTTGAAGAGAAAAACACAACGCAGATCTAAATTTTCATGCATCTCATAAACTCAGGGAACAAAATGGTTTTTTTTATTTTTTATTTTTTTATTCTTATGGTTTAATTTTCTGGTAATGACGATGAATTGATGATGGTTATTTTATCTGGTATCATATTTTTGAAGTCTTTTGTACATTGTAGTTTAGTCCCCTTCTTTTGAAGGGTTATAGAGCCATTTTTATTCAATAATAAAAAATTGGGAACCCATAACGAAGGGTTAACTTCATCTTTGCCAAAGAGATTGGGGTGGTAAACACTCATAATGTTGGAAGAGTAAAGTGAACAATAAGGAAGAGATCTAAATCGAAATAAGAGAGACAGGGATCTAAGTGAGCCGTATCAAAATGAGTGAGGGATCATTGTAGTTAATGATGTTGTTGTTCTCTTTCAGAGATTAAATACAAACATGATCGATGCCGCCCCTCTGCCACCACAACCATCGTGAGTTGATAATAAGTTGCAATCAACATAAGTTTACCTCAACCTCCATCATGTCACTTTACTTCTTGGCTCGCTTTTTGTATTTGTTCAAATTTTTTTTTTCCAATTTAGAGACCAACTGCTTGCCACTTTAACGTCTTTTACGTGTCTTTTTCGCAGGGTTGTGGATGTCATTCACAATGATTGCACAACCTTCGTGCACATTTTTCCTTTTTTGTTTGCCTTTATATGACTCTATGTTGACATCAATCGAAGAAGAAGCCATGGTGGGTTGAATCTCCTCAAACAGGTCAAGTGTATAATGGAGGAGATCGGTGAATTGATAAGTCGATGTGACTCGTTTAGTCACATTGTAAAAATGCTTGCACAAGCCACCATACCTACGCTTTGGTGGCTCCAACTACTTGACATCATCGCTATTATTTATGTAAGGATACCCTCGATTAATGTTCTTGCTCCACTAACTAAGTATATATTTATTGAGAACTTTCTTAACTCTTTCAATGTCAAGCACAACAAACAAATGCCGACATATTATGCCTTTAAATTCAAAAAGTAGGCATTGGAAGCTAAACTCTTCAGTGGCTCTGTTAAAAACAACCTCAATTGTTTTTTTCTTTGGCTTTCCATAAAATTCAATGTCCTCCACCACAACATAAACAACATTAGGCTCATCCATACATTTAGCCTTCACATTGCAATTCATTTTTAACTTGAATTGCATATGAATTTTCTCAAACTTCGAATGAGTATACTCCGCTTGAAATTTCTTAATGGAAAATTTTGTTGCACAGGGGATTGTAGTGTTGAATGGTTGGAAATCTAATTCTTGCTCATTTTCAACCCTGCTACTAAAAGCATTGTCGTATTGATGACCAAATTGTTGTAAGTAAGTCTTAATACTCAAATATCCATCGAAAAGTGAGTGTAGGCTCTCACATCTTTGCGTGCTAGACATACCTATCCAAAATTGTTTCTTGAACCAAATCAGAACCCATCTATGCTGCTCTACGCACAGCCCTGACAGCCATTGATTCTCTTGAAGATTATATTCAATCACAAAAGCACGCCATCTCATCTCAAATTCTTTGATGAATAGACTATCATATACAACTTCCTTCATTGCACGCTTAATGTCTTTGAACGCTTTATATCCTCTCAATTTGTCATTGATCTTCTTCATGATGTGCCAAATACACCACTTTTGGCAATTGTTGGGCAAAACAATTGCAATGGCATTTTGCATGACCTTGTCTTGGTTAGTCAGAATACCACATGGTAGCTTCCCTGACATTCATATAACCCAACAATTAAACAACCATGCGAACCATTCGGTATCTTTCTAATTCAGTAACCGCATACAAGCAAAAGTGGTTGAACATGATGATTCCCGCCAGCAAATGCAGCAAACAACATCTCATACTTGTTGGTCTTATATGTCATGTCAAACGAAACTATATCTCTAAAGTATTCATAGGCAGCTCTGCTCCTAGCATCTGTCCAAAACACACTTCTCAACCGAATCTCCTCATCAATTCAACATAATACCAAAAATTTTGGTTTTGTTCCTTCATCCAAGAAAAATACTCTAACAAAGCTTTTGCATCTCCTTGCACCCCAACAACCATTTTTCCTTGTTGGCGAAGTTTTTCATATCTGTTTCAACAAACTCTAATCTCTCATGCTCCCTTCTTCTTGTACAAGAGTCTAAAAAGTCTTGCATCTCCTTATCCTTGCATCATCATGTAAGTAAATTGCCCTTTGCACATGCATATTCAAACGCCTGTTTTTCTTGAAGAGTCTTGTGTTTGAAAGAATAACTTTTTGGCAATGATCAATGACAACATTTTTTACCAACCATTTTCCACCATCCTTCTTCTGCATAGTTAGTTTTGCATCAAACTTTGCAGCTACAGTTGGGCTGGTCTTGATCGTTGTTGGTATCTTCGACGAACGACGACCTTCTCTACACGAACAACGACCTTCTCTACTACATGCAAGCATTATATAATTTATTTGGTCACTACCAGTCTTTGAACTTCTGGTCTTCCATGAAAATTCAATTTTCTTTGCATACTTCAAGTAATATTTTTTGGCATCATCTAGAGTATCAAACATCATACCTATAGTTGGCACCAATATCTCCCCAATCTTTGTATTGTTGTCGTAGTTGCCCTCAGTCTCTATATTGTTGTCACGAATGCCCTCGTTCTCTAAATTGTCTATTCCTTGAATCACACTCCATAACATATACTTCAGGTGATGAACCAAAAAAACAAGAATTTTGTGTCGTTGTCCCTGTATGTCAAAAGGAAATCACAACATCCACCAACAATGAGACCAACAAAATAATACATAATCTAGCCTCTATAGATATATAAACCAACACACTTACATAGAGAAACCAACACAGTAACACAAATAAACCAACATGCTAAAACAATGACAAATAAACAAAAACAAACCACCATCTTAAATCACATTCACTAACCTATTAGAACATGCAAACCAACATCCAAAAAAACAAGACACCAACATCTTAGAATAAATAAACCAATAACTATGAACACATAAACCAACAACTAAACTAATAACAAAAAGTAACATCAACTTCAAACATACACACCAGTAAGTATGCATAACCAAACAAGCATCACAAAATAGAGAAACCAACTTTCTAAGCGTGACAAACCAACGTAAAAAATAGAGACCAACAACCTATCACATACAACGACAGTGAAACGAATAAACTTAAGAACACAATGGAACACTAGTGCATGAGGAGAAGTAACGACTGAATGGTATGGAGGTTTGTAAGTGAGAGATCGAGAAAGTGAGAGTGAAACAAAGAGAGCGACAAGAGAAGGAGAGTGACACAAGAAAGAGAGACAAGAGAAAGAGAGTGACATAGGAGAGAGGCAAATGTTTTTTTTTAATTTCTAGTGAGCCTCACACAAATATAGTACACTAATTTTGTCCTTTTGTTCCCCAAAAAATACGTTGTCCCGTATCTATTGTCAAATTTTGTTGTTCACCTAACTTTCCTGTATTTTTTCCTTCAAAAATAGGTGTTTATACTCGGTTGTACTAATATACATGTTAGGATACTAGTTTTGGATAACAATTTAGGATCATATCATTAAATAATAGTTGATGTAGTGCCTTTTGCATATGAAATGGTTCTTGAATTTTTGCATATGACTCTTCAAGTGGGGTTAATTTACTAAGTTTCCACACTGTTGTGCATTTACTAGTGCACAATCTCTTGGGAATCGAGGGAGAGTCATCGATTTTTTTGGAAAACTTAACATGACTAGTCACTTGTGCCTAAAATGGTCCTTAAA
This sequence comes from Nissolia schottii, assembly GCA_003254905.1. NCBI lineage: Eukaryota > Viridiplantae > Streptophyta > Magnoliopsida > Fabales > Fabaceae > Nissolia > Nissolia schottii. The sequence continues at coordinate 99,821 of QANU01012968.1, forward strand.
TCTCAACCCTAAAATGTTCAATCAATTATTAATATTTTATCTAAAAAATTACATAATAAATTATATTTATATTTTATAACATTTTACTTGATTTATCCATTTTAAATCTAACAATTTTTATAATTTTCGCACTCCTCTTCCTGCTCTCCCCCGATGGCTCACTAGAGATGTCGCCAAAGCAGAGCCGTCTCCCCTATAAACAATATCAAACTCATCAACAACCTTCACATCAGCAACAAAAATCCCAAATCATAATATGCATCTCCCTTCTTTGTCAACCAAACCTTCATAATTTCTTCGTTTTTTTATTTTTTTTCATCAATATTTTATCCATAATCTGGTAAAATCATCAATAATCAAATCAAAAAAATATCCAACACAAATTCAGAATCATTAAAAACCATTCAAATACAGTTGCTAAACATCGAAATTAAACAGCATAACCATATGAATAAGAGATCTAACATAGGAAACCTATAAAATCAAAACTTTAAAAAAATATAGGCATGACTCATTCACAGCATTGAGGGAGAACCATGAAGACTCGACGGCAAGGGAACTAACAAGCTTGGTCACACTTTGAGCAACACAGATCTGAGCTCTGAAGAAAATTAGCGACTAATGAGCTCTAAAGAAAATTAGCAACTGAAGCTCTACCAGGGGGTCTATATTTATAGGGGATAAAAACCTCTCCCCAAAGCAACTTAAGTGATGTGGGGTGGAATCGTTATTAGAGTAATGAGTTATCTTCATTAGCTATTTAACTAGCCTAGCTTAAGTTTACTTGTTGATCAAGCTTGTTAGTTATTTTCTATTTTACTTGCATAACAGAAACGATTTTCTGTTACTACCATTGCTGTCAATACAGCATGTATATAAATCATGGATTGCTTGCTGTGCAATCCAACTGATTCATTTCTCCAAAACTCTCTTGTTTTCACTTCTCTCTCAATGGCTCAATTCTCTCTCCCTTTCTCTCTCTCGCGCGCACCAAGCTTAATAATCGGCCAGCCATTGTAGTGCTTAAAACAGTGTGTTGCAGTGCTGCACCAACGTCGTGCCACTGCAACGCCTCGACACCTCTCTTTTTTTCCATGACCTTTCCTAAGTTACATAAGACGACGTGTCATCATACCTCTTTCTCTCTCTCAAGCACCTCTGCATTCTTTTTCTTCTATTTACTAACAAGTTTTCTACTAGTTTCCCTAGTTCCTAGTGGTGTCATTTTCAGTCTTCTGTAGGTAATGGAGCAGGTTAAGAGGGCCCTAAGCATAAACATGCTAGACGAATAATGGAATTGAGATGTTTACCCTATCATAAGGCTTTGGTTTGTTAAAGGATTAGCATGAAGAATCTCACCACCTCTTATCCTCATGTCTAATCAATAAAGGGATGAAGAGGTTATGCCTTTTATCAACTATTATTCCCTACCAACACCCACATACAACCCTTATTTGCCGCAAGAACCATCATACTTTCTACCCTACCAAGAGCCTGACCCTCCCTCATCCCATCCAACCAATTCATACCACTACCAACCACCACCACCCGAACCTTCATATTATCCTTATCCACCACAAACAACCCACTTTTAATAACCATCCCAAGAACCAACATACTACCAGCCACCACCCGGACCTCCACCATACCCACATTACTCATATCTATACGATTCTTATCCACTAGAGCCCACATATTGCCAACCCGCATTGGAACCTTGTATCCAAGAATCGTCACCTCCTAACACCACCTCAATCATGCATGAAATAATGAGGATGATGTAGGACAATCAAAAGGAAAATTGATGTGGACTTGCAAGAGATGAGAAACAAGCTTAATCAACTAAAGGATACTGATAATGTAAGTGCAACTTGTGAGCATTGGGGAGACAATCACTCTGATAAGGAGGTTATGTGTGAAGGCTCATTGCTTGACATAACTGACAATGATGGGTCAAACATAGAAGAGGTTTTAGCAGAGGTGGCACCATAGTTCATCGATCTTGATGAAGAATATAATATAAAGATTATGTATATGAAGCCATAACTAGAGGAAAAAGAGCATATCAATTATGTTATTCGAGGCATGGCAGAGGTGTTGGTTGAGACCTCACCTGAGGATACCTTGAGTGAATATTTTATGGAGTTTCCAGAGCTTCACAAGCTTGACACTTCGAATCGGTCCCCTTGTGCAGATTATGATGGTTAGACTACTGTGGTTGACTCTAAGTTAGTTGAGTCTGCTCTTGTGTCAAAGCCCACCCAATTTATTCCATTATTTCCATCCTCCCTAACCTATCAGTTACCACCACTCGAGCTATACTCTTCATTGCATGTCCCTCTTCTGGGACCATTTGAGTATGCTTGTTTGGAAACTGATGGTCGATTGAGAGCTTTATGTGCTTGGCTTGGGGGACACTATCACTGCTACTTGTAAGAAACTGAAACATGTGAGTAAAAGGATGAAGAAACCTCCTAGTAAGAGAGTGCATCCATCCCCACTTAGAGTGAATTATTCCTAGATAGCGAAGCCAAGGAGAATCCCCACAACTTCAAGGCATAAATGAAAGTTTCAAAGACTTGGATCCTGAAAGAAACGAGGTTTCAAAGGCCATGACATGACTTAGATGGTATGGGACCCAGGTGAAGACTACTAAAGCAAACCTTAGTGGGTGTTCAAGGATACGTAAGGACGTTAAACAAAAGTTTTGGGTGGGAGACAACCCACTAGTAAAATTTTCTTTCCAATTTTCTCTATTTTAGTTTATCATTTACTGCATTATTTTTTTCCCTTTGCTGTCTATTCATTGATTGCAGGTTTTCTAGTCCCCACCACAATGATTCCTTCCATTGTAGCAGTCCCCCTATCATTAACCTGACTTAGAGTTTCGTGTACTAAGGTCAGTGCACCTCTATAACTATGGGGGAGGGGTGTTTTTTATCTGATTTTACAAACTGTGGGTAGCTTTAGGAAATTTGTCTTAGTGTTTTGTCTGTGTCGACTTCAGTGCATCCTTGAGTTTTGAGACTTTGTAGGGGGTGTATATAGTGCCACCGCACCAACAAAAGGGTTTTTCTTTGGTTTAGGAGAGAATTTGAACTATTTGAATGCATCATTTAGATAAAATGTTTGAGGCATGCCACTTTTGATGTTAGATCTTTGGTCAATAAATTTTATGTTCATAGCATAAGATTGTATGATTAGTATTGTCTAAGTTTTAAGCATGTTTGATTGATTGGAAATTTATCTAGTAAGCTTTTAAGCCTAATTCATGGGTGGCAATATCACGTCATCCCTATTTTTTATTGTGTGTACACTCACTAGAATTCAAGTCTAGAACTTGCCTGATTCTCTACATAGCAATTTCATCACTTTACATGACATATGACATGATTGAGGCATTTTTTTTTATGTGTGTTTTTAGCCTACATAGCCATCTTAGCCCACCTTGAATATTTATCCCTTGCTACCCTTGTTGATCTTGTGAGCTTTTTTGTTGAATTTATCACAATACAAGCCGATGACTGAGAAAAACCACGATTCACCTAGCCTTAGGCTTAGGAGATCCTTGGTATGTCTTTCATATGTTCTTGGCAATAAGTGTGGGGATTACACGATGGCATGTAACGTTCAAGCGTGGGAGAGAGAGACCACAAATGCACAAGATGAAAACCAAAAAAACTTATGTCATCACCAAAAATAGGAGACAAAACAAATCAATATAGTCAATTTGGTGCACCAAAAGAAACTCTCCCCTAGTTAGTGGCATAAAGGTAGTGTAGTAATGGAAAGATCCCCAAAAATTGAAAAGAAAAAAAAATGTGTGAAAAAAAATTCAATAAAAAGAGTGAATTTGGGGGTTTGTCACTAAAGTGAAAGTAAAAAAGGATGAATGAGTGGAGTTTTGACTGAGTTAAGGAGAAATTCTTGCACTTTTGTTTAGCACATATAACACTGCTCTTTTAAGCTTTAGGCTTTACTCACTTGTCCATATAACATCTTGATACATGTCATGTCTAGTGTTTAATATGTGGTGATTAGAAGAAAGTCAAGCCCATGAAGGTGATTCTTTTGAAGTGTTTGAGAGAGCGCTTGGATGAACCATATATACGAAGTGATAGAGTGATACACATTTACCTTGTAAGTTCTATTCCAATCGTGCATGCTTGACTCTTACACTTGTTGTTATACCTCTACTTTGTCTATGAATCTATAAATTGAGTGTCATTGTGATAACCATCTCTAGTTATGTCTTCTCTTTCCTTTTGTTTAGATGATGTGACTCTTTTATGTTTAATGATGTTTTTGCTTGTTTGGGTTGTGTCCTAGTGTGTTGCATGAGGACAAGCAATTGTTTAAGTTTGGTAGAATTTAATAGGTTTCACTTATGCATCTATTTATGCTCTTATTATTAGATATTTTGCATGGTTTTTATGCTTAAGGTTGTGAATTTGGGTAGGTTTTTCATCTTTGTCTCTTTGAGCACAAATGTGAAAATTGTTACTTAATTGTGCTTTTTACCTTGTTTATGTATTTGGGTCATAACGTGAGTTGTAGACATACAATTCTTTCGAGTCTTATATTATAGGAAAGCTAAGAGGAAGCTCTACAACTCTCATGAAGAAATGGAAAGCTGAGGCAATTGTCTACTTAGTCATTTGAAAAAAGATTTGTGTACACCACTTTTCTGCCACCACATTAAATGCACATTTTCTCTCACATCTCCCCCATTCTCCCTTACTCTCTCACGCTCCTCCTCATCTTCTTCTTCTCGTATTCTTTTTTTTTCTTCTTCATTTTTTTCATTTTATCACAATGCTTTCTTTTTTCATTTGTTTTTCTGTCNTTTCTGTCATATTTTTTGTTTCTGGTTGTTCAAAAGTTAGTTCATTCTTGTTCAAAAGATTTTGCATGTGAGTACCAAAATTTTCTTATTCTTTATTTTCATTTCATTTTTGTCTTATTATTTGTTTATTCTTATTAAAAAGTTTGTGCACATTAGTTCAAAAGTTTGTGCATTTACTTTAAAATGTTTGTGCATGGTAGGGAGTGAGTCCACACGCTTAGAGTGAGAGTGGGAAGCAAGAGAGAGAGCGCGACAACTACGTTTTGCTATTTAATGTGCCGCAAATCCGATTTGATTTGGTTTTGTATGTGGAAAATGTTTGTGCATGTGCGTAGAAAAAGTTTGCATATATGTGCGAAAGTTTGTGCATTCGGTGCCACTATGTATACTATATGTACACTATACAGTGGTTGTACGGTGGTGGCAAAACCGGTGTATATCTAGCATTATTGTGGTCATTTTTATCTTGAAATTCAAAACAGTGCTGCTGAATTTTTAGATTGGAGCTACCACAAATATTGGGGCATAACTTCTTCATCTGAAGTCCAAAGGAGGAAAATTTTGAGTATATTTCAGGTAGAATTAAAATATCTACAACTTTCATGAAGACATTAGAGGAAAAATTCGATTCGGAAGATTGCTGCAGCGGTCATTACTTCTATAGAAGTGTCTAGGAAGCAAAATTGTCAAATTCAAACTCATCTCGACCGTCATAGTGATCCGATGACGACCTGTGAAGGTCGAAACTCACATTTTCAGTGATAAATAGACCATCTTAGCACAATTTGGAGGAATTCAACACATATTCAACACTTTTAGTTATAGGTTTTCTATCATTAGGATTAGTTTTTTCTTTCTTTCTCCCTTCTCTTTGCTTGTAACCTCTATCACTGGATGAGTTGATTTCTACTCGGGCAAGGATCAATCCGAGTATCTAAGGATTTGTGAGGTTTTGTTTATTAATTCAATTTCATATTTTGGTTATCAATTCTTTTCTCTCGTCTTCTATCTTTGATTTCGTTTGTCGATTAAGAAATTGTTGTCTTTAATAGATTTTCTTGATTGTATGTATTTTTTGTAATGATGTTGAGACGAATGTTCATGATTAAAATAAATTCTAGGCTTTCATGTCACTGCGATGCTTGTTTCATGTATGTTTAGTGTTTCAATTGGGGGAATTTAATCAATTGATTTAATTGCACCATATTGGTAAGGGAATTGTGTTAATTTTTATTGGAGTCAGGTTAAGGAAATTGATGCTTAGGATTAACACTTATTCATAGGACTGCAATTGTGGTACACTAGTCATAGGTTAACAAATCTCTAAGAGATGTGCGATTTTCACTTGACTAGATAAATTTCTTATTGATTAGGGAATCGTTTGATTGACAACTTAACCACCTTTATAAAATTTTTGTTGTGACTAATGAACGCTATCCTAAGATCCGTAGTGACTTCATTGTGTAGGTACTTTATTTACATTTTGTTTATTATTTTTATTTTTATTGTGGCAACCCTTTCAAATTCCCTTTTTTGAATTAATTTAGTTGTACTTCCTCGAGAGACGACCTAGGTTAGCTCCCTTTTTTAATATGTTTTCGGGGTTACTTTATAAATTTTATTTGATTGCGCACTAAAATTAACGACATTTTGGTGTGTATCCCAAAACATGCAAGGAAATTTCTAAGCCATGGCTCCCAAAAGCAACATGGGTTCAAAGCACGTGATATGGTTTACATTGTGTGGTACCTAGGTTAAAAAAAAAATTATTCAACCCTTGATGGGATTTTGTAGATCAGTTCAAGCATAAGCCATCTTGAGGGAGCTCCCACCATCCTTCCTTTTTAATTTCCAAATTTTGATTTTCAATAAAATTTGCATATGTTAGT
>QANU01013034.1:0-54377 GCA_003254905.1 Nissolia schottii
CCAAAATTAGAAAAACATGAGACTTGGTTTCACCATTAATGTCCCATAATAAGTGTAACCCTCGGAGGTCTTCTTTATCCTTCAAATTGGCCTCTTGAGCTTTGTTAGGTCGCCAAAATTCGCGTCATGAAACAAAGCGAATTATGACTAAGAGCTTATGTCGCAATGGTCACTGGCGACGGGCAATATTGGCGACATAAAGGTTAGCAGCCAAAAATGAGGAGTCCCTAAGGCTTGCTACCTGTTAGGTCACGACAGGGATGCTGTTGCGACAATAGCCACCTGGCACCGCAAGAAGCTATAGAATGGCTAAGAACATAGGTGGCTGAGGAGTACTCCCTGTGACATGAAAATATGAAATAGTGGGAAAACCTAAGTGCCACAAGTCAAGACGTCGAAAGAAAGGTTGTCGCAAAGATGACAATCTCCTAGTTGTCACGATGACTTCATGGTAGTGGCCTCGTATGAGGCCCATTTCGCGACAGATAGTTAACGTAAAGACTGTCGCAAAGATGGCAATTCACTAGGGGAGTTGTCATGGTCGCTTCACTAAAAGGGCCTAATGATAGGCCAATCTCGCGACAGAGTCCAACACTTAGCAAAATCACTCGCTTGGAAGTATATCTTGCAGAGGGAACAATTATTGAATTCAAACACATCCCGTGACTTCGAAGTGTGATGTGGCCACTACAGGGGATAACTCCCCACGTTCTGAAGAAGGCGGCGCGATCAAGAGGCACGAAGAAGTCAACTGCTGCAGCACGACATGCATGCAAGCGTAACTGGTCTGCATTATACGGATCACGTTGGTCGAAGGTGGTAACCGTCGACGCCTGATGGAAGAAACGGTTATCAATTGAGAGGGCCCTGAAACTCTATAAATACAGGGATCCAAAACTAAGCTCAAGGTGGATACCAGACTTACCATTACAGTTCAATAAGTCCTCTACCGGAAGCACGCGTATGCCACCACCCCTTTCTTTTCTTTATTTCCCTGCTTTCCTAGGAGTAGACGTAATTGTAGCTTTCCCTTAACCTTGACTACACTTTTCCCCCCTTTCTTTTACTGTCACCAACACTGAAATCCTACTCTCCGGCAAGGATACCTTCCGTAACCAAGTCACTCCGGTGACTATTTTATTTGAATATTTACTGTACATTTCAGCTCAAACCGCCCACTTCTCTCTTACTTGTACTGTTTGCTGCATTCTTCACCTGAGAACTCCGCAATGGCTTGACCTCGTAAACAAATACATTTGTGAGGCGCCGAAACTTCCTCCCGAAATAATTCCACGCTGAGCAAACTGGCATGCCCAGTGGGATAGACATTGTAGAATTTCTCGAATCGTACATGGATTTGAGAAGTAGAACTGTTATTAACAGAAAATCTCGCGAACGGAATATGGAATTCAAATACACAAGGGAATGGTAAAAACTCCCCTCCCATTTCGAATCCACGAGGGAATGCACGTTCCCATGAAGTGGAAAGAGGAATGGAAAGAAGTCCAAACCAGAGTACAGGGAAGGAAGAAAGCATCGCAAGTATGCAAGGCTTCATGCCTTGGCCACCATGGCCACCGTACAGGTTGCCCCCTGGATACACACTGCCCATAATATCTTCAGGAATGTCGACGGAGCAGTGTGTTATGGCTCCTAATGCGGCATCCTTGAGCATGCCAATACCCCTAACGACGGTAGCACGAGATTGATGATAGCACGAGGTCAACAATCGTAACTTAGAGTTGCGTAGAGAGAAAGAGAAGGGGGGTTTTAGGGTTGCTTTCTGAGGAAGAGAAGAACATACAACTAAGTGACTCTTTAATTTCTTTTTGTTTTTTTTAAACATTTATAATTTAGAAATATTTTTAATTTTTGAGGCATTTGGGCTCTGCCCATCAATGAATAAGGTGAAAAACCTAAAAGAACAAAAAAAAAAAACCAAAAATCATGAGGTTACTGAATTGCATGAATCACGATTCTAAATCAGTGGTTTCAAATCAGACCGATTCTGGCAATTCACCTACATTTTACGATTCATAACAGAATTGTAACTCACTCAATGTATGAATCAAACTGAATCCTACGGTTCAAACTGTAAATTGTATGATTCTAACAACTATGTTGCCAATCATTTAAAATATGACAATATTTTTAAAATGTAATTTTGATTACCAATAATTTTAAGAGGTAATGTATCTTTTAATTTTTGTGATTATTTTTCTGGTCACTGTGCATAACAAAACAAATATTTCACTATATAAGATTTTTGGCCTTGGTGTTCTAAATATTCATGAGGGTGTCATTTGAAGCTTCTTATTTTAGTTTCAACTGTGTGTGTGTATATATATATATTTATAAATAAAGATAGTGATATCTTAAAAGAAAAACTTTGTTTAATGATTTTTTTTATGCCATTGGTGGCCTGATAATTTTTTCCCCACTATTTGAGGTGTGTAATTTTGTAATGGTTTGATCACTTTGATCATAAACAAGCAAAACCAGGTTGACGTGCTTTTTAAATGGCTTTCATAGCTACCAACCAATGGTTGAGCTAGACACTATTATAACATTTAAATATGTAACTAAGTGAAGCATTGAGAAAAACAGTTTTGTAATTAGTACACAATAAATACTCGATAAAGTCATCGAATAAAAAAAATGAAAGAAAAAACAAGATAAATGTTTTGTCAAAAGGTATCAGTTGAACATATGGTATTTGTCAAAAATAAAAAATAAAAAGTTGCGCAAAATGTAAAGTTCTCTTAACCGGATCAAACATTGGATGAGATAAGGTATCGGTTCTAAGGTTTGATGAGTCAATGAGTTGGATCAAATTAGTTAGTCATGTGTACTTAACTCTCTAATATTTAAAAATGTGCAATTCAAGACCTTTTCCTTTTTAAATGGTTCAAATTAGACCTTTTGTTATTTTCGTGAAGTACTTTAACAAACATGGGCATGTCACATGAGATTTTGTATGAGTAAATTTAATGTTGTCAAAAGTCAGTTAAGTTAGCCTTTAAGAGAAACTGATTTGACTAATGTCAAAAAACTAATTTAATCGACAATATGACTATTTCTATAACTTACAAATAAACTTGACTGATACTTACAATTACAGAGATCAATTTAAAGATTTACTCAATTTTATATTGACAAAATTGTTCATTTAAAAGATAAAATAAAAAACAAATATTAAAAAGGAAAAAACAATAACAACATGCTCCCTCCCCTTAAACCTTTCTTCTTCTCTCCCCATCTCATTTATGGGTTGTACTGGCATGTTCATTCCCTCTCCTTTTTCGTTCTTGGTTGCAACCGTCACCACCATGGTTGTTAAACTCTCGAGTTAACTCTTAAACTCTTACGAGTTTACGATTTTACTACACAAAAACGAGTTAACACTTATGTAAACTCTTTTTTGGTAAACTCGTACGAGTTTAAGTAAACTCTCGATTCTACTAGCGAGTTCACGAGTTAAAATCTACCTACGAGTTCACGAGNAACAAGTGTTAAAATATAATTAAAATAATTTTAAAAAAAAAAGTTAGTTGATGTGAGATTTCATGATCAATCAGAGATGATAACTAAGAATTCTATTCTTCAATCAGTGTTGAGTACAATAAGTTTAGGTCTATTTATAGGCTTATGAGAATAATTAACATAATGACAAAATTAGGGTAATATCAAATGAAATCGAAACTAAATCAATCTAATATATTCTAAATTTAATATTATTCTTAACACCCTCCCTCAAGCTAAAGCTCCATGAGCTTTTAGCTTCTCACAAGCAAAGGTTGTTAAGAAAAAATAAGAGCGGTGGTGTCAAGGACTTTGTACGGAAACATCGGGGACTGCACAAAGATAGGGATAGGCAACATCGGGGGCTACACAGAGGCAATGATAGGCAACATCGGGGGCTACACAGAGGCAACGATAGGCAACATCGGAGACTGTACAGAGGCAACGATAGGCAACATCGAAGACTTTGGAGGAGTCGCCACCGGCGACTTTGTCGGAGAAGATGCCGGCAATGAGGTGGCGAAGACGAGATTGCTCACGGAGGGTGCCATGGCTCTGATAAGATTTCATGATCAATCAGAGATGATAACCAAAGAAGATAACCAAGGATTCTATTCTTCAATCAATGTTGAGTACAATAAGTTTAGGCCTATTTATAGGCTTATGAGAATAAATTAACATAATGACAAGATTAGGGTAATATCAAATGAAATCGAAACTAAATCAATCTAATATATTCTAAATTTAATATTATTCTTAACAGTTGAAATATCACTTTTTTTTTAAGTTTAAAATGTTTCACTATTAAAAGAAGTGACGATGTGATTATACTTAAAAATATAATTAAGAAATATTTTTTAAGTCAAGTCAAATGGCCTACGGTAGTTGTAGCAGTGAAAGGGTGGAGCGCGAGCTTGTTTCTATTCTCTGATCTGCTTGGCTTTTTGGCTTGTGGCTTGGTTATGTATTTAGTTTTATGGTTGAAGGAGAGTGGGAGAAAGAAGCTTTTAACAGATTGGGAAACATAACCAATTTGGCTCTCATGCTCAAGCTTCCCGTACAAAAATCACAAAAATGCAATTCATTATTTTGGCTGCAAAACCCTAGAAAATTCCCAATTAGAGAAAATTTCAAATTTCGCAAATTACAATCTTTGATGGGAAATGAAGTAGAATCTGAATCTTGATCAAGTGTAATTAATGTTTATTTTATAATAATACCCTTATACTTTGTTCAAATATACATGTATCTCTTCTTAAATCTTAAAATTCTACACGCCTCTCTTACTTCCAAATAATTTACGAAAATTACTAAATTATCCTTAAAAAAAACTAAAAACCTCTTCTTTACCATTTTCTCTCATATTTCACTTTCCTCTCATATTTCACTTTCCTCCATAGCAGCTCCTACCTCCCCCCTTTTTTTTTCTTTGTATATCAAATCATACTCTACATATTATTAATTATTTTATATTTGTACTTATTTTATAATTCAAATTATTACAACTATTTCACACATTAATTTTTTTCCCTTCAAAATATCTTATCTAGCATAGAGCTATAACAATTTATTTATTAAGGATAAATTTGTTTTAAGATTAGAAAGACAAGTAACTTTTATAAAAATAGATTTGACTAATCATAAAAGAAAGATATGTAGTTTTGTTGGTTACCTTTGTAGAATTTTTTTTAAAAAAAGAATAATCATTTTAGCTTACAAAAAAAAAACTTTTTAAATTTAATTAAATGAATCTTAAATGTAAAAAAAAATATCTTTTAATTTTTTTTCTCTTAAAAATGCTCAAATAAACAACTTTAATCCATAAATCAATATAAATAAATAAAGAAATAAATAAGTGGACAACCTTAATTATCATTATATAAAACATTATTGATATAATAATGAATTAAATTACTATATTTTAATTTTTCATAAATTATGAAATATAATATATTAATTCTAAAGCTATCTTTAAAAAAAATAGTTAACAAAAGATCATATTTTAAAGAATAAAAGTCTCTTAAATTTTTGTATTTTTTATTTTTAATTTCCTGATTAATTCTACATTGTTTCTTATTATTTGCATGCATCAAAATTAACATATAAACGTTTGTAATGCAATATAACATTTCTCTAAATATTTCAAAAAATTATTTTGCTCACAATAAAAAAAACATTCTTTATGTTTTTTGAGAAGTTATAATATGAGTTGTGGCTTGAATGACTAATTATATATTAAAAATGATGAAATAAAAAAAATAATGTAAAATAAGAATCCTATCAATATAAGAACTCAACCTTAAGTTTAATAAATTATTATCAGCAGTTAGATAAACAAAAGTTTTAAAAATATTTTATAGTAATTTATAATGTTCTTTTTGAAAAAAATAGAATATTGATAAATAAAAACTAAAGAGAGAATAAAAGAAAAAAGAGTTTTGACATATAAATTTAGAAAATTCCGAATATTTTATTAAAAATATAATGAATAATGCAAAAAACATAATGAATAAATATAATTAATTAATCTTAATTTGAATAAAATTATTAAGGGAGGATAATTTATAGTGAGGAGTATAGATAAACAATTAAAAGTGCTAATCACAGGCGTTTGAATCGAAGAGACAAATATGAAATCAGAAAATCTGATCCCGAACAAACAAAGCAACACTTGTTTTTGAATCACAGCTCATTACAGATATACATATACGGCAACATACAACACTTGAAATCAAACCCTGCACACACTTTACCACCGCCTCAAGTTCATTTTACTACTCCTCCCATGTTCCTTCCTCACAGCACTCCTCCAATGTTCGGCACCGCTCCTCCAATGCTCGGCACCCCCGGATCTTCAGAGATTCAAGGCGTTGCACACGAGCAGGCAAGCATCTAAAACTGGAACAATCGTTAATATGCAAAGTTCTCAGGGAGCATAAACCTTCCCAAACATGCTTTGTCAAAGACTCAAGCTCATCACATTCTCTGATTTCTAGATGCTCCAAAGCGCTGAGCTTTGCAATTTCATATGGCAATTCCTTCAATTTATGGAATCCATGTATTTGCAGAGTTTTGAGGCGTGTTAAGTTATTCATCATTCCTTCTGGAAAGGATGTCAGGTCACTATTCCGAAGGGTAAGACTCTCAAGACTGCTGAAATTAGAGATTGACCGCAGTAACTCATTATTACCCTTCCGCACATAGATTGTTTTAACACAGAGAAGGTGCGGCAACTGAAGTTTTGGGCAGTCAGTGACTTCCAAAATAGAAAGACGGGGGAACACGTCCCCTCTTTTCACCTTCAACAGCCGCTCCATGTTTGGAAACGCCCTCACAATGAGTTCCTCCAAAGATGGGAAAGCCGTCACCTCCAAACCATCATAGCATTCATCATCATCCATGTACTTCACATTCTCCACGTCATATATCTCAAGTCTTCTTAGAGATTGGAGTTTACCTAGTGAGGGAAGCCGCTCGCATTTTCTGCATCCATCAAGCTCAAGAGAAACTAAATTGCCAAGAACTGAATTGTTTCCCATCCAACATGGCAAGTGTAATCCTTCATATTGATGTATTTCCAACACCTTGAGATTTGAGTGAGGTTGAAGGGCTTCAAGTACTTGCCCAACATCTGTAGCGCCAGACTTTATTTCACCACTCATCTCCCATGACAACCTTAACTTGTGTAAGTCTTCTTTAACCTTTAAATTGGCTGCTTGAGCTTCTGATAAACTACCAACATTTTCTAGGCCTTTGATGTTTAGCTCTCCTCCCAAATTCAAGCGCCGTAACTCTGTCAAACTATGCCCTGTCTCTGTTTTGACAATGTATACACTTAGCGTTCTTAGATGAGACAGTTTGTGAATGTTTGGGAACATACGAGATAGTGAATAACAATGATCAATGATAAGATGTCTGAGATTCTGTAAGCAGGTCAAGCGTTTCGGGAGACAACGAAGTGCTGAAAAATAGATCAGTTTCAAGATTTCCAGCTTACGCAAATTGCATATCGAATCAGGGATGCTCTTCGTCTCCAATCCGTGAAGTTCCAAATATCTCAAGTGGGTTAAATTCCCTAGTAATGATAACTTCAAAGAATTTGTGCATAAAACTCAAAGAGAACGGTTTGTTGGAAACCAACTTGAAATTGTGGACCAGCTCAAATTTACCTGATATAATGTTCGCAAGGATTCAACTTTCTGAAATGCTTCATTCCTGAATGGCATTTGATCATCATGATCAAAACCAATATGATGTGTGTTTCTTGGCAAATCTGTCAGGTTTGTTTTCTCTAGGAACATACATTCTTGCTCTGTGATTGACTGCGCAAGATCGTGGACTAGATCATGCATCTTGAAATAAACTTCACCTGAATAATCATCAATCCTAACATCTTGGAAAAATGATTTTTGGTACAGCTCATTCCAAGCTAGGTTGCCGACCTCCTCTACGTCCAGGTTTTTTCGAGATGAAACAAACCCATTAGCCATCCAAAGATGAATCAAATCTTGTTTCCTGATTTCAATATCTTTGGGAAATATGGCACACAAAGCAAAACATTGCTTTAGTGTTGGCATTAGGTGAACGTAGCTCAACCTCAAGGCAGGCAAAATATCATTCTTATCAGGTAAAGTCCAAAGCTCACTTTTCTGAACTTCAAGCCATTCTTTTACCTCACTCTTAGAGTGCGTCACACCTCCTAATGCCTTTGCAGCCAGAGGCGATCCCACACACTTCTTTACTATCTCCATGCCAATTGTTACAAGCTCTGCACTCTCTTCCTTGCCGGGTCCAAATGCACGTTGTTTGAACAGTGACCAACAATCGTCCTCAGATAGACCAGACAAATAATGAGCTTGGCATGTTCCCATAATTGTTGCAATATCCCCATCGCGAGTGGAGACTAAAACGGAAGCACATTTGGATCTATAAGGCAACACATGTTTCAGCTGATCCCATTTGTCCTGGCTTAATCCGAACTCCAACTCTTGGCTTCTTTTCCATATATCATCTAAAACCAACAAGTACCTCTCACTTTGCAATAGTTCTTGCACTTTTTGTTCCATCACAACTAAATTGAAGACATCACATTTTTCTTTCGTGATGGATTCTATAATGGAGCGTAAAATGCTTTGGATATTGAAATTCTCAGAGACACATATCCAAATCTTTAATTTAAAATAGTCACTTACTCTTTGATCATTGTAAACCATTTGAGCAAGTGTTGTTTTTCCAAGACCGCCTAAGCCAACAATGGGATAAACAGAAAGGGAGTCTGAGTCTCTTGCTGGCCCAAGAAGAAACTCCACGACCTTCTTTTTGTCTTCCTCTCGTCCATATACCTGAGGACTGGCGATAGTTGGGGTAGTTTGGCGCCATTCAGGTACTTCAATTGGCCTCTCGCTGAGACGCTCATGTAGAACAAACTTGTTCTTCTCTTCAGTAATTTGATCCAATCTCCCTTTCATCTTATTCAGCTTGCGTCCAACCTCACGGCGAAACATGATGTTGTTTGGTTTGAAAGAGGATAAGCAACCACTTTGAAGGGATTATGTAGAAGCAGAACAATCATCAAGGATATCATCTAGGACATAGACTGCATCTTTAAGTTTCTGCAACCAAACCTTTATGGAACGGTTTGTCATCTGTTTCTCCTCAGCATCATCAAGATAGGCCTTGATTAGATCTAAAGTGGTTGATAACTCTTCAGCTTTTTGCTTGATTCCAGAAACGTTTGAAAATTCACTTTGCATCAAAGAGAGCAATTTCTCAACTGCGACACCAAGGAAGGCGTCAGCCATATTCAGAAATTGCAAGAATTGAGAAGAACTGAAGAAGGTGCAGCGATTTGGTTTTTAGCTTGGATGAATGATTGATAGGTGAGGAAGTTAAAGGAATGAAGTTGTGCAAGTGTGTATACTTCTTACGACCTAAGTTCTGGTGGGTGGGACCATTATACACTCAGCCATGTGCCTAATAGTTTAATTATATTTGTCCACTCTTGCTTGGTACGAATAGATACATGCTCAGAATTATTAATTGAACATTTTATTAAGATAGATTTCAGTGCTTAATTACCATGACAATCTTAAACTTAGCATCCGAGATTTCTGGCATTAATATGTATTGTATATTACATTGTTTTATTTTTTTCAATTATTCGATTAAGTAAAGATTGGTAATAAGCACAATAGTGGCAGGGTTGATCTATGTCTCCATCGTTTTTATTTTTTATTTTTTCTGAATTCGAATTCCACAAGGGAAGATTTATTAGCTAGTTCAATTTGACTGATATGATTTGGAAATATCTAACTTTGGTAATGATGGAATAATCAGAATACCTTAGATATTTGCTAAATTTGGTTGTTAAGCCTTTGAATGGAAACTTGCTTTGAAATGCCAGATGCTGTCTCTGTCTAAAGAAACTTCAAGGAAGCAGCAGTAGGACCATTCTAAGCAAGAAATTGCAAAAATTGAGAAGAAAATAAAAAGATTCGAGGTATGGTTTTGGTTGAATGAGTGGTGACAGCCAATTATGCTCTCTTTTCAAAGAAAATTAAAGGAAGCAGCCATGGGACTAATATACTCTAACTCAGTCTTCTTGTCCAAATCTGAAATGCAAGGTTCCAATTGGGAGCAGTCAATTATAATGAATGTGAATGGAATCCAAAGTGATTCCACGGAATAAGCTTTTCTTTTATTTTTAAGTGTGTAATTTTCGTGGAAATTGTTCTTTTAATTTCTGAAATGCTACTTTTTGTTTTCAAATCAAACGGAAGGTTACCTATTAGTAAGGCTTCATTGGCATACATCAAAGCTTTCTACTTTTAAGGATTTTGAAGAAGAAGAAAATATTGGGAGAAAAAGTGGGGGAAGGTTTCACTTGCTTTCTGTTCAAGCTATAGAATACAAAACATTTTAGTTGAAGTGTACAGACTTTTTCTTCTTATTACTATTTATTTTTTTCTTTAGTCATTTAAAATGGAACCCTGGGGTTCACGGGAATCCTGTATCTTTTTAAATTCAATTCTTTAACCTTCATTTCTTCATGGCATTAAACAACCATCCATCTTTGGAATTGTGTGATCTGGACATTGACTTTAATTTTGTCTGAATCCATAAAGGCATAAACTTTCAGGATTCAGACAATTCCATTGGCAGTATTAGAATAACTTATCCTACCTACCATTGCAAAAATTCTGAAAAGGAAAAAAGTCTAGAGATTTGGTTGAGAAATGCTCTGTCTCTATTCAAAGAAACTTGAAGGAAGCAGCCGTGGGACCGTTATACTCAGTCATCTTGTCCAAATCTGAAATACAAGGTTCCAATTGGAAGCAGTAAAAAATAATTAGTTATAGAACCTGCTAACAATAACAATAAACAATGCCAAGTTGGTGACCTAATCTAAGACCAAGATTCGAGCGACTTGTTATTTTGATATATCGGAAAAAAAGACTCAATTGTAAGGAGTTTGAGATTTGCTTGGAATAAAATTCCAATCACTTGAAGGCTGTTTTAGAAAGTAATTAATAATATAATGTGTACGTATAGCAGCAATAAGAGGACCAGACCCCTAAATGGAATGCTGAAAAATCTCACAGGAGAACAAAGACTGTGAAATGGTGAAGATGTACTGAATGCTGGATAAGCTGAAGCTGAGCTACTGAAATTTCATGCTTCAACAGTTGTCTTAAAATTATCAATATTGACGTTTTTTGGTTCAATTGTCATTCGTGTTCTTTCTGTATCAGCAAGTGTTATGTTCCTTGACTTTGCTCCTCTTCATGTTCTTGGGGGAGTATTGAGCCTCCTTTGTATGAATTTATCAACAAAAAATAAAATAAAATAAATGGCACTGCAATTGAATATCCTTCATGGATATTTGAAGTCTTTGATACAGTTAATGAGTAACCATAGCTTCTTTTTCAGCTGAATTTTCCCAACAGCTTTTGGTGCCTCATTTTTAACATTTTTACCAATGGTTATTTCCCAATAACTATTAGCATTTTTACCAGAGATTTGATTTCATCTCTTTTGTAAACATCATATCTATATATGAGGAAAATTCTAATAGCTATTCATCCACAAAGCCCTAAGAGGACAAACTGTGGAACAAAGCATGTCAATCCCTTTGAACGTCAGAGGTCCCATGACAATTTATGACAAGATCAAGTTTCTTGGCCTACTGAAAAATAATCGTTGTATAAAGTTAAACAGATCATGGCTACCGTGTTATAAGATAGCCACAGGAACACTTCAATTATCGAATACCATAGAAACATAACACTACAATAGAGCATTCTTCATGGATATTTGAAGTCTTTAATACAGACACATTGAAATGTGCATGTTAAGGACTTACCTCAGAAAAAACAGACATTGTAGTGATNGACAAACTGTGGAACAAAGCATGTCAATCCCTTTGAACGTCAGAGGTCCCATGACAATTTATGACAAGATCAAGTTTCTTGGCCTACTGAAAAATAATCGTTGTATAAAGTTAAACAGATCATGGCTACCGTGTTATAAGATAGCCACAGGAACACTTCAATTATCGAATACCATAGAAACATAACACTACAATAGAGCATTCTTCATGGATATTTGAAGTCTTTAATACAGACACATTGAAATGTGCATGTTAAGGACTTACCTCAGAAAAAACAGACATTGTAGTGATTTTGCAACTTGTATAGTAGCAGAATCTAGTTTATACTAAAATTTACAGTTGACTTGATAAAAAATTTATTTTTATCTTTTTTGAATCGGGAATTGATAGACAGAATCTAGTTGTCTGGCAAAAAGGTGCGCTAGTTTGTCTGATAAGGTAACCAACAACATCACTCTGAACTGTGTATATATAAATTTGAGTTCATGAGTTTTCCCTCATGCTTGTTCTATTTTTCCTAACTAAAATGGAAGGCTCAACACCCTGCATTGCTGCTGCATTGAGCCGGACCACTTAGAGATTAAGCAAATAACGAAAATCATATTGCTTTTACAGTCATGTTGCTCAATAAAAAGGTTAGGGGGTAAAACGTAGAACACTGACAGATTAACACAATTATGCAGGTTTGGCAGAGGCATATGATTTTTCAAACAAATTGCCATTTTGTAAAACATATAAGCAGCAGCAACGTTATTTATGAACACAATTCTTGGAATCACAATTCATTCAGAGATTAGGCCTTAGAAAAGCCTCGATTACAACCTGCCATTAAAGTCATCACACACACACAACAGCACTTTCAAACCATGCCGCACTTGTGTGCCATCATCACTAAGAGCTGCCCAGCCTCCACCGCCTCATAACAATGCTATGAAGATTCTTAGTAATAAATTTATCTGGAATGTGGGCTATCTTGTCCCAGTCCTCCCCTGTTCCTTCCTTACACCGCTCCTCCAATTCCGGGCAGCGAATAACTTGCAGATGTTTAAGTGAAGTAAGGTGTTGTAAACCAGCAGGCAAGGACTTCAATGCCGGGCAGTAGAAAATAGTCAGATCTTCAAGTGAAGTAAAGTGCCGTACACCTTCAGGCAAGGATCTCAATCCCCTACAGTTTTCAATCCTCAGAGTTGTTAGGGAGCACAAACCTTCCAAACCTTGCTCTGGCAATGACTCAAGCTCATCACAATCCTTGATTAGTAGAAACTCCAGAGAGCTGAGTTTCATGATTTCATTTGGCAATTCCTTCAATTTGGGGAAATATTCTATTTCCACAAATTCGAGGCATTTCAGGTTGTTCATCATTCCCTCTGGGAAGGTTGTTAGGTTACTAGAGAGACGACAGAGAAGGCGGTGTAACTTGCACTCAATAGAGGTTGACTCCATCGTGCAACCCAAAAATTGGAGGTGTTTAACTTTAACACATGGAAGCCACGATGACAGCTGAAATTTAGGGCTATCAGAGATGCACAAATAAGAAAGACGGGGGAACATGACCCCTCTTTCCACTTTCAACAATCGCTCCAAGTTTCGTAACCTGGACACTGAGAGGTGCTCCAAGGATGGGAAAGCCCTCAACTCCACACCATCATAACATTCATCATCATCATCCATGTATTGCACATTATCCATNCCACTTTCAACAATCGCTCAAGTTTCGTAACCTGGACACTGAGAGGTGCTCCAAGGATGGGAAAGCCCTCAACTCCACACCATCATAACATTCATCATCATCATCCATGTATTGCACATTATCCATGTGAAATATTTCAAGTTTTTTAAGAGATGGGAGTTTACCAAGTGTGGGAAGATGTCGACAGTTTGTGCATTTATCAAGTTTAAGAGAGACTAAATTGCTGAGGGCTGAATTGTTACCCATCCAACTTGGCAAGTATAATCCTTCATAATAACTTATGTTCAACACCTTGAGATTTGAGTGAGGTTGAAGAGCTTCAAGTACTTGCCCAACATCGGTAACGGTAACTGATGACTTGGTTCCATCACTTTTGTCCCATGACAACCATAACTCTCGGAGGTCTTCTTTATCCTTCAAATTGGCATCTTGAGCTTCAGATAAACTGCCGACATTCCCGAGGCCTTCGATGTTTAGTTCTCCTCCTAGATTCAAGTCACGTAACTCTGCCAAACTATACCCTGCCTCCATTTTGACAATGAATACACTTAATGTTCTCAAATGAGATAGCTTGTGAGTGTTAGGGAACGTACCAGATAATCTAAAACATCCTCTAGTGACAAGGTGTCTGAGATTATGTAAGCAAGTCAAGTGTATTGGTAGACTACGAAGTTCTTGTAAATTGATCAGTTTCATAATTTCTAGTTTACGCAAATTGTAAATACAATTTGGGAAGCCCTTTATCTTCAAATCATGAAGTTCCAAATACCGCAAGTGGCTCAAATTTCCCAATAATGATAACTTGAATGAATTTGTGCGTAAAACTCGAAGAGAACGGTTTGTCGGAAACCAACCAGAAATTCCTATCCGCCGCAAGTCAAATTGGTATAATGTTCGTAATGATTCAACTTTCTCAATTGCTCCCTTGTCAAATGTTGTTGGACCACCATAGCCAAAACCTATATGATGTGTGTTTCTTGGAAAATCAGTCAGGTTTGTTTTCTCCAAACACATACTTTCTTGCCCTGCAATTAACCGAGCAAGATCGTGGACTAGATCATGCATCTTGAAATAAATATTGTCCAAATCACCGTAGGTCTTGACATCTTGGAAGAATGATTTTTGGTACAATTCATTCCAAATCATGTTGCCAACTTCCTCTACATCCAAGTTTTCCCGAGATGAAATATGCGCATTAGCCATCCAGAGATGAATCAAATCTTGCTTCACCATTACTGCATCTTTGGGAAATATGGCACAGAAAGCAAAACATTGCTTTGATGTTGGAGTTAAATAAAAGTAGCTCAACCTCAAGGCACGGAAAATATCATTTTCATCAGGTAGAGTCCAAAGCTTACTTTCTTTAACTTCAAGCCATTCTTTTTGCCCACACCTGGAGTGCATTAGACCTCCTAATGCCTTTGCTGCAAGAGGAGACCCCTTGCACTTCTTTGCAATCTCCTTGCCAATAGCTACAAGCTCTTCGCGCTCTTCTTTGTACTGTCCAAATGCACATAGTTTGAACAACGACCAGCAATCATCCTCAGATAGACCAGACAAATCATGAGCTTGGCATGTTCCCATGATTGTTGCGACATCACCATCACGAGTGGAGACTAAAATGGAAGCGCCTTTGGATCCATAAGACAAAACATGTTTTAACTTATCCCATTTGTCCTGGCTTATTCCGAGCTCTAACTCTTGGCTTCTTTTCCATACATCATCTAAAACCAACAAGTACATCTTACTTTGCAATAGTTCTTGCACTTTTTGTTCCAATACAACTAAATTCGAAATATCACATTTTTCTTTCTTGATAGATTCTATAATAGAGCACAAAATGCTCTTGATATTGAAATTCTCAGAAACACATATCCAAATCTTCAAGTCAAAATGGTCACTTACTCTTTGATCGTTGTAGACCAATTGAGCAAGTGTTGTTTTTCCAAGGCCTCCCACGCGAACAATGGGATAGATGGAAAGGGAGTCAGAGTCCCAAGCTGGGCCAAGAAGAAACTCCACGACCTTCTTTTTGTCTTCATCTCTTCCATATACTTGTGGGGTGCCGATAGTTGGACTGGTCTGACGCCATTCAGCTACTTCAGCTGACCTCTCCCGGACATGCTCACTTAGAACAAACTTGTTCTTATCTTCAGCAATTTGATCCAACCTCCCTATCATCTCCTTCAGCTTGCGCCCAACCCACCATCGAAATATGATTTTCTCTGGAGTGAAAGAACATAAGCCCCCAAGTTGAAGGGATTCATTAGAAGCAGAACAATCATCAAGGACATCTTCTAGCACAGACACTGCATCTCTAAGTTGCTGCAGCCAAACCTTTATAGAGCGGTTTGTAAATTGTTTCTCCTCAGCATCATCAAGATAGGCCTTGATCAGATTTAGAGTGGCTGACAGCTTTTCTGCCGCTTGCCTGATTCCAGAGAAGGTTGCGAATTCACGTTGGACCAGAGGGAACAAACTCTTGAGTGCACCTTTAATCAAGGACTCAGCCATTTTCAGAGAATGCAAAAATTGAGAAGGGAAAAAAATATATTAGAAATGTGGTTTTGCTTGAATGAGTGAAGTAAACAAATGAAAGCGGTGACAGTAACGGTAGCAGGTGCGCTTATAAATATACAACCAAGTAAACCGGAATTGGCTCCAAGTATTTGATTGGTTGTATTAGAATAACTTTACCATTTGTTCAATAAAAAAATGAAGATAGTGGAGAAGCACTAAATGTACTATGACTTAGAAAAGCCACTAGCCAAATTATTGGCTTAATTTGATGGAGCTTACGAGAATCATCCACTGGAGAAAACAAAATGTCCTTGCATATAGGAGTGGGAACAGGCCCTCACAAGCTATTACTAAAAAAATGTAAATTTACATTAAGTTTACTTGGATTCGAACTAAAGACAATCATCATATTAAGGTAATGTCTTAATCATTAAACTAATATAACTTTTTGTAATATTTTATGCAATCATATTTATTAATAAAATTTAGGTAATGTTTCGGCCTTATATCCTTGAAGGTAGTTGGATATTATTGGTCTTGTATGTTTCGGGCTTAGATCCTGAAAGATGGTTAATTATTATTATTGAATGTTGTGTTATTGATTGTGTTACAGGCCATAGTAACATGTTGCAGTAATAGCCCACAGTAACAGACCAAACAACAGATTTTTTATAATAAAAAAATATCCACAGACACATGGTTATCAAACTCGCGAGTTTAAGTAAACTCGTGGAGCCTCCGTAAACTCGGATCGTAAACTCGTATGAGTTTACCTATTATTAAAAAATATTAAAAAAATATTTTAAAAAATCATTATGCTACAAAAATATATTTAATAAAACTTGAAATTCATAAATATTTTTAACTCCACAACAAAACACTAATAAAGATGAAATATATAAGTTCTAAGTTCAATTCATAGATAATACATAATACATATGTTTGAACTAGAACATATCCTCCTCCTCATAAACTTAATAACAAGTAAAATCTATCAACAGAAGAGAGAGGCGGTGTATTTAGCAACCAACATAGCAAATGTATATAAAGAACAATGTCACTCATTCTTGACAGAAGTAGGCTGCTTCGAGCCGATAGCAAAGAATTCGGTGATGAGTTCGAGGGACATGCCCTTTTTTTCTGGAACCTTCAAGAACATAAATATCCAGGAGATGACACACACAACAACATAAATACCGAAGATACTAGCGAGTCCCATAGTACTGAGCATCACAAGAAGCGAGTATGTGATGATGATGTCTCCAATCCAGAACACTAAAGTATAGATAGCGATGCAGAGGTCATGCACCCTGGTGAAAAAGATCTCTGAGCAAATGATGAAATACATACGATAGATTAGCGATGAAGCACGATGGTACTATGGAGCACGATTGCATGCGCAGCTGTAAAAAAAAAGAAGAAAAAAAAACCCTCACCTGTGCTAAACTCGTGAACTCGGGAGTAAACTCGCGATTTTATGCGAGTTTACACGAGTTTACCCGAGTTCAGCCGAGTTTACCCAGAAAGGACTTTACATGCGAGTCGGCTCGATTTTACTACCTAAGAACGTAAACTGATACGAGTTTACGTGTTAACTCGCGATTTTGATAACCATGCCTATTAAGCTCCAGGCCAGGCCTCCCAAACAGGTCAGGCTAAAAAGATAGCCTTTGATAGTTAATAGGTAAGGCCAAAAACTAATGAGATAGGCTCGACCTGTTAAGGGTATGGCCTGTTCCCATCCCTACTTGCAAATTCATTCGGGACCAAATGGAGCAAAATCTCAAACACAACTCCAAGTAAGGCTTCGGCCATTTATCATAGCCCATTCTGATAAATATATATATATATATATATATATATATATATATGTATATATATATTTTAAGCCTATTTTAAAAGTGAGACAAATAAGACCCACTCAAAATATGACAAATGCCAAAAACAAAAGTTTTCTAAATTAATTGAAAATCAACATGAAGCCAATCATGAATCTTTGAAATTATAATGCAAGGGACTAAGAAAAATACGGAAAGTTAACAAATTGTAGGAGAAAATGTTTGAAATTGACAAACCTTTGAGTTTCAACAGCAAATGATTCCCAAAGCTGTGGTCCAAACTGTGCCTCTGCACCATAATCCCAAAGAGGCACCCAGCTCTACCATGAAGCTCACATTAGTGAAAAAAGGTCCTTCCCTAGTCCTGCTCCTACCTTTCACCGTTTCTCCAATTCCCATTAGTTTTGGAATGAAAATAGTGGAGTCAGACACAAAATCAATTCATAAGAGGATAAACTAGAATCCTCAAAGTCGAGTAACAATACAAAATTAAACCAGAGATACCAAAATAGAAGCACCTTTGGATCCACAAGATAACACAGGTTTCTTTTTCATACATCATCTGAAACCAACAAGTACCACCTTCTACTTTGCAACAGTTATTCTAGTTTTTGTTCTATTACATCTAACTCTAAGCTGCCTGTCGCATTTTTATTTTTTGATAGATTCTATAATGGAACACAAAATCCTTTTGACAGTGAAATAAAAACGGTTGCTTGGACGGGTGATGTCAGGTGAAGTAAACCAATCAAGTGTGCAAGTAACAATAGAGGGAGGCCCGTATAATTATCAGCCCCAGCCCAGCCCAGCCCAGCCCAGTTCTCTCATTCTCTCACTCACGATTCTCAATCAACAGAACCATCTCTATCGCTCACAACTCACAATCGTGCGCCACCATCTCTCAACGCATCTCGACCATCGCCGTTGCTTCACGCTTGCATCGCTCCAATCAGGTGCGTTTTGATTCCAGTTCTGTGATTATCTTTTCCCCCATTTAGTTTCTCATGATTTTTCTGGTGAGTTTTCTTGTTGCATGTTTTATAGTTGGAACGAAGCCAATACCCGCATCGGGTAAGAACCATCATAGCAGCATATAACTGTGAACCCATTTCATATATCTAACTCCAACCATTCCACATATTCAATTCACCGTCAAAACTTCATTTTCTCCTTTTCTTTTGTGTTTTCAAATTGGAGCAAGCGTTTTCTCTTATTGAACCTGTTTCCTAAAACTGCTTCCTACGTGTTTGACAAAATGATTCATGAGAATTATGTGTTCCCGGAATTTGTGTCTCTTTAATTCTCTGACCCTTTTGTTCCTCATATATGATTATACCGAATTTCATACCAGTGACATGCTATATGATAGATGAAGCCTTTTCTTAATTGCCCGTGAATTTTTTTTTTCTTTTTTTTTTTTTTAAACATTCAGAATCGTGGCGTGTTCAAAGTTAAAGCATCGTGATTCATTTTGTGCTTGCTTTTATTTTCTTGTTTTTGTTTAGCCTGGTCTTGCCTTGCACCTGTTTGATGAAATGGCTAGCACTTCCTTTTTATTACCTCTTTCAACAACACACTAGATATGTATTGTTTGTGTATATCAAGTAAGCGTGAAGTGACTGGGAAAATGGAATTCTGATCTTCTTATTAAGTTAATGTGTAGTGAGCATATACAAGTGATGATAACATAATTGAACATGGTAGCTGGAATATCAATTTAGTTTTAGTTTGTTTCATCTTTTCCATAGTCAGGTTTATCTTTTATTTTATTGTTATCTACTAAGCAATCTTTGTGACCATTATCTTTATATAATAGACTCTCTAGTATGACTCATACTTGAGTTCAATTAGCCTTCATTCATAATGTCCGTCAACAAGTTTATGAAGCTTATGCTAGTAACTGATTTGCAACTATCTAAGTAGATGTAATAGTGTTTAATAATGTTTTAATGGATTTTGAAGATTCCTTCTGGGAAAGAGTAATGCTAGTTTTGTTTGGTAGCTTCGAATGGCGAGTGAGGAGGATGCAGTGAAAAAGACCCAAATAGTAGATGCACGAGCAAGAAACATCAGTCACAATGTGAGGTGCACGGAGTGTGGGAGTCAATCCATTGAAGATTCTCAAGCTGACATTGCCATTCTGCTCAGGAAGGTATCTCTACTTTTGCTTTCTGAATGGATTTCCACATCAGTAACAGAATAAACAGATACAAACTTGATAGTAGGTCCAGAAAGTGCACACTTATAGGTCACAAATCAGGGACAAAATGATATGTTTTGTTTGATCTTCATACTAGAGAAAATTTCATTTCTAGGCATGTCCTATTTTTTGAAACAGTATTTCCCTTTCACTCTCTAGCAACCAATATGGTTCCTTCCTCTGCATCATCTTACATTAGTATACCTATGCCTGCACATAACACTGAACATCTCAGTGATCTTACTAATCCTACAATCTCAGCAGCCAATGAGGTACCTAATCCTGCCCCAGATTTGAAGATTTAGTTAGTCCAAATTGGCTGACATGGATGTTATTCAGGGTTGTTCCTCACTGCTAACAAAAACATGATTTTATTTTATTTTTTGTAATGATTTGAACTACTTGTTTAGAGTGTCTAACGATCTCTAAACTTGAAATAATGAGGCATAGGGAACATGAATTTTTAGGAGTGAGATGATTTTGTGTATTATGGAGGCCCTAACTATAAGCAAGCCTAAACGTTTTTTTATATAATCTCACCGAGTATGAGTGTCATCACATCATTTGGTTATATTACCTATTAATTTGCTTTCTCTTGTCATATCACTTCAAACCATTGTAAAGTAGTATTCTTTCTTAGTTATTGGTGTGAAATATCTTCTTTCATGTTTATTTTAGATGTGTCAAATTTAAATGGAAACATGCCCTTCCGTGTATTGCCTACTAATGATTTAATTAGGTGCACAGTATGTAAAGCTTCACTGACGACATTTAAGGGTTTTTCCCCCCTTTTTTGCCATTGATTTGAACTTCTGTCTGAGGGAATTAAAGAAAGATTAAATAGAATTCTGCCAGGCTTCTTCGGAAACAACTAATGTTCTTGTGTTTATAACTCGGATTTTATGTTTTTGAAGTACCTTGCCCATTTGCCATCCATTTCTGCTCAGAATTTATGTATGATATAAGATAACCATGCCTGCTAGCAAATTTAGGAAGCGGACCTTTGTGCTATCGTCTAAACACTAGTACTATTTTGCAGTTAATTCGTGATGAAATTCGGGCTGGAAAGACTGACAAGGAGATCTTCAAAAAGCTTGAAGACGATTTTGGAGAGACTATACTCTATACCCCGAAGTTTGATATGCAGACTGCAGCGTTGTGGTTATCACCGGTAAATATTTTTTGGAGGATTGGAAATACTTCCATTGGTAATTTACTTTTTATGATAGTACAGTTTAATTTGTGCTGATACCAGAAATTTGTGATTTCAAATAGCTGCTAGTTGCAGGTGCAGCTGCTGGAGTGTGGGCTTACAACAAGCATAGACAAAGGACTAATGTTCACATCATGGCTCTGAACATTGTTAGAGGTGTTCCATTGACCCCAAAAGAGAAGGAAACCATGCTTGATATTCTTACACCACCTCCTTCTCAGGTACCTAGGACTTCCTCCTCGTGGACGACACGGCAGAGTCAATGATCCCATTGACTTTAACCTTGTGGACAACTCAGTTTGTTGCTTCTGGGGACAGAATATTATAAAATTGTCAACTTGAAGATAAACTTTGATGTAGCACATTTTTGTGGCCACAAGATATAAGTTCAAGTTGATGTTAATCCACAAATTCCCAACCCTAGAATTTTTAATTCCATTCGTTCTCTCCCAAACTTGATACAGATATACATGCTAAGAATTATTTGACTTTGTATTAATATAGACTTGATTGCTTAATTTCCATGACAATCCTAATAGTCTTGTTGTATTAGAGACTTCAAATTTCTGTCATTATCATATAGTAAGTCTATTGCGATTCCAGACAAATTTTATCTGTAATGTCTCAAGCGTTCGAATCCTACACGGTGGTGATTCATGTGTACAATTTCTAAGAAAAAAAAAAGTTACTTTTTCGTTATTTTTAATAAAGTTGATTTTTTTCTTCTGTTTATTGATTAATTTGACTTTGTTGTGTGATAAGAAGATTTACTTCAATATTTTTTGGTACAAGAAGATTTACTTCAATTGAATCCGTTGTCATGTATAAGATTAAAAATTTAAGAGAAACAGTTCGTAGCTTAGGAAATGGAATGTCGAATGGTGTATTTCTACACTTTGTCAACCACGTTTTTCAAAGAAAATAACTATTTTTTTTACCTGTACTCAAATCATCGTTGAGACTTTAAAATATTCCAATATGTCTCAATCATAGTTTTGTCAAATATGTTTATCTACTATGAGATTAGATTTGGTTTGGGAACATTGTAGCACTCTAAAATGCTGTTGAATTCTTACAACTCTTTGTTGAAAAGTTACAGTAGTATTATTTAATAAAATAATATAAAAAGTGTTATAATAAGTCGAAGACATAAGAATGATGTTTAGTAAATATATTATTAAGTTATTTTTAAAATGTAAAATAATTATAATGGACATAAATAGTAAAAGATAATTTTTATATTAATGTTTCATTAATTATTGATTAACAAAATTGTAATTTTATTAAAATTTAATATTATTTAAATCTTTTAAAATTTTAGAGAGTTAAAATCAATTCTAAAAAATCTCTTTTGAGAGTTTTTTTAACTTTTTTATTTATCAAAAACAAAGAATTGATTTATGTTTTTTTTTTTTTAAGAACATAAGCATTTTGTCAAAAAATTACACCAAAACAAGCTTTAAGTTTACATGCTTGGAAACCCAATTTTGAGCTGTTCAAAGTATAATAATTCCAACATGGTAATCCATCTTTTGCAACTAAATCTAAGGCACGCTTTTCCTCTTTATTAAACCCTTTATAGTAATCATATTAAGGTATCAAATTTACGTCATCTTATCTTACCGTTGTCACATGATTGCTTGATGGAAACCACAATTTCGAGCTTGATTTCTCAATGACAAATTCTCGAGCACAAGTTTATCTGGCTTTAATTAGCTGACTCACATTCTTTAATTTTATTTTATTTTTTTTTTGACGTTCGCGTTCTTAGTTAATAATGAAAGATTATACGTCATATGAAAAATTCATATATAAAGTAATTTATCATCCTCCTTTTATACCGGTCTATTTTACTTAGTCAGTTAGTTGCACTCATTATTATTTTTTCTTTCATTTTAGTAACCCTCAATTTCATCACTCACAATTTTAAAACCACACAAGGATGATCCTAAAAAAAAAAATAACATTGTCGAAAGCTCTCACATTTCAGTTAAGTGGACAAATTAATCTCTCACAATTAAATAAAATTATCACCAATAAGATTAATTGTCCACTTTTACAAAATGTGAAGAATCACAAAAATGTTTTTTTTTTCTTATAGACCAACTTGTCCAATTTAAAATTGTCAGTGATAAACATAGAGTTTACTCTATCTCTTTTTTTTAATTAAAGTTTAGATAAGATTAATACTTAAATCATTTGTCCACTTTAATGAAATAGGAGGAATTACAAAAATATTTTTTTTAGACTAATTTATTTAATTTAAAAATTGTGAAAAAACAAAGATGCGATTTATTTAAAAAGTTTAGATAAATTTAAAGATCATTTCATCATGATATAACATGCTTTCAAATTTTTCTAGTATTAACATAAATACATACTATCAGAAGTTGAACTTGTGTGCAACAGGAGATCATACTGTACCAAGCATCTTTTAGCTTTGCGATTTTCTCCATTCAAAACACATGCCAAATTTGTGCATTCATTTGTTCCTCCGTTTTAAAATAATCATCCATCTTTTTATTTTAATCTATTTTAAAATAATTGTTTACTTATTAAATTTAAATATAATTAATCATTTTTTTAACATATTCTTATTAAATATATTTTTTTATATATATTTATTATAATAACTTTAACCACTCATGGTAAATAAAGATAATTAAATAAAATATTTTTATTTTTTTATTTTCACATTTTTTAATAATTTTCTTAGTATTTGCGTAAGAGAAAAAGTAGTTAACTGTTTTAAAACGTATGGAGGAGTGTTTATTTAGTTTTGCATTTATTGCCCCTCACTAAACTGTATCCGTTGTCTACTTCGTCCTTTCCCTCTCAAACTACTAAAGCGGTTGGACCCTCACACTAATGAATGTACGGTTTCTTCTAAGTTGACAGCAATTCATAAAGGATCCATTAGTTAGCTTCTTGTCATCGACCTACAAAAATTGAATGGTCAACATATGTATGAAATTCATTTTCTGATTTATGGCAAAAGGTTTGGGCAATTCACGGGTTGTTTGTGTTTTTTACCTAACAAAACTTCGTGATTCCCACCGAGTTCTGTAAAACATATAAAAAAAATTAGCTAATTTTAGTTTACATGTAATCCGCAAGTTTTAATATCATTTGCATTAATTTATATATATATATATATATATATATATATATATATATNGTTTCTTTATTCTTCTTTTTTTCAAATTTCAATTATTGACTCTTACATTAATTATACTTAAAATGCTACTTAAAATTGATAATCATCTTTTAACATTTATGTTTACTTTTTATAATGTAATTCTAAATTTTCATTTTATATATCCAAAAATAATTTATGCTCTTTTATATTATGAAACAATAAGGATATAATATTGTCTATATGCAAAAGAAAATTGTATTGAAATTAAACCAATTATATTCACTTTATGAGTATTGATTACATTTTGAAACATAATAAGACTTATAAAGTTAGGGTTATCTGTGGCTAGGAACTAGTTATATGTCCTACTAACTCTAATTATTTATTATTTTAAACCGGAAAACAAATTATGACCAATGAAATATAAAGAAGTACTGATACCCTTGTAAAAACTAAGTTATCGAAAGAAGAACCTAAAAGTTATTATTATTATTATTATTATTATTATTATTATTATTATAATATACCTCATAACATTTGCAATGACCTAAACTCTGTCGTTTAATAATTATGTAAAAAATTTATAATGCTCAATAATAATTAAAAAAATTATTAATATTATGCATATTTATATTTTTACAATAATATTAATAACACTAGAAGTGAAAATCATTATAACTTTTAATTGCATAAGTAGGTTCATACTCAAAAGTGATTTTGTTTAACACTATCCAAACAACATTCATGCATTTTATCATAATGACTTTTGATATAAAAAATTCTAAACATAAATTATGTTGATATCAACTCAGTCTCACTTTTGATCAAAATTAATTATGAGATACTCAAGTTGATGTAAACATCATTAAAATGCAAACTAATTTATCCAAACACACACTTTTGGGTAAAAAGCGTAATTCATAAATCTTTACATAATTAAAAGGAGCTTTTAGCAAAATGTTTAACTTAAAAAATAACTTAATAAAAAGTTATTTTATGTTTACTAGCTAGAGACACATTCAAATAAGTGATTATTTTAATAAAAATATATATATTTAAATTTACATAATTAAAATATTTAACTTATTAATTTTAATTTTAAAAGTAATATTAAGTTAAATATATTTAAATATTTATTAATTATTTTAACTTATTTTGTAGAAAAGAAGTTTAGAGAAGCAAACAAAATAAAATTTTATTTTTCTTTAAGTACAATTTATCTTTTAATTTAATTTAGTAAAGTTCTGTATATTTATTTTTTAAAAAAAATTAATAAATTACTAGAATATATATTCGTCTGTAATGACTTGTCTAATTAAAATAATAATTACCGACGAATATATTTATTGATAATTAATTGCTGCCACTTGGCACCTCAAATTATTGGTGAAAATAGCAATGGATTCCAACCGATAATTTTGGTGTGTTACATGTCCAAGGTTGAAAAAGATCATTAATGACGAATTTGGATATGAAATTAACCAAAATATCCGTCTATAAAATCCATCAGTAGATAGGGTCTTTCTAGTAATGGTCCATATAATGTATCATCTAACATGCACATGTAAACTAAATGACCATTTAGATGTTAAAAATAACAAAAGGTCTTGTTTGAACAATTTGAAAACTTTAGAGAGTTGTATTGTGCGTATTGAAATGTTAAATGGTTAAATGTACCAAAAAAATATAGTATAATAAATTAAATTATTATTTACGCCTAATATTAAAAAGACACATACATTTTATTATTCACGGTCATTCACCCACTTTCTTCCACTATTACAATCACTTTATTCACATTCACCTTCTCCCATATTTCCACTTGACATGGTGATTAGTAAAGAATTTCCGTAAAAAAAAAATATTTTTAAAACTCAAATTAAGGTTTACCCAAGACAAAACATTATGCAACGAAGACTACACAAACGTGGCTAATTTAACTTCACATGGTTGGATTAGGTCGGGTTAATCCGAACTTGAATCCAACACAATTATTTTTACGATGATAATTTTTGAGTACCTTGGCTTAAAAGTGACTTAATTAATGACCAAGTCAACCCATAAATCAGATAATATATGAAAATTCATACATTATGCATAATAAAATCATAAATTATAATATTTGAAAATAAGTTTAAAAGATTGTTTAGATACATTTAAAAATAAATTATATCAATTCAAAAATAATATAGTGTTAATGTATTAATTGGAGTGCAAAAATATGAACAAATAATATGCATTCGACTTTAGATTTAGGTCCAGTCAATCCAAGACATGGTATGACTCTCGAATTGAAAAGAATACAATAACAATATAGCCTTATCCCACTACGTGAGATCGGCTACATGGATCAGGTGACGCCATAGTGCCTTATCAAGGGTCATATTTTCATGTAAATTATTAACTTTTAAATCTTTTCTAATAGTTTTCTCTATAGTTTTTCTAGGTCTCCTCCTACCTCTAGCTAATAAGTTACTCGTCACTAGATTTACTCTCCTTATCAGGGCTTCTAATGATCTTATATTCACATGTCCAAACCACATAAGATGAGATTCTACCATCTTTTGTACTATAGGTACTACACTCGACCTTCGCCCTAATGCAATCTGTCACGCCCCAACTAAGGATGTGATCGCACATTGGGCTACTGCCCTGCGGAAGCTTTGATGTGGCATGCTAACGTTCATGCATTGCTTATAAATGAATAGCTGACATCTTAAAATATAACTGATTTCATAAAATAACTACTTTCATTAAATAATAACTGAATTTACATGTTAAACTAAAAATGTTGTTCTAATACTATAATAAAACATGAATGCTAAATGGAGGATCCTGCCCTAGATATCTGGAGCATAATTACTAGTGACTCTAGTAGACCCCACTGCAAAGCAGAGCTTACCACTAACGATGAATCCCTGCTGCTACCGGACAAGGGGGACATTCTCACAATCCTCTACTATATCTGAAAAATGATATTGACAAAGGGGTGAGTTTGTCGACAAAACATGTACTACATATAATCATGGCATATAGATACACATATACTGAATAATTAAATAAACACATAAGCATGGAAGCTGAAGCAAATCTGAATAACTATTGTAAAGTATAACTGAATAAACTGAATTCACAATAGACAACTTAAGTACCAAGTCTTGCCTTGCCAGAACCTACCCTTCGTTAGGGTTCATACGTTAACCGGAGTCTTGATTAAAGTCTACTATATAATCCTACCAAATAGTTCTAAGGGATATCATGTCTATAGTTATAGGTCTCTGTCCTAACATAGCATGGCATATCATAAAAAACATATCATATAAGCATGGCATCTGTCAACTACTAAACATGCACATATATAAATATCTAATAACATGTTATAATGCACAACTAACTCTATTGATGGACCACTGAGGTGGAACCATTGACGCGCTGGGACTGCCACTTACCTGGAATGTCATGGAATTGAGGAGCACTAGAATTGGGGGCTCCAAGCGACATGGTGTTGGCACCTAGAAAGGCCAACATAACCCACCATCAAAAATCCATAACAAAAGCTTAACTGTAGGCTCTGGGGTAGCAATCTGGCATTGCTACAACATTCTGGCACCGCCATGGGCCACCATTACCATAGTAACAACGTTAGGGCCTACTACCCTAGGCCATCCTAAAAAGGACTAGCTACCTACTTAGGTGAAGACATTGCACTTTCGTGAGAGAGAGAGGAAGAAACTGAGTAGAAACTCTGCTCAAGAGAGAAGAGGAGTCTGAAGATCTGAGCGAGTTGGAAGGAAGAGAGGAGAGCTCTATATATAGGAGGAGAGATGGCCAAAGGGGCAGGCTGGGCCCTCTCCTAGCCAAAAAAAAAACACGGAATAGGGTTTTCTAGTCAGCAGCGGTGCGCTGGAACGCGCTTGGTGCGTTGCAACAAGCTGGCTTTTCTGACTTGCGTCTCACGCAAGATACTTACGTCTCGCGCGAGACGTGACCCTTTTTTTTTGCCTCTAAGGGTCGTTAAAACTGATTTTTTTTTATGTGGGTCTCCTGTCATAATCTCTGCTCAATTACACTTTCCCATAATTTCATAGTGTCGCTCATGAGCTTAATCCCTCTGTAGTTTGCACAATTTTGTATATCTCCCTTGCTTTTTAAGATGGGAACCAAGACACTCCTCCTCCACCCATCTGACATTTTCTTCGATCTCATGATCTCATTGAAAAGCTCTATGAGCCACCATGTTCGTTTCTTTCCAAGGCATTTTCATACCTCAATAGGTATGTTGTCCAGTCCTACTGCCCTACCATTCTCCATCCGCTTCAAAACTTCTTTTACCTACGCTTCTCATATTCTACGATAAAATATATAATTCTAATTTTCTTCCTTGATATTTAATCTATCTGATTGTGGGAGAGATCCTTGCCTATCATTAAACAACTTCTGAAAGAACCAACGGGGGTTGGTCCAAGTGGTAAGCAGCTTGGTATCGCTTAAGCAAGGTTCCGAGTTCAAGACCTTGTGTACGCAGTTATCCCCGTTGGGAGACTCACCCGCCATAGCCAGATGCGCGACCCGGGTTGACCCGGATTAGTTAAGGCTAAGCCTTGGATACCGGGCAAGCAACCTAAAAAGAAAAAAAAAAAAACAACTTCTGAAAGCAGTTCTTCTACCTAATCTTGATGTCTTGTTATATGACCAAGACTTTAACCTCCTCATCCTTAATGCACTTTACTTGGTCCAACTCTTTTTCTCTTCTTTCTCTACCTTTAGCTAACTTGTAAATTCCCTTCTCTCCTACTTTAGGGCCTAAGGATTGGTATAACCCATCAAAATTTCTAACTCGTGCTTCGCTCACTGCCTTTCTTGTTTCTCTCCTAGTTGTCTTATATTTTCCCAATTTTCAACACTCTTACATCTAGACCAAGTTTTAAAGCAATCATTTTTTTCCTTGATTTTATCTTGTACGCTTTCATCCTACCACCAAGACTCTTTACCTTTAAATCCAAGGCCGCTATATCCCCCTAGTGTCTCTCTTGCTACCTTCTTGATCTCTTCGACCATCTTATCCCATAACTCATTTGCCTTTCCTGGTGTCTCCCAACTCACTTCTTCCATCACCCTTCTTTGTAAAATCCTTTGTTTTTCTCCCTTCAATTGCCACCACTTAATCCTTGGGATCCTCTCTTGGTTGTTTCTCTTCACTTGCTTCAAAACGCGTACATCCATCACTAAGA
This sequence comes from Nissolia schottii, assembly GCA_003254905.1. NCBI lineage: Eukaryota > Viridiplantae > Streptophyta > Magnoliopsida > Fabales > Fabaceae > Nissolia > Nissolia schottii. The sequence goes on from QANU01013034.1 coordinate 29,743, forward strand.
CCCTATGCTAAGTAGTTAGACTTTCACTAGGTATTACTTTGCAGTTTGTGTTCTATCCGATTTTCTTATTAGAAAGAAATCAATATGTGAACAAGTCCGTCGACTTTTATAGGTGATGAGATGTTCATCCCGTTTCCTAAAACATGTGTTTGCTATTATAAAATTGAAAGCTAACGAAAAATCTAGTATGGTCCTACCATTTGCATTTGCTACTCCTATTCCATATCCCTCATAAAACCCTTCATATCCCCTAGCTTCCCTCTTCACATGGCCATTTAGATCCCCTCCTAAGAAAATCTTTTCTTATAAATGTATGCCTTGAACTAAGCCTTCTAAATCCTCCCAAAACGTATTTTGTGGTGCTCTTTTAATCTTACTTGTGGTGCATAAGTACTAATGACATTAAAGGTGTCTCTCTCAATTACAAATTTTAACGCTATGATTCTATCACTTATTCTTTTAACATTTACTACATCATTTTTTTAGACCTTATATGCAATTATGTCTACTCCATTTATAGGTTTTTCCTTGCCAGCATACCAAACCTTAAACTTAGAAGTATCTAACTCCTTAGTTTTTTTGCTTTTACCCACTTAGTTTCTTGAAGGCACATAAAATTTATCCTTCACCTAATCATGGTGTCTACTATTTCCATTGATTTACTAGTGAGTGTGCCTACATGCCATGTACCAAAGCCTATCCTACCTATATTCATGTGAACTAACTTATTTACTCGCACCCGTTCATAAAATTGCGTTGACCCTTGCATATTTTTTACTGCATCCGAGCATCAATACAATGACTCTTGCTCTTTTGACACTGCACACGAGCAGCGCAACTCGTTGTTTCCGGGCAACGACCTAGCCTTAACACTATGTAATCGTTTATCTATGTCATGAAGATTCGAGAAAGTTTTACATTAGTTGTCGACAGCCTGACACAACTCTCTTCTTTTCCTGAGCTTGGGACCTGCTATGTAGTGTTTTCCAACCAAACACCACATAGGCAGAGTTCCCGACTCGAAAAGAATATTAAGTTAAATTTCACAATCTAAACCCCAACTAAATAAATTTTGGGTCGAACCATGTTATCAGACCAGATCGAGACCAGGTCATGGACACCCCTTTGAACCATTTGATTCGGTTCCTTCTCCAATTTCATGGAGGGAAGTATGATATGATATCCTCCTTCATCAAGTATGGGGTGTCCATGGATTCATGGAGCAATGGATTATTTAACTGCCATGAGTCATACAAATTGCAATATCACCATCATCTCTTGCATATATATACCAACATGAGGGGACAGCAAAGTGAAGGAGACGTAGAAGGCTTTCTCTTCGAAACAAAGTCATGTCACCAAGTGAAGGCTTCTTTCAGGGGAGGGTATATCTGAAAAATTGTGAAATTGTAGTTATTTGCAAATTAATTTTTTTTTGTTTTGATGTTTGATGCTAGCAAGTTGCAACTGAGTTCTAATAAAATAAAATTAAAAAAGACAAGGTGGCAAAGTCTGCAAATTGGAATTTTCTATAAGAGCCTACAAATGTACGACGGATATTGCCAAATTAGCTCAACTAGTGCTCGTAGTGCCTCAATTTGTTTTGAGTTGTGCCCCTTTACGTAACTGACTTCCATTGATGGAGAATCTGAACTTTCTATTACAGAAACACCCGCATAATTGGATTTGTTTATTTTAATATTTGTAACTTGTTCTATTTATGATGATACACTAACGTAACAAACATATTATTTAATACAACGAAATAGTGTCAAAATTAATCACTTTCGATTTATTTTTTTTAAATTAAGGAAAATTTAAGGCAGGAAAAGTTTCCGACTCAAAAGAACACTTATAAAACCCCTTAGGTTAAATTGCACAAATCATCTAATTTTTTTAAAAATTGTGTTGCACTCTAAATTATGTGCAGAATTATATTATATTTCATTTTTTTAACTAATCACGAAAACATGAGATTGAGAAGGTAAGGAAAAAGGAAAATGTTGGTGTAATGGTGCGCACGAAAAGTAAAAAAGAAAGATTAGCTACGCATAAGTTAATCGTTGCTAAGTATAGTGCTTAATTACCAATTTTTTTGTAATATATAACATGAGACATCGTATTGATTCATCTATTATTTATTTGAGACTTCTTTGGTAACTCACAAAATTTAATGGTATTAGTACATTAGTATTTAGTATTTTGTCGCGTGTCTCATTAACTTAAATTATTTTTTATTTTAAATTTATGATTAAATCATAATTATTTAAATATAAAAAATATTAATACCTTTGTAGATACTTAAATATAAAAAAGGAGAACCTATTTACAAATGTATAAAATTTTAATGTAATTTACACTCTAATAAATTTTATCTAATAATAATTGATAAATTAACTAACACAATGTTATCCTAAATTAAGTGAGTTCAAGAAAACACGCATAAAAAAAATTTATTTCCTAGTGTGTCACGTAACCAACATGGTGCTGCCAAGGCAAAGAGGCAAAGACCGATTCTCAGGGGTCAAATAAAGCTCAGGTGTGGCCACGATTATTTTAATGAGATATTGTAAGCTCATTTACGATTATGCACATCCTCATAAAATATTAATAATTTAATCGTATGTTTTGTTTTATACTTGTCCTATCAAATTATTTTATTAGGTTTTTTATATTGCCTAGTTGTATATGAACATTCATTAATAATCCAAATGTTTTCTTATTAAAACGTTAAAACACGCCTTTAGAGATTTCTTTGCCGAAGATAACAGCATTCCCTTACTCTTTACGAACGTCTGTTGACATTGAAAACATATAGGATAGGCCATGAATTATGGAATTGTTGTGATCTTTTTGGATTTGAGAAATGTATCCTCGTCATTTATCCTAATTTGTTAAATATCGTAATAAAAAAACACTCTTAAATGATATTAGTCAATTTTGAGATAAAAAAAATTAGTGAAAGAATGAGGAAATAAGTGTAAAGAAATTTTACACTTAACCCTTACATTACCTTAAAAATATTCTTACATATAATAACATATGATTAAATTAAGGAGGATGATAACGAGTATTTGTGAAGATAAATATATGTCCTCATCATTTATATTCATTTAATATTTTGATACATGTATATGTATTCAGACACATATTTATTACTCATTACTCGTTACGATATAAAACATTTTAGTACTTTTTTATTAAAGACAATCTTACTCATAAAACTACTATGACGATAAAAGTAATTTCCTGAGTTTTTAATGAATTCAAAATCTCTAATTAAACTAAGACAAACAAGACAATGTATCAAAAATAATCAAAACAAACAATGTACAAAAGTAACCTTTTTGTTGTTGACACTTTCTTCTATTAATAATATTTGTTGTTGTTGATGCCGTAATGATCATACACAAGAAACCCCATCCTCAAAATTACATCCACACACAAATCCATCCTTATGTATACATAACAAGCAATGCCATTTACCACAGACAGCACCAATATTTAACTCCCTTCCCTTGTTGATTAGAAGGAACCCAGAACCAAACAGAGCACTATATAATGTTTGTTGCAGCACCGCTTCGAGGAGAAAGCGAAAAGCCGAAAGGGTCACCAAAACCCAAAAGAGCCAACATCATTCATTGACTGCAAATGCAAAACGCCAAAAAAGCCAAAAATACGAACGTGCCAATATCACAGCGAGACGCATAATCTATTAGTAGTATCTACCATCTGCCCACCTACCTCGACTTTTGTGATCAATTAAACAACTACAACGCCCTTTGCTGTGTTCATAAAACTCTAACTAAATGAGTTGCTCATTTAAGGCTTTTAACAAACACCTTGCGCTCCTTCGCTACCATAAGTGCTCTGCCTCTTATGGTTTCATAGCTTCCTCCCTTCCTCTTCCTCGTAAGCGTCACACCCTCTCTTCCTCTCAGCTTCGCCATCACTCGCGTTAGTTTCTCTATCTTTCTCTTTTTTTGGTTGCTGACAATGAGATTATGGGTTTTTGTTTTTTGGTTATTGATTGAACGTGATTTTTTTATTTTTGGTTATTTCCTTGTTATTTTTTTTTTTTTTTTTGGGTTTTACCGTGATTCTCTCTTTTGTGACTTCTATTTCATTTGGCTGGTTAAAGGGGGTGCACGAAAAATTCTTTTTTTTGGTTATTGTTGGATTTGTTGTTGTTGTTGGTTTTAAGAATTTGGTTACGCAATTTTGAGGCTCTTCAAAGTGGGGATTCCAGAGTTCGGACCTTTGATATTGAAGGTAAAGTTTGTCTGGTAGCAATCTACTTCATGTGAGAACCGATCACTTTTGGGGTAATGTTGAGGGTGAATTTGATGACAGTATGGGTTGCTTTCTTGCATGTGGTGATTGTAAAATAAAATTCTTTCTTTAGGTGAATTTTGATCGAAAAATATTCGTGGGGGTGATGTGATTTTACCTGGGGAATGTTGTTTGTGGAGCTTTCTTTCCTTGTAGCTTTAGCTATCAATCATGCATTGTCAATAAGGAGGGTTTTTTTTTTTTTGGGTTATCTAGTTTTGTGATTTTTGATCAAATTGTAATTTTGCGGCCATGCAAGCCTGAATTAAGTCATTTGGACCAATAATTTGTGTGTGCAACGTTGATGACAAAACACTCTCTGGTTACAGCAGCGCTTCTGAAACTTTGGTTTACATTTAAAAAAATTGGTAGCTGTGGTAAAAAGTCATTCTCTTCCTTTTGGGTGGGATGTGGACTAATTGAGCCTGTAATGTTTTCTCTCTAAATGATCTATTAGACCCAATTAGCATAACTTATTACAGCATGCAGTTTGTAAGACATGGACCCTGATGAGATGAGATTTTTGCCGAGTTTTATGATGATACCGATTTGTTCTGCTGGAAAGTTTAGAAGTGCCATCTTCGTTTGGAGCACTCATCAGTTCAGTTTATAGAATTTAAACAGTCACTTAAAAAAATACCAAATAGATAGTGGTTGTTCAGATTAAATAATGTTGACATTGTTTAATATATAATAAATCCATTTGTATGGTTGACTGATTGGTTTCTTCGATTTAGACAGCTTCTCCTTCTGCTTCAGTTATGGAGGTGTTCAAAGCAGTTGCCAATAACGAACTTGCAGCTCATGGAAGTGTTGCTATCAGAGCTGATGAGAAGAGTTACACTTACATGCAACTCATCTCATCTGCTCAGAAGATATCTAATCTCTTGTGTGGCAGTGATGCAAAAAATGTGAGTTTCACCTAGAACTCCTATTGTTATTGCTGGACAAAATAGTGCATACTGTTAGTTAGCATTTGACCAATATGATGAATAAACTAAAAAGCTTAACTATTAAAAGAGTTATGCTACCCTTTTCAAATATAAATTATTCATTAAGGAAAAATGGACAGTACAACAAGTGTAGAGGGAAATAATCATGCTTACATGGGACTACTGTACTGCATCTACATATAGGTGGGAAATAATCATTTAGTAAATCCTTGATTGTACCAAAACACAGGGAAATCTTGGTGGAGCTCGAATCGGAGTTGTAGCCAAACCCTCTGCCGAATTTGTTGCCGGAATACTTGGGACTTGGTTTAGTGGAGGTGTTGCGGTTCCACTTGCACTCAGCTATCCAGAAGCAGAGCTCTTGCATGTGGTCAATAATTCGGTATGCTCTGGGAACCCGCCCTTTTTCTATGACACCCCTTTTTCTTTTGTTTGTTTAACATTTAAAGGGCTCATGAGCTTTATCAAGTCAAGACTCTTTAACTATCCGTTTACATTGTGTTGATATCTTCTATCTATACTTTCAAATAGCTTTATCTATAGGTGTTTGCACTTTATGAAGGTGCATGACTGAAATATGCCATTTAAGTAAACAATTTTGACAGATTTAATTTAATCTTATTGGACATCAGACATTACTCAACTATTTTACAGGATCTTTTGCTTTTCATCCACATCCCTAACAAAAATAACCCAAATTACTTCTGAATTAGTTTTTAGTTTCTACACATTTTTCTGTTGTCATTGTTAATGTCCGGTTGGCAGCTCCTGCGAGTATGTCCATTCTGAACTGACAAAAATCTTATTATGTGGGTTGGAAGATGCCAAAATGATTATTACTACATAGATTGTAGATTGAATATCATGCACCTAAGGAAGAAATATGTGGTTATATGTCTTCATGCTTTACTTCTGCTTTGTGGATTAAATCTTATAATTTGGCTGTAGGATGTGTCTGCAATACTGAGCACTGAAGATCATAGTGAAATAATGCAAGACATTGCCAAGAAAACCTCTTCTCAGTTTTTTCATATCCCACCTGTTCCCATTAAGTCCTCAGAGAAAAGCATAGATGAAAATTCACAAAATGGGGAAATTGATGTTGACAGAATTTTCCGGGACAACAATGCACGATCAAGTAAGAAAATCACAGTTTCAGCTTTTAAAAATGGATAAGAGTATAATCTTTGGTAGCAATTTACATATGGTTGCTTTTCATAATTTGTTTTTCCTCATCTGTTACCCTAGGTGAAGATCCAGCACTGATTTTGTACACTAGTGGGACGACAGGCAAACCTAAGGGAGTGGTTCATACACACGGAAGCATTGCTGCCCAGGTATGCATAATGATTTTTCTCTAGTATGATGATTTAATGATACCTTGATATACAGTCTCATCTACTCAGATAAAAATCCTCTTCCTGAACGCCCTATGGTTTTGCAAGTAATTTTGATGTGTTGATCAAATAACACAAATATAGTTGTTTAGTGCCATTCCATCCTTGTTTATGTCAGTCCATTTCTACTTTTTTTTACTTTAATATGTTTTCCCCTATCTTGTCTTGATTTCTTAGGTCCAAACCTTGTCAGAAGCATGGGAGTACACATCTGCTGATCAGTTTCTGCACTGTTTACCATTACATCATATCCTTGGATTTTTGGTTTATACCTTATTCCACAATTTTATAATTAGAGAAACATAACCATTTGCTGAAGGTGTGATATGAGACATCTTTATGATGCCAGTCCTTAACATATATGATATACATGTTCATGGGCTTTTCAATGGTTTACTGGCCCCTCTTTATGCAGGATCCACGGTAATTTACTCTTTTCACTTCTTCTTCCAAAACCAAGGACAACGTTAGAAAAAAAATGATAATCTATGTTCAAGTGGTCTCTATAAAAGTAGTATCCATTTTAAATATAATTTTATGTTGCTAAGAATCTAACTGTCTCGTTGAAGGTCGAGTTTCTTCCAAAATTTAGTGTGAGGGGAATTTGGCAGAGATGGCGTGAGTCATATCCAACTGAAGGATCTAAAGTTGATGGTGCTATAACTGTGTTCACTGGAGTAAGTAGAATTCTGCTCAGCAATGCTCAGATCTATGATATAATCTAAGATTGACTAAAGGAAGTTATCTTTGATGTTATAACCATACAAGACAGCATGTATAGGCCATATGATGGTTCTGTATTTAATGCTTAAAAAATTCTTAAGTTCAACAGTTTTGTTCATTTAAATTTCATACGCATACTATTTGCTATCAAGTATCAACAGTAGTTACTACAATTAGAAAGCTTGTTTTGGTTGACCTCATTGTGATTAAATCCTTTTATAAATAAATGAAGGTTCCGACTATGTACACCCGGTTGATACAAGGTTATCATGCAATGGATCCTGAGCTACAAGCCACTTCGGCATCTGCTGCAAGGAACTTACGTCTTATGGTGAGAGAAAAGAGCAGTCTTTATCTCGTATAAGAAGATGAATGAAAAATTATTTGGATTTCAAAATATAAAGGATTGTTCTTTATTTTTTAATTTAACTGAAGTTTGACTATCTAAGTATGTAACTTAGCAGTATGGCAATTTTACATGCATGGACACACTGCAATCTATTTTTGTGTTATTGTGCGTTGGTGCTGATTTCTAACTATTAATTCAATGTTCGAATTCTGGACCATTTTATTATTCAGATGTGTGGGTCCTCAGCACTTCCTCAACCTGTTATGCTAGAATGGGAAGCCATTACTGGGCATCGCTTATTGGAGCGATATGGCATGACTGAAGTAAGTGCACACCGGTTCTTCAGTTTTCAACTTTGCAGAGAAACAAATACAGTGTATTTTGCTATTGTTCTCTTTAATTTTATAGTGATTATTTTAAATGCATCTTACGTTTATATTAATGTTTCTAGTTTGTCATGGCATTGTCAAATCCATTGAAAGGTGAGCGTAAACCAGGCACTGTTGGCAAACCATTTCCTGGTATACAGGTCAGTTGAGCTTGCTCCTTTACATTTGCTGTTGACGTATTATATGGGCTTTGTGATCTTTCATTCCACTGTTTCCTACATATAGCTGAAACAACAGTGTTACAGAGATTTTAGTAACTACTCATATGGTCTTATATTTCAATTTTAGGTTAAGGAAACCAAACTTAATTGTTTTAAGTTTTAACAATATTCAATAAAGCGATGTATGTATGAAGCTTGGGTGAATTTTACCAGCTACTTGCTATGTTGTGGAACATGGATCCATCAGAAGTAACTCTGCTTTTTTAACAGTTTTAGCATATTTATAAATTAACCCCAAAGCTATTGACTTTAGCATACTATGTGATGTGGATGTTTTACTATGAACCTGGAGAATGTGCCTTACTTGGGATTTTAATATTTACTTTTATGTATGCACGGCAGGTCAAGCTTCTTTTAGATGTGGAGAGCGACAGTGAAACAGCCGGAGCGGGTGAGCTTTGCATTAAAAGCCCTTCGTTGTTTAAAGAATATTGGAAGCTTCCTGAGGTACTATGAGAATGTTAGGTTCTTCATTTTAATAATTCTTAAATTATCATCTAGTAATAATTACTAGCTGTAATGTGATTCTAATACTCTTAATGGTTCCTTACTGATGAATAATGTATTACATGATTATGTTCATACTGACATAATATCCTATCCTATTTCCCTATTATGCCCCACCGTCTATCCCAAGACTGCACTGATTATTTGAGCAATAGAACTTCCAAGATGCTAAAGATGGAGCACAGTAAATAGGAATTAATTTGAGTTACGGTAATTCCCTTTAAAGATAGAGCATAATATTTCCCTCTGAGATGTTTTATTATTCTCCTGCAGGTAACAAATGATTCATTTACTGAAGACGGATTCTTTAAGACTGGAGATGCAGTTACTACTGATGCGGATGGGTATTACATCATTTTAGGACGTAAGGAAATCTGTGTTTCACTTTACATGCTGTAATGTGCTTGCATGTGTGGGTCACAGCATTGAGTGCAGCCTGTGGCATGGTTCTCATGCCTTAATTGCATATATATACAAGGCCCACTTTTAAATTTCTAGGATGTTACTAGGATGTTATCATTTAGATGGGGCTTTCCATTTTTCCTGAAACCATATTCATAAATTGCTAATAACTAGGACATTTGGTTTAGCCTAAATTGTTTGACAATCTTGACTAGAAACATACTTGGATATGTATGAGAAACTGACAAGTCAACTGTTTTATCTTGATTGACTGAGTGAAAGCATGAAGTTCTCTTCATCTACACACGATTAGAATAGTAGAAGTTAGATACTTCAGAGAAGAGTAATGTATGGCAGAATATCTACTATAACATTGTGCATGCACTTTCATGTTTTCGGTTCCTTTGGGATTTCTGTCTTGCATAATTGTGTATACTCTACTTGTTAATCAGGTACCAATGCTGATATAATCAAGGCTGGTGGCTATAAACTGTCTGCATTAGAAATTGAATCAGTTATAATAGAGGCAAGTAGCTACCTTTTTCTCAACTTATGGTCCTTGGTTGTTAACAACCCTAAATACATAGTTGCATATTTGTTTATAAAAGGAGCCAAATATATGGAATGATATGGTATTCACAACCAGAACCTTTTTGCAGCATCCAGCTGTCTCAGAGTGCTGCGTTATGGGCTTACCAGACAAAGATTATGGAGAAGTTGTGGGTGCAATTATTGTACCAAATGCTGCTATTAAACAGAAGCGAAATGAAGAGTCAGAGCCTGCTTTGAGCCTGGAAGAGTTGTCCACCTGGGCCAAAGACAAACTTGCACCTTACAAGGTATGGCAGCATGCATATATTTTTGAAAATTTTCATGCATATATTTTTGATGATTTTCATTTTTATCTGTTATTTTAATAATTTTATCAATTGCTTATCGTTGATGTCTCAGTTCATGCATATGTGAGCGAGGGTTTGTATTAATGTCATGAACTATTTAAGCTTAAATTGTTAGAAAAAGACACATGAATGACTTTATATCATTGGTAGACATCGATTAAGTCCCTTAAATAGACATCAATTTATCATTCAGTGTTACCTATATTTTCGGAGGACCAAATTAGACATTTATGCTAACTCTTGGGTGCATATATCCATCTTAGAGTGAAAAAGTAATTTTCTTTTGATAATTTGTTTTGTATCATGTCAGATACCAACTAAACTGTACCTGTGGGACTCGCTTCCTCGTAATGCAATGGGGAAGGTAATTTACTTTTGCTTCTGTGTTGGTCTAATGGACATCATTTCCTTTATCACCATGAATCATTCTTTAGGAAGGAAAGTTGATTCTTGTTCATTTAAAATTTCAGGTGAATAAAAAGGAGCTGAAGAAACTGGTGGCTTCAGAACAGTAAATTCTGTAGCATTATTTACTGGGCACTCAATTTTCTGAAACCAGTAGTTATAAGATGGTGGCAACCTCAAATAAAACTGAATGAATTGTTCACATGAAAAAAGGAGGAGAAATCCTTACTCTGGCTTTCTAAGCTTTAGCATATCTTTAGGGCATGGGGGAAAAGTAACGGAGTAGATTATTTGGATTTAGATTCTCTAAATTGGAAAAAAAAAAAAAAGAGTCGTGAGAAATTGAGGGTTATCTGCTATTGGACCACTGTATTATGTGTCTCACTGAACGATCTAATGGTAGATAACTTCTCACTTTTTCTTTTATAAGAAATCTTTAGAAGATTTGAATTGATATTTTTTTATTTAAGTCTAGCATTTTAGATTTACAAGGGTGATTGAATGTATTTCATTATTGATTATAGATACATATTAGAAAAGCAATGTGAGCCATTCATATTTTTTAGGGGTGCCTAATGTAAGCACTTCATTCAATGTGTTAATTGGTGTGCCTATGCTAAGAATGAACTAATATCCAAGTAATGTATATATGTCAATTATTAAATGGAATGTGTAAATAGACTTCTTGTGTTTAATCAAGAATTTTGTATACTTTGTTGCCTTATATTATTGTACACAAATTACCCTGGAGTATGACCTTATTGTGTCATACTTGCAAGGAGATTATAAAACAATTCGGTAATTCTAATTTTGTGGGTGTGTGTATATATATATTATTTTATTTTTCCTTTCAATTTTGTTCTTAACATTTATTTAAAGTTTTCAATGTCACTATTTTTATCATCTGTCAATTTCACTCACTCTCCAACTCTTTACCTTTCTTAGGAAACATTTTTCTGTTTACTACCCTTCTTTTAGTCAAATATTTCCTAATTTCTTCCGGCAGTAAACACAATTGGCCTTTCTACGCAACGCCAGATATTGAAACTAACAACTCATCTTTGAAAGTGGTCATCATATTAACAATAGAAATTGAACTCAGGTTTTGTGGAATACGAGACTGTTTCTTATAACATTTGTCAACTATCTATTTTTGGTTCACAATCGGAGTGAGACGGCTGACTTGAAAATTTAAAATTGTTCTATATTCAAAGTTATGATCAAATCTTTAACATTTGGTTAAGGAAGATAAGCCATTTTCACTCAACCACACTTTTTGGATATTTGTCAACCATCTATGATTCCGTATAATTAGTTTTTTTATGTTGTTTGGATAAACTTATTTTAGTTAAAATATTCATAATAAAAACTTTTCTGAATTAGTTTTTTTATTAAAAAATAAAAAAATTAAGAGTGTGTATGTTTCATATTATATGATGAAAAAAAATATTTTTATATAAAATAATTATTTTTCATAGACTTAAATAAATTTTTAAAAGTAATTAGAACTTCAAAAATCAACTTTTAATTTTTCAGGAAAATCTAAAAGGAATAGCTTTGCAAGAACGTATATTTTAAACTTTTTTTTAATCTTTATATCAAAAATCAAAATTTTAATCAAATTTTAAAGGCTATAACTAACCCACCTTAAGCTATCACTAATCATGCATCTCTCATACTGTCGGTATAGTTTTGCGACTAAATATTCGTATTTTTTTTAATCCTTCTCAGTTTTGGTCAATTTGCCTTGTTCTAAGTCATGAAAAGAAGCCCGGTTAAAGTATCTGGGCCTGGGCTGGCCCAAGGACCAATAACGATCGTTATGTGAATTCATGCTCTCAGCCGCGTCTTCAAAGTACACTTGTTTTCTCTTCTCTCTCCTTCAAAGTTTCTGCAAAGCGAAAAACCCTTTGAGGCAGAAACAGAGAGAGAGAGAAATGGAGAAGATGAGAATAGAAGAGGTTCAGTCCACTACCAAGAAGCAACGCGTCGCTACTCACACTCACATCAAAGGCTTAGGCCTCGAGGTTCTACACTTTCTCCACCTTCCCTCTTCTTTCTGAGGGTTTTACTCTTATATATATGCTTCTTAGCTAGTTTTAATCTTCGTCGTTGCTTCGTGCAACTAATCGCTGAGTTTGAACCTTTTCTGCATTTTCGAAATAGTTTTTAAGTATTATGCATGATTGTTGCTCTAGTAGTGGTTGGAACCCTTTGTTTAGTATAGTACCCATCAATTTTAGGTTAATAACTCCATTTCTTTTGTTTATTTGTATTTTGGGGTTTTGGTTTGGTTTGATTATTGTTGTTCAGGCGAGTGGAAGAGCATTGCCTTTTGCTGCTGGTTTTGTGGGGCAAGCTGAGGCAAGAGAAGCATGTGGCCTTGTGGTTGATATGATTCGCCAGAAGAAGATGGCAGGCAGGGCACTCCTCCTCGCTGGTCCACCCGGTACTGGAAAGACCGCGCTGGCACTGGGGATAAGCCAGGAGCTTGGGACCAAGGTTCCATATCATAACTCATTTCTTTTGTTTTAATTTGAATTTTGTTGTTTTTGTGATTGTTTCGTGACCTTTGTTATAGTTGCTATTAGTAAAATCTGTTTGTGCTACTCTGCAGGTTCCATTCTGCCCAATGGTTGGCTCAGAAGTTTACTCTTCGGAGGTGAAGAAGACTGAGGTTCTCATGGAGAATTTTCGTCGGGCCATTGGTCTACGTATCAAGGAAAATAAGGAAGTTTATGAAGGAGAGGTGTGTTAGTGAAAGCTGTAATTAGGTTATTTTGTATTCAAAGTAGCTTATAATCAAAATATTTTCGAAGATTATTTGTTACAACAATGCTGCACACACACGGCTAGAATTTCTGTGCCTGAATTATGTGTCAAGAGTTTTGGATTAAAGAGTGGAAATACAGAAATCATGGTGAGGAAAAAAAATATGTTGTGTCTACTCCACCAACATGACACTATGGCAAAACCATTCTTGTTGTGAATAATTTTTTTTTTCAATCATTAAGTAGTGAAGATTTCCCTAATAATCATCCAATTTAAATGCACAAATTTTTTCTTTTTTTTAATGATTGGCTTGTTTAAACTGTGATGGGATTGCTGCGTATTTTACCTTCTCTATATCATTATTAATATCAAGTACTGATGTGTTGCTGGTCTTTTTTATTAAGGTAACCGAGCTCTCCCCAGAAGAAACTGAGAGTGTAACAGGTGGTTATGGTAAAAGTATAAGCCATGTGATAATTGGGTTGAAAACCGTGAAAGGAACCAAGCAACTGAAGTTGGACCCCACCATATATGATGCCTTGATTAAGGAAAAAGTGAGATTTCAAACTTCCTAGCCATTCCTTGTTATCTTTCTCTTTGTGGGTAGCAGAAGTTATATATTGTTTTGGGAAGTTGTTTAATTCTTAAGCTTTGTACAGGTGGCTGTTGGGGATGTTATATACATTGAAGCAAATAGTGGAGCTGTAAAAAGAGTGGGCCGAAGTGATGCTTTTGCTACAGAGTTTGACCTCGAAGCAGAAGAGTATGTCCCACTTCCTAAGGGAGAGGTTCACAAGAAAAAGGAGATTGTTCAGGTATTTGATTTGAAGACTTGGTTTTTATGTTTATGTACCCATTTTGTTTGATGGTTATACTTGGATCTCCTGTCTCCAGTATTTTGATCACGAACAACAGGCATAATTTCTTTGGTCATCACATTTTTTTTTTTTCATTTTAGATTTCAATTTAGACGAGCTAAATTTTTAGTTCAGTTTGGAACACTAAAAAAACTACATGTATAAGAGTTGTAAAGAAATATATGCTGAGATCCAGACTCTGCAAGAATGTGTTTGATACATTGGCTAGATATTACTAGTTTCAGAATGTGATGTGGATTTTTTATTATGAAGGATGTCACCTTACATGATCTGGATGCTGCCAATGCAAGACCTCAAGGTGGGCAAGATATTCTGTCTCTTATGGGTCAGATGATGAAACCCAGGAAAACAGAAATCACTGACAAGTTGAGACAAGAAATTAATAAGGTATTGTCAAAACATGTCATACATGCTTATAATTTTCTGTTTATTGGTCTGAGGTATAAATGAATGGTCTAAGACTGAGTTTTTTGATGGCAATTTTCTCAAGTACTTTCAAATACCTTTCAACATACTCCATATTCTTTTGGATTTGTTATGCATTAAATTGAAATTGGCAATCAACACAAAGTCATGACTCATACTTATGATTGTGGCCAAAAAAGCCTTAGAAAAGCAGGGACAATATAATTACAATGGGGTAACTCGCATGTTCACTATTGTTTTCTATTGGTGGCAGGTCGTTAACCGATATATTGATGAAGGTGTAGCAGAGCTTGTCCCTGGAGTTCTATTTATTGATGAGGTGATTTTGTTGTTAACTTTCTCACCTTCTAATCTCTGCAATTCTGTTGCTTTTAATTAATCAGTTTTGAATGCTTCATTGCAGGTACATATGCTAGATATGGAATGTTTTTCTTATCTGAATCGTGCTTTAGAGAGCTCCCTGTCTCCAATTGTAATTTTTGCTACAAATAGAGGAATATGCAACGTAAGGTATGAAACCAATATTGCTTTTTAAGACGTTTAGAGAAATCAAATGAATGAAATGTGAAATTTGTCGTCAGTCATTCTTGGTGTGTTATTGCTGTAGAAGGCATCACTATAATTCTATATCTTGTTTGATAAGTGTTAGGAATTCCCTCCTTGCTATTGATTTGAACTTTGTTGTCATATGACTTTCGTGTATGTGATTAGGAAAAAAAAAGGTTGAATGCTAAAACATGTGGATTTTGTTGATTTTCAGGGTTTATGTTCACACTTCATTGGCATACATTGATGTAAAGTTTTAGTCAATTAGTATTGTTTGGAGCTTTGTTTGCACATGTTACAAGACACCCAATTAGCTCTTTGTTTGCACATTAATGTTAACTTATTACTCATTGTTTTGCACAAGTTATAATACATCCGATTTTTCAGGGTTTATGTTCTCACTTCATTGTCACTGATCGTATTTGTTAGTAGTTAGATATTGATATGGTTCCATGTTACTTTCACCACAATGAAATTTGACATTAACTTACCTGATTTTTTTTTTATATAGAGGAACTGATATGTCCAGTCCTCATGGCATACCTGTTGACCTATTAGATCGGTTGGTGATTGTTCGAACACAGATTTATGGTCCTGCTGAAATGATACAGGTAATGGTCTTCTGCTTTTAAAATATGTCAAAAGTCTTTGTAATTTTGGATGTGTACTTGCATCTTACGTGCTTTTTATCTGTGGTACAGATTCTAGCTATTCGTGCTCAAGTAGAGGAACTAGTTGTGGATGAAGAAAGTTTAGCCTTCCTTGGGGAGATTGGACAACGATCATCTTTAAGGTCTGCTTTCTAGATTGGCTCTTCTGCACTGCCTTTCTTTCATATGTTACTTAATACTTGTTGCTTGTCAGGCATGCTGTTCAACTTCTATCGCCTGCCAGCGTCGTTGCAAAAATGAATGGACGAGACAGTATCTGCAAGGTAATTATGACAGTGGATGTGAGGCACTTGATATTATTTGCTCATTACATCTTCAACTCTAAGATAGTTGACGTGTGTATCAGATACATATTTTGTCAGATACTTCACCAATGGTTTCAGATTTATAAAGAATTTGCTCTAATTTTTTTTGTTTAAATTTTATATCAATGTAAATGGAAATTTCACAGTAATCTAATAGATTAGTGTGTTTTATTATATTTACAATGATTTGTAATAACTTTTAAATCATTATGGTTTTATATTTTCATACTAATTTTATGTTATGCTGTAGCTGTATCATGCCTATAATTTTCAAGCATTGTCATGTCCTTGATACCGAATTGTATTGTTATTCATGTCTCATATCAGTCCTTCGAATAAATGAGTATTTTTTTCATTATTGTGAAATTTATAGGGGGATCTCGATGAAGTTTGTTCCCTATATTTGGATGCCAAGTCATCAGCCAAGCTACTTCAGGAGCAGCAGGAAAAATACATCTCATAATCTTGTTTAAACTCTTGGAATGGCAATTGCTTGGGGTTTTGGTTGTAACTGGTTAGCCTTTGGCTTCTCTGCAATGTTTTTCTGAGCGGCTGGCATAATTTGGTTTCAAGAATTCATCTACATATTGTCAATATGATGGTAGCAGGCACCTGAGCTGAAGAAACGTGACTTGGTGGGGGCAGTAATTTGTTGCTGAATTGGTGATTTTTGTGATTATTTTTCATCACATTCTGTTAGCTGAAAATTGAAAAAGGCAACATGGAAATGTTATGGAAGCTGTTTGTTCCCCATAACTTTTATTTTGGTTTTCTTGTTATAGTTTTGTTTATATTAGTCGCCTTCTGTACTGCAACTTCATGTTTTTTGGAATATTTTAGGATGTGTTTTGTTGAGAAACTCTTGGGTAGACATATGGAGTGCCACTTCAAGAAAGAAATATGTCACGTATTTTCTTTAAACTGCATTGGTTTTTTTTTTTAATTAATTACCGCTTAAAGNTAGTGGAATCAATTTTGTTCAATGTTAAATTTAAAAGGGGTCAATTTGGGAATTTATTGCAGGTTTACTTATTTTAACGTAGCTTTAGAGACGCTCAAATCAACATTTGATGAATAGTGCGTAAATAAAGGTTTCAGTTATACAGGTGTCAAGTCAAAAATCCGGTTCTCATATATATAGAGTAATTAAAAGGGAAAGGTTCCTTTGAAAGTGTGGTTTTCGTGGGCTCAGGGTTCAGAAGGAGGGATGGAAGACTCCTCTATGGAAGTAATCCTAAAATGGATGAAAGACTTAGCAGATGGAAGTGTTGGTCATGAAATAGAGGCTTTAACCACAAGGGGTATCCGGATAGTGAAGGCACACAAAGGTTATGTTCTTTGTGACCTCATCATACACAGTGGCTTATCTGTAATAATCTCATCAAACTCTTAATCTTATGTTTGATCGGCTACATAGATCAGACGACATTTGAGATCTAAATCTAGCCTTTCCTTTGATGCTTATGTTTATAGGATGAAAATGGAAATTGGCATGTTGGTGCCATAGCAACATTGGTTGACTTAATGGCGAGCACTGCCTCCTTTACTTTTGCTTCACACGACCAAGTTACTCTTGATTTCAGCATATCATACTACTCAACAGCAAAGGTTCAGGTAGTAGGTATTCTTCTCTTCATCTTCATCTTGATGTTTCAATAATTTTAGGTGCTTGTTAAGAAAAGTTATATGTTTGGTTTCAGAAAGTTTTTTTTTTCTTCTTAATTTCTTATTTTGTATATGATTTACAAAACTACTATTTTTTCAACGATTTTGTGAAGAAATTTTTTGATAATTAGTAGTTAATATTTTCTGAAGAAATAGAAATTAACTTTTGAACTCAAAGTATCAAGTCATCATGTTCATTCTTTTCTGATGAAGAAAACAATCATCATATTCATTCATTTTTTGATTAATTAAAAATTGTGAGAGATATTGTTCTCACCGTTTTGGGAAATAGAGCATTAAAGATTACTCTTACTCCTAGCAATTGCAATGTTCGAAAATTGAATTTGTGTCCTCATTTTTACAATGAACCAAATTACTTATCACTCATCCAACAACTTGTTGGTACCATATTCATTCATTCATTGTGCATAAATCTAGTTTTTGTTGATATGTCTAATATTTACATTTATAATGACAGGAAGAGGTTGAAGTGGAGGCAAAGGTTGTAGGAAAGAAGGATGAATTGAATTCTGTGATTGTGGAAGTAAGAAAAAAAGATAACAAAGAATTGGTGGCTATGGGAAAGCTGTGGATGGCTGCAGCTAGAAGCAATGACAAACGCCAAACTAGTAGTAAACTTTGACTTCTAATTTGGTGCTTTCTTTACACATTTTTGGTATGGAGAATCTGGTGGTCTTTTGCCCCAACCATATGAAAAGAAACTATTTCAATCAAACTCATGTGGTTTGCGTTGGAACTATTCCCACCACAATTGGATTTCAGATTTTGTGGTTTGTCGTGGACATGTTTCATCGTAAATGAATTTCAGAATAAAATAGAAAAGGATTTTTTTTGGGTGAAAATATTCTTCAATAAATAGATTTTATAATAAGGAAAGAAAAAACTAATTGTGGTTACGACGGAAATATTTCACCTCAAATGGATTTCAGCAAAGAAATACAGTTTTTGTGGTTGCAAAGTTCAAATTTGTGGCGGATGGTAAGATCCGTCAGAAACCTGTTTCCTTGGACGAGTTTTGTGATTCCATTGCAAACCTGTGTTTGAGGCAGCATTTGCTTGGTTTGCGGTGGATAATAACCGCTGCAAATTAGAGCTTTTGTAGTGGTTTGCGCTTCATACTATTGATAGATATACTAGAGAATTATATGTTAACCTCTTAACATTGTTTTTGTTTCATTACCTTTATTTACAAGAAAATCAGGCCTTAATCTATGAACAATAGTTAATTTATTAAGGAACAAACAAGTGTATGTGTAACGAAGTGGATTTGTAATGGACTGAATTATGGAAATAATAGAACAATTTTGTGTATTTTTTGCATCTTGGTGTTTGAATTACAAAAGAAAGGAGATAGTGATGGAAAACCTCCTTAGGAAGGAGATGACTAAAGAGAAGAATATCCTAAGAGAGAGAGTAGGATTAAGCCAATACAATTTTCCATGCCTTCTAATTTCCCTCTTCCCCCTANATAATCTCATCAAACTCTTATCATTCCCATTTCGTTTAAGCTCTTTGGTTCTCTCTGTCCATGTCAAATTCTTGCTATGTTCAATAAAAACTCATTTGATTGTTTCCACCAAACATCTTAAACTTTTATGAAAGACAATTTTTGATATTGATAAGAGCTTTTATTTATGACTTAATGACTTAGAGTTTGATCTTTGTTGACCTCATTCTTTTGTATATTGTTTATGCTTCAAGTTATAAAAACTCTTGCGTGAGAGAGTGTTAAGATATAAAATCATTTAATTGTCTCTATTTGTCAGTTTTGTGGGAGAATTGGTTGTTGATAGTTGTACTTATACATGTTATGGATATGTAATTGGTACCAATACTTACTGAATATTTATGGATATTTGTAGGGTCAAGTATTATAATGAGTGTCTCTTGTAGGGTGCATTTGATTCACTTTTTAAAAAATAATTGATTGTAAAAAGTTATTGTTAAACATTGCAAGTGAACAGAGATTGAGGCACATCAGACAAAAACCAGAGAAAATAAGGATTATATTATTTAAAATATTGTGTATTCTCTTGCTAAGTATAATGGAGTCAACACCTATTTATAGGCTAGACATATTAAATAATAAATCAGAATGTAATCAAACTAAGATAAACCTAAATCAATATAAGATAAGATATAACAATACCTTGATTTATTTTAAACATCCTCCCTCAATCTAAAACTTCTCGAGCTTTAAGTTTGTCACAATTAAATGACAATAATGTCTGTACGGAAGTGGACGAGTCATGTCTGCAAGGAAGTGGATGTGTCAAATCTGCACGGAAGCAAGAATGAAGAGGTAAAGGCAACAAGTACTGGAACTAGTAAAGGCTTGAGCATAACTAGTAAAGGCTTGAGTAGAATTAGTTAAGGCCAAGGTAGAAAGGCAATAGGTCTAGGTGAAACCAATGAAGTTTAGGCGAGACCAGCAAATGCAATGAGTTTGGACTAGGCAGAACCAACAATATTGCAATTGGCAACAAGTGTGGGTTAGGGGGAACCAACAATGCTACAATGGGCAATAGCCTGTGGCAGGGTGAATTTAGGAATATGAAACAATCTGGTGCTGGACAGAACCAGCAAAAGCAACAATCTTGTGCTACGTTGAACTAGTAGAGGCAACAAGTTTGAGCTGTATGGAAGCAGTCAAAGGTATAGTTTGGGCTGGATGGAGGAAACAAGGCAATGTATCTAAGTGAAGGCAGACATGACAATAGAGGCATGAGATGGCGATGATGGTGTAGGCAGTATACAAAATGAAGAATGGAACATGAAAAGGAAGAAGGAATAGTTTTGTGGATGAATTCAAAAAATTCATAGCGGTGGCAATGGAAATATGACTATAGTTTTTGTGGATGAGGGAATACGGAGAACAGAGGACTTAGAGTAGCGGAAGTAAAACGAGATTGTATGGAGACAGCTGGTGAGGAGACATGGTTAATACACAAATCATCATGGGGGATGCCATGACTCCGATATCATGCTAAACAATGTGGGTAAAAACTAAAGAAAATAAGGATTGTATTATTAAGAATGTTGTGTGTTCTCTTGTTAAGTACAATAGAATCAACACTTATAGGCTAGACACATTGAATGATAAAGCAAAATGTAATCCCACTAAAGTAAACCTAAATCAATTTAAGACAAGATATCATAATATCATGATTTATTTTTAACAATTACTTTTTCTATAGAGTTGAGAGAACTCCGAACATTGTTTTTGGTTGTACAAACATATTCTAATTAAATCTAAATCTTGCTTTATATGTTCATATAGGATGAAAATGGAAATTGGCATGTGGGTGCCATAGCAACATTAGTTGACACCATTGGGTTCATGGCTTCCCTCTCCTTTACTTCAAACCGCCATGTCACTCTTGATTTTAGCATATCATACTACTCAACAGCAAAGGTTCAGGTATTCTTCACCTCATCTTGATGCATGTTTCATTATCTTTGGGGTTTGTAATGAAACTTTCCTATCTTGTTTCAATTTTTTTTCACTCTTATTTTTTTCAATATTAATTATTAAAATAGCACTTTGTTTCAATTTTGTTTATTTTATGAAGAAAATAGGAAAAATAATATTTTCTTTCTTAACAAAATCGTGAAAACAATAGCAATAAGTTACGAAAACTGGAAACATTCTTCGGAACGAAACAGACCTCAATTATTGAATCCAATTGTTTGATTCACTCTGCAACATTCTCGTTTGTTTTATTTTTTTTCCCTTAAAAATGTCATATTTTCATTGTAATGACAGGAAGAGGTTGAAGTGGAGGCAAAGGTTGTGGGAAAGAAGAATGAATTGAATTCTGTGATTGTGGAAGTAAGAAAAAAAGATAACAAAGAATTGGTAGCTATGGGAAAGCTGTGGATGGCTGCAGCTAGAAGCAATGACAAACGCCAAACTAGTAGACTTTGACAACTTTTTTCTTGATGAAACTAAAGGTATCTTTTTATTAGAGATAATCATGATTTAGCTTTTGAAATCTTATAAAGAGTATGACTCTTCTAACATTGATTTTTTTATATTCAAGGTTCGAACTCAATACCAATAGATAAAGAAAAAGAATATCTAGTAAATTTTGACAACTAATTTGGTGCTTTTAATACAAAACCAACCAATACCGAATAAGTTATGTGCTTTCTTTCCATATGTTCGTTTATACAAAATTTGTTTTGCGCCCCTACCATACATGTAAATTGATACGACACGAATTTTGAACTTTTAAAAAAATAACATAAAATTATGTAATAGTTATTCATAAACTTCACAATGTGAGCAAGTTTGCTTCTTGCAGAATCAGAGAGAAAAATGGCGCAGGAGAGTGCAAAGCTTGTGAACTGAATATTCCTCATATTATTCGACAAAATGAGAATGAGTATGTACCAATCTTCTTCATAGTATTGAGATCCTGAATCTCACAATTTTTGGCATGAAAAATTAATTGACAATGTAAAGAAGAGGTTAACCTAGAGACAGATATCAGGTTAAACTTGAAAGTTGGTAAGTATAAAACATTTGTGAGAAATAGTTGAGATGTGAAATAAATGGTGCCTGAGATATTGGTTGTGACATGGGAGCCATCGGGTAATGTAACTGTGATGGGTTTAATGTGTTTAAAATGATGATAAAGACTCAAGGAATTGCAAACATGATCAGTGGCACCTGTGTCAATGATCCAAGAATTAAGACTAAAGGTTTTGGCATGTTGAGGGTAGGTTATACCTGCAGGGTTGGAAAAATCTGTGGTCATTTCGTTTATGGCTGCAGAGGACTTGGAATCATGTTGCTGCAAAAATGCTAATAGTGCTTTCCTTTGACCTGCAGAAAATGAGATTAAATCCTCACATAATTCTTTATGTGATACCTCCTCACCATCAGCAACAGCTTCTGAATCATCACAATCCTCTGCTGCTGCTGCTTCAGCTGGACAACTATTGACATTGCTGCTGATAGTCTTTGGCTTTAAGTGTGGATACAACACCCAACACCTTTCAACCAGGTGGCCTGTCTTTCCACAATGGGAGCAGGTCCATGTAGCACCTCTGCCCTGGCCTCTTCCTTGACTAACACTCCTGGTTCTGCTACCTCTTCCTCTTGATCTGCCCCTGGAGACAGAACTAAAACCTCCTCTTCCTGAGGAATCACTTACTTGAGCAAGAATCTGTGACTCATGCACCTCAAGATTCAATTGTCTCTCTTGTTGTATAAGCAAAGAAAACACTCTATCAATGCTAGGAGTAGGATCCATCAGCATTATTTGTGATCTCACAATAGCATATTGGTCATTTAGTCCTCTTAGAAACCTGACAATGTAATCTTGTTCTCTATAAGATCTAACTACTCCTAAACCACAATTGCAATTAGGCATCACACAATCACAGCCAGGAATTGGCCTGAAGGTGTCTAACTCCTCCCCAATCGTTTTCAGCCTTATGAAATATGCAGTGACTGAGGAATCACCTTGCTTATGGTTATACAATTCCTCCTGCAGATCTGCCACTCTATATAAATCTCCTTGGTAATATCTCCTTCTAAGTTCATTCCACAAATCCCGTGCATTCTCACTCCACATTACACTCTCCATAATTTCTAGACTAAGTGACAAAGTAATCCAGGAAACAACAATAGTATTACACCTATCCCATGCAGCAAACAGTGGATCTGCAGCTGCAGGTCTCACTATTCTTCCATCGATAAATTGCAACTTATTTTTAGCTTTCAAAGACATTTTCATAAGCCTGGACCAGGAGTGATAATTCTTACCGTTAAACACAGTAGGAATGAGAGAGACACCAGGCGCTTCATTAGGATGCAGGTAGTAGGGACTTGAGGCACGGATCTGTGGCTCTTGAGTTTGATTCATCAACACTTGATTCTGATTTTCACCTTCCATTGCTCTTGATGCAGAATTCAGATCAAAGATGAGACGACAGATTCAGATCAAAGAAGAACGAAATTGAAGCAAAACTTTGTGAGAAAATACAAGTCCGATTCTCTAATCGGAAATGAACTTCACCAAAGAAAAACGTGTAGAAAAATTCAAATTCAACTCAACAATTGATGAGGCTCAACATCCTCAGCAATGAACTGCAGCAGAAGAAAAATTCAACAACAAAAAAAAACTCTCACAGCAGTGGAGGAGGAAGAACATGAAGATGCGCAGCAGAACTCCTTCAAAAGGGCTCTGATACCATCATAAACTTCACAATGTGAGCAAGTTTGCTTCCTGCAGAATCAGAGAGAAAAATGGCGCAGGAGAGTGCAAAGCTTGTGAACTAAATATTCCTCATATTATTCGACAAAATGAGAATGGGTATGTACATCAGTATTTATAGTAAGTCTGAGTAACAGACTAACAAACTATACTAACAAACTATGAACACGTGCAGTAAGCTGTGCTAACTAACTAGTCACTAACAGCAACAACTTTTTAATTTAAAATGCAACATTTAAATATATGGTAATAGTTATCTTTAGTGTATCTCGCTTTCTCTCTCTCTCTCTCTTATTTTTTGCATTGATAGTCAGACTTTACTGTTAGAGCAAACGACTAATCTAACTCAAAATACTGTGATTATCCTTTCTAAACACGGATTTTTTTCCTACCACTTTATTAACCTTATGATGATTTTCTCTCCTGATGGAATGTTCTCACCAAACTAAATCACTTCTAAAAAAACAATCGTACACCAAAGGTAGTCAGTGGACTAGCTACTACTTCTTTGTATAAAGAAGTCATTATCAGAAAATATATATATATA
>QANU01013035.1:0-14956 GCA_003254905.1 Nissolia schottii
TGCTGCCACTGCTTGCTTCGTGTCTTTAGGCGGTCCCTCCAAATTATATGAGTTCTGCAAAGATCAATTGATCATACGCACTAGTTAGTTAGTTAATTAATTAATTACTATATGTACTCATGTGCATCAAAAACAAGATTAAATTAATTCATTGGGCGAATTATAAAATTGTTGCTATTTACGGATTTATATTGCTTAATTATTATATGTGTAATTAATTAATTACCTTGAAGGTAATGCCTCTCACAAGCACATTGGGTGCATTACAAGTGAATGTAGCATTCCAATTTGGGGACATTTGGGAGTCACCGAATGTAATGACCGTTTTATTTTGGCCAGCACCTTCTAGAAACACCCATTGCTTATCTGCTTTGATTTCAACTTTCTCTCTGCATAATCACAATATATTGTTACCACTATATATACACACACAGTAATTAATTCATGCCTAACTAATTATACATATAGTGAAAAAATGCAATTGAAGTATAATGCTTTACTATATAAACTAGTAAATCAGTACTGTAATATAATATGGTTAGAGTAACTTACTTGTATGTGCCAGCATCTATGCTAACTTTGACCCATTGATCATTGTTTTTCTTAATGGAATCAATGGCAGCTTGAACTGTAGTGAATGTTTTCCCATGACCAACAAAGATGGTTTGAGCGACTTGAGCCCCACCACAGTCGTTACCTTGAAGAGTAGGAATTTTGTGTAACTGGGCTTGGGGGTTATCTAACATGGATGAATTCGAGAAATCCATAATCACAAGATCACTTATAGTAACTTAGGCTAATGCTTTGCTTTGATTTGATGATCTTTACCTTGGCGGCTGCACCCTTTATATAGATACTGAAGTTGTTGCTATTTTGGAGACAAATCCACCTAAGATTATAGACGATTAATTCATATTAGTTAGGTAGGAATCGAGGGAGATTCTATCCCTTTATTTCATTCTGTAGGAAATTATGAGATTTAGTTGATATATATTAATAAAGGATTTATTAGATATTTTATCCTTTTAATTCACGGGCATCTCAAGAGATTAATTGGGATGCAATTTCCTTCATATTAGCATTAAAGGAGTATTTTGAAAGAGATTTTATCCATTTATTCATTAGAATTATGGAAATATTTAGAATGATGTGATTCTTATTCAAAACGCACCAATATTTTATGAATGAATTTTAGTATTAAGATCAAACATTTTAAACCATATTGGTAAACAATTGATAATTTTTAATTTAAAAACATTGTTGCATGTCAACATCATGGTGAGGTATGGATTTATATAATAGCTAATATATATTTATATA
The DNA here is from genome assembly GCA_003254905.1 of Nissolia schottii. Taxonomy (NCBI): domain Eukaryota; kingdom Viridiplantae; phylum Streptophyta; class Magnoliopsida; order Fabales; family Fabaceae; genus Nissolia; species Nissolia schottii. The sequence continues at coordinate 1,321 of QANU01013035.1, forward strand.
ATTAACTAAGATTAGCAGGAGAAAATATGTTGTTCAAACAAACTCTGTGAGTAATAGAGAAACAGTTTTTCAAAAAGAAAACTCAATTACTTTTCATGTAATTAAATTATTGATACCATAAAAAATATCTAATTGACCAACGGGGGTTGGTCCAAGTGGTAAGCGGCTTGGTATCGCTAAAGCAAGGTCCCGAGTTCGAGACTTGTGTACGCAGTTATCCCCGCTGGGAGACTCACCCGCCGGCAACCTAAAAAAGAAAATCTAATTATAAAATAGTAGCGCTATTAATTTTCATAATATATATCATGTCATCAATGATAAATTAAGATTATATATATGTCCATTTAAACCAGCAGTAAACAAAAAACATGCATAATTGAATATCAAAATGATAATATTTTAAAATTATATTTTAATTTATAAAATTAAAAAATATATTATTTATTAATATATATATATATATATATATAAATATATTTTAAAAATTTTGTTAATTAAAAAAATCTGTAGAATTGTAATTGAGCAAAGAATTGATTACAAATTAGGTGCAAAAATTAAAATCCATTGTTTTCAATATTGAAATTGAAAATTGGTTACAATTAACTTCCTTTGATTGTAATTATTTTTGAGTTAATATCATATTTTGAAAAAATATACAAAACTACTTAAAATAATTATTATGTTCGGAATCTTTTAAATAATTTGCAGTAAATCCAAACAAATTCGGACAGTTTTCACATCTAATCAAATCACATGCACAATAATTAAAATTGAGAATTGATCATTTCAATTGACTTTGAGTAATTATAATTGATTTCATTTGACTTCTGAGTTAAATATCAGCTTCATTCTCTTTCTTTCTTTTTTTGGGTAAGTATATCATCTTTATTCTAAGTTATGTCAACTTGGATTTGAATTAATTTATAAAATGATTATTATGTTTGGAAGCTATTAAATAATTGTTGGGATGAATGATTTATCAAAAAGAAAATAATTATTGGGATATATGAATGAAAATGTGATTTGGTTGACTTTAATTTAAATGTGAGCTTAAATTAAATCAATTCTCACTCGAACCTAACAAAATTTGAAAGGTTTCAACTCTAAAGAAATTAAACCCTAATATATTTGGAAAAATTTTAAATCAATTCAAGTTAATTCCTAATCAAATGTTAATTTTTTAACTAATATAGTAAGAGGACTTTTTCATCACATTCAATTAGCCAAAAACCATTTATATGAGAAATTATTCATTTATGTGACTTTTGAGGACAGATCTTATTGCTCCTCTAATTGCCATAACCGAATATGCTGTCTCATTTTTTTTAAAAGAGAAGAGCAAGAGTGAAATTATTCTTTCCATATATCCTTGCCCTTCAAAATCAATTTTTTCCACAATAACCGTGGCATCATGTTCTTCTGTGTAAAATATAGTTATTCATTCATCATGAGTGCCTTTTAATTATTTCCTTGCTTAGAAATGATACTTATCATAATGACAATTTTTTTAATATGTGTGCGTTTTGTTTCAAAAAGAAAAAGGAACAATTTATTATACCTGATCTATTTTTTTTCATTCAAAGCACATTCACACTTCACTAATTCATATTGTCTTTCTAAGATCATAATTTATCCAAGTGCACAATTTATGGCAATATTTGTGCACCAAGATCAAGCACGTGTAAAACATCTCCACACCAAGATCAAGAATACACTCCCTTCCGACTTCGAATCCTCCGATTAATTGCCCCTTGATGACAAAAGGGGAGAATAAAAGGAGCAGAGCATGCACCAAGAAACAACAACAGGTAATATATCAGGTATATATATATATATATATACAGAACTTGTCTCCTGAAAAAAAAAAATTTCAACTTGTCTCCTGAAACGAAAACTTATCTCCAAAATAACTTTCCTCTATGTGATTAAAAAATTCCTATATAAATATTTTTTTCATTAAAATCACATGTAAACACTGCACATGCATACACATTCACTCAAACTTTCAAACTATAATTGGAGATTGTCCTAGTCATTGTATGATATATGTGAACTTGAACTTGTATGGACTTGGATTATCTCATTGCATGACTATGTATGCTTGCATGTGTGTGAGGCCCCACCTTGTATCTTCCTTTTCTCGTTAAAAAAGAGGAAGAAATCAAGAAAGGCTTAATTCAAAATTATTCACCTATAAGTGAATTCAGGCATCTTGAATTTCTGAATGAAGAAATCAAGATAATACTGAAGCTCAAACAGAAACTCCAGAATAATACAATTCTGTCAAAATTGATTGATAAGAAGTCAAATATTCTGATTAAACAAGAAAAGCCACGATTAAGGGGGAGCACACATTAAGGGAGAAAATCAGCCAAATGAGGTAAATTTAAAATATTCTCAAATTCCTCTTAAATGTTTGTCATCAAGGGGAGATTGTTGATTAAATTTGTAAAATAAGATTGATGATGACAAACATTGCCAGAACGTTCTAATATGTGTGCTAGTGTTTCAGGATAAATTAAATTAATTAGCAATATTATCTCCTCTTTTCTTAAGCTAGCATTTGTAATATCTCAAGAAAAATAAAGAAAGAAAGGGACTATGGATAGCAAAAGTTTCGGACAGCATGGACTGTGGCTGAANAAATTAAATTAATTAGCGATATTATCTCCTCTTTTCTTAAGCTAGCATTTGTAATATCTCAAGAAAAATAAAGAAAGAAAGGGACTATGGATAGCAAAAGTTTCGGACAGCATGGACTGTGGCTGAAAATGTGTCAACAAAATTTGAATGAGATAAAGGAGAAATAAAAAGAGACGTATTGGAGTAATGAGGAAGCATTGGAAAGGAAAGCAAGCACTGATGCTGGAATAGAAGAAAGAAAAGGGAAATTGTGTTTAAAAATAGGAAAGAAAGGAGACTTAAAATAAAAAGGGAAGAATATATATTTATATGGGCTGACATCGAATTAAAAGAGCAACAACATGTGCTCATAATTTAATTGAAAGAAAACGTGTTGCAGGCAAAAGGGCATCAGCACAATTTAGGGGAAGTGAAAAAGGAAGAATATTTTATTCTAAGGAGGAAAGAAAAGTATGGGAGACTCTACTGATTGAAAGAGATAAGCATTTATGAAAAAGGTTGAAAGAGAAACAAGTTGGAGGCTATGAAGTACAACATCTTGACAAGCAATCTTCCATGTACAAAAAAAAAGGCTATAATATAGCCATTGAGTGTAGTTAGTAATAAAGGACAAAGAAATATTTCTTTAATAAAAGAAAGAGAGAGAGTGACGTGAGGAAAAGAGGAGGCTGAAAAAATTAAAGAAGCAAAAATAGTGACACAAAATCTGCTTCCAAAGAGCTAAACAACGTGAAGTATGCAAAAAAGGAGGAAAGCATAAATCATAATCTCTTCCCAACGGTCACACGAAGGTGATGGATACAAAGTTGGAAAAACAACATTCTTGGAGCAAGAAGCTCTCCTCTCCAACGGTCAAAAGAGAAAAATACCAAGCTGATTGAACGCAAAATAAGAAAGCACCAGAGTTATGGGAATAAGGAATCATGGAAGAATGACAAAAACAGAGGAGCAAATCTTGAGCTTCAATACTCAAGAAACAAGCATAAAAGAGTGAGCTCTCATCACTAAGAAAGCAAGACACAAGAGCCAAAAAGTCATTCGTGATATTTTCTCCCAAGAGCTTTACACCTTTCAATCTCTGATTATTTTGGTCTGTACCTTGGTTTGAAATTGTTGAGTGTCTTCATTGTTTGAAATTTTTTTTGAAAATCATTTTGGTGAGCAACAGAGAGCTTGAGAGAAAGAGTTGGCTTCAAGTTTCTGTTTTGGTTTGAAAAATTTTGGAGTGAAAGGAATTATTGTTTTGTCTTTGTACTTGAAAATTGGTGTGAAAGAAAATTGATTTTGGCGTTTGAAGAACTGGACGTAGATTCCCGTTAAGGAATCGAACCAGTATAAATCTCTGTGTGATTTTTCTTTCCCTTATATCTTTTACATACTCTGCTCTTAAAGTTATTCAATTTTTATTTTCGAGAAATTAAGTTTTTTTTTTAAAACTTGTCTCCCAGAAAACTAGGAGATATCTCCTGAAATTTTAAGAGACAAATTTTAAAAGAACATAATTTTTTTTAAAAACCCTTGCTTAGATTCAACACCCCCTTCTCTAAGCCACACAAAACCATCAATTTGGACCGGGGTTAGTTGTTGACTAGTTGGCGTAGATGTGCATGTGTGACTTTTATATGAAAAATTATATATATGATTAGTGTGCATTGCATGCAAAACTGTATCGGATATTTAATTTTGTTATTTGTCTTTGTCCAAGTACCCCACAAATTTCCAGTTGCTCATGTTCTCTACAGTGAGAACCCAAAGTTTGACCAATCCGTTGTACATAAATTGGCAAAAATTTAAAAAATAAATGTGCCTACCAGAAAACCATATATTATAATCTATGATCTATCCATTTTTAAAATGGTATCTTGTGAGCTTGTATATATGTAAGAGAAAATCCGGCAATAGAGCACCAGCAACCTTGGTAATTAATTAATTTTACTCCCTTCTTTCTTTTCTTTTCTTTTTTTTAAGTGATTGGCCCAGCGTTGCCTTTTAATTTTCTCTGTTGAAATATGTTCGAAACTTCTGTGTTTTGCAAATCATTATGTATCTTTCCGCTAATTTTAATTTTCTCTTTTGAAATATTTAAGAAGCTTCTATGTTGTGCAAATCATTTGGTGTACAAAAGAATAAAACAGAATCAATTAAATTCAACATAAGAAAAGTAACAATGTTTTTTGGTAAGTAAGAAAAGTAACAATGTAGTAACACAATAATAGAAATAAAATCATATTATTAAAACTATATAAAATAGTTCACTAACCACTATATTTACATAAAAAATATCACTAACCACTATACATCCTAAATATTGGCATTAAATAAATCACCAACCACTATATTTACATAAAAAAATATCACTAACCACTATATACCCTAAACATTGATATTAAATTATATATATCATCAACTAAATCAAAATTAAAAAAATAAATGACTAAGTGCAAGGTAATTTTTCAATCCATCCATCTTGATTGACGAAAGATGATCGAGAAAATTTATTCATATCGGACTGAGTAAGCTTCTTCTCCCATGGGACACGCTTTGAAAGATCGCTCCCTGGTCCTTTGCAGTCAACTTCAGCATAGAAGGTGTTATCGCTGCGGAAATTTGTTTACAAATAAAATTAAGAAAAAAAAACAATAGATAACCAAAAATAAAAAGAGTCTGATTCAATCAAGAATTTAAGACAACATACACTGGACCCCCTTCCTTCCAAGGAATCCATCCATGGGGAGTAATGGAGGCACCCAAGTTTGTAGAGTGGAATATAACTCTAGAGCAATCCCCCCATGGCCTTCCTAGATTCACTGGGCCAGCCCCATCAACGGAGCCTCCCTCAAACACATAGCCATTTGTTTCTTGAGCCGTTTGTCGACGTTGGGCAGTAACAATCCCCGGAGTAGCTCCTGTGCGCGTGGACTTGATCGTGCAATTCTGCAACATTAAAATAAAATTAAATAAAATACTTTTTGACTAATTAATTATTTCTTTAAAATNTCACCGAATGTAATGACCGTTTTATTTTGCCCAGCACCTTCTAGAAACACCCATTGCTTATCTGCTTTGATTTCAACTTTCTCTCTGCATAATCACAATATATTGTTACCACTATATATACACACACAGTAATTAATTCATGCCTAACTAATTATACATATAGTGAAAAAATGCAATTGAAGTATAATGCTTTACTATATAAACTAGTAAATGAGTACTGTAATATAATATGGTTAGAGTAACTTACTTGTATGTGCCAGCATCTATGCTAACTTTGACCCATTGATCATTGTTTTTCTTAATGGAATCAATGGCAGCTTGAACTGTAGTGAATGTTTTCCCATGACCAACAAAGATGGTTTGAGCGACTTGAGCCCCACCACAGTCGTTACCTTGAAGAGTAGGAATTTTGTGTAACTGGGCTTGGGGGTTATCTAACATGGATGAATTCGAGAAATCCATAATCACAAGATCACTTATAGTAACTTAGGCTAATGCTTTGCTTTGATTTGATGATCTTTACCTTGGCGGCTGCACCCTTTATATAGATACTGAAGTTGTTGCTATTTTGGAGACAAATCCACCTAAGATTATAGACGATTAATTCGTATTAGCTAGGTAGGAATCGAGGGAGATTCTATCCCTTTATTTCATTCTGTAAGAAATTATGAGATTTAGTTGATATATATTAATAAAGGATTTATTAGATATTTTATCCTTTTAATTCACGGGCATCCCAAGAGATTAGTTGGGATGCAATTTCCTTCATATTAGCATTAAAGGAGTATTTTGAAAGAAATTTTATCCATTTATTCATTAGAATTATGGAAATATTTAGAATGATGTGATTCTTATTCAGAACGCACCAATATTTTATGAAGGAGTTTTACTATTAAAATCAAACATTTTAAACCATATTGGTAAATAATTGATAATTTTTAATTTAAAAACATTGTTGCATGTCAACATCATGGTGAGGTATGGATTTATATAATAGCTAATATATATTTATATAATTAACTGAGATTAGCAGGAGAAAATATGTTGTTCAAACAAACTCTGTGAGTAATAGAGAAACAGTTTTTCAAAAAGAAAACTCAATTACTTTTCATGTAATTAAATTATTGATACCATAAAAAATATCTAATTGACCAACGGGGGTTGGTCCAAGTGGTAAGCGGCTTGGTATCGCTAAAGCAAGGTCCCGAGTTCGAGACTTGTGTACGCAGTTATCCCCGCTGGGAGACTCACCCGCCGGCAACCTAAAAAAGAAAATCTAATTATAAAATAGTAGCGCTATTAATTTTCATAATATATATCATGTCATCAATGATAAATTAAGATTATATATATGTCCATTTAAACCAGCAGTAAACAAATAACATGCTTAATTGAATACCAAAATGATAATATTTTAAAATTATATTTTAATTTATAAAATTAAAAAAATATTATTTATTAATATATATATATATATATATTTAAAAAATTATTAATTAAAAAAATCTGTAGAATTGTAATGGAGCAAAGAATTGATTACAAATTAGGTGCAAAAATTAAAATCCAGTGTTTTCAATAATTGAAATTGAAAATTGGTTACAGTTAACTTCCTTTGATTGTAAATATTTTTGAGTTAATATCATATTTTGAAAAAATATACAAAACTACTTTAAATAATTATTATGTTCGGAATCTTTTAAATAATTTGCAGTAAATCCAAACAAATTCGGACAGTTTTCACATCTAATCAAATCGCATGCACAATAATTAAAATTGAGAATTGATCATTTCAATTGACTTTGAGTCAATTATAATTGATTTGATTTGACTTCTGAGTTAAATATCATCTTCATTCTCTTTCTTTCTTTTTTTGGTAAGTATATCATCTTTATTCTAAGTTATGTAAACTTGGATTTGAATTATTTTATAAAATGATTATTATGTTTGGAAGCTATTAAATAATTGTTGGGATGAATGATTTATCAAAAAGAAAATAATTATTGGGATATATGAATGAAAATGTGATTTGGTTGACTTTAATTTAAATGTGAGCTTAAATTAAATCAATTCTCACTAGAACCTAACAAAATTTGAAAGGTTTCAACTCTAAAGAAATTAAACCATAATATATTTGGAAAAATTTTAAATCAATTCAAGTTAATTCTTAATCAAATTTTAATTTTTTAACTAATATAGTAGGAGGACTTTTATTCACAGTATGAATTTGGTTTCATCTGTTTCAGTGGGTGCAATAGTAATCACTAAATTATGGGCTGCACCACAATTAAACGTCATTTACGATAATTAAAATGGAGAATTAAGTTCAATTGACTTTTAGATGTATTTTTTTATCATTTTTTATGATTATTGTATTTTTTTAACATATTTGAGTTTAGTATTATCTTTATTCCTAAACTTATATAAACTTAAATTTAAAATAATTTATAAATCAGTTGTCATATTTGAACTATATTAAATTTTTTTTTAGCCGGATATAATTTATTAAATTAAATATGAGATTAAAATACTATTTTGATATTGCTTTGTCAATATAAATGTGATAAAGGGGAAACAAAGTCATAAACACGAAAATTAAAGAAGCATCTAAGTATCTTTCTGTTTATTTGAAAGCAAAAGGATAAAAATCTAATTTCAAGATAAGTAATGATTAACACAATATTAGAGCTGAAATCATATTATTAAAACCATATAAAATTATTCATATCACAAATTGCTGTACATCTTAAATATTGAACACAAAATTAACTTGTAATAGATCAACAACTAAGTCAATATAGAAAGGGGAAAAAAAAAGAAAAATAAATCACTAAAAACAAATTGGTAATTGATCGGTCCATCCTTCTTTGTCGATGAAATATGATAAAGAAAATTCATTCATCATCGATAACGAGCTAAGTTTCTTCACCCATTGGACACGCTTCGTAGTATCACTCCCCGGTCCCTTACAATTAACTTCCGCATACGCAGTGTTTCTCCTGCATAAATTTGTTTGCAAAATTAAAAGATATTAATAAGTCACATAACAAAAATAAAATATATAAAAATGAAACTTCATAACACAATAAAACTTATATATATGATGTTATATCAAATATTTATACGTGTTCTTAAAAAAAATAATTTCTCTTACTCTAATTCATTAAATGTCTAGCAAATTAGTATTATAATCGATAATGCAAACTTACAATACCAGTATCTAAGATATTTAAAGTAGAAACTTTTACTCTCAGCTCATGAAAAACATACTCTTGTCCTTTGGCAGTCCAAGCATCCCATCCTTGAGGAAGAATCAAGGAACCAAAATATGTTCCATGAAATATAACTCTAGAGTAAGGTCCCCATGCTCTTCCTAAATACGCTTTACCATCACTCCCTTCAATGGAACCCCCATCAAACACAAAACCACTTGGATCTTCAGCTGATTCTCGATATTGGGCAGTCACAAACCCCGTTCCTCCTGGATTCCACTGCGTCACCTTGATCCTGCAATCCTTTAACAAGAGGAGAAAATAAAAAAATAAAAAATGAAATGCCTCATCATTAATTAGTTTGTTTAAACTTAATTAAATCTATGTATTATGTATTACTACTAGCTACCTCGTAGTAGGATTGGCCGTTGCCACAAATGAAGTCCACTTGGCCTTGAATATAGCATTCTTTAAAGTAATGGCGTCCTTTTTGATCGTACAAAGTGTCTTGAACGCTAAGAAAGCCACACCTATAGAACACGGATTTGTCTCCATATATTGCTGCTGCCGATGCTTGTTTCATCCGTGGATTACGCCCCCCGCCTAGATTATACGAGTTCTACAATGAACCGATTGATAATTATTTAATAAACTAATTTGGAGAATTAATTATGAAATTGTTGCTGTGAATTTAATTGTTTGCATGCGTTGGATTATGTTAATGTTACCTCGAAGGTGATGCCACTCACAAGCACATTGGGTGCCCTAGAAACGAATGTAGCCTCCCAATTTCCACCTTTGACTTGGGGTTGACCATATGTAATGGTCGTGACATCTTTGCCAGCGCCTTCTAGAAAGACCCATGGCTTATTTATTGGGATTTCAACTTCCTCTCTACAAATATATTATATATAAATGAAAATAAAACAGTAATAACACAGTAAATGAAGTTATGTTTTATAGTGTCATAATATGGTTTATGGTTACAACTTACTTGTATGTGCCAGCTTTTATGCTAACTTTGACCCATTGATCATTGTTTTCCTTTATGGAATCAATGGCAGCTTGAACTGTTTTGAATTGCCCTCTGCCAGATTGATCAACCACGATGGTTTGAGCGATTTGAGGCTCGCAATTGATGGCGCCAACTGTAGGAATTTTATGAGAAAAATCCACTTAATTAGATCATAGAAGATTAATTGATACTAACTATATAATTCTATCCACTTATTCTCTAGTCTGTGGAGATTTGAGATATAGTTTCCCTTACGTTGATGTTAATAAAGAATCTGTGGGATATTTTATTTCTTTATTCACGGATATTGCTAAGTTTGGGATACAATTCCCCTCTTATTAACATTAAAGGAGTAATTTTGGGAGCAATTTTGTTGATTTATTCGTTAGAATTGCAAATATTTAGAATGGTGTGATCCTTATTTGAGTTTACCTTTTAAAAAAATTGGTTACCACGAGGTGGTCAATTCCTAAAGATTCAGCCCCTATATGAAATTATTAAATTTTGACATACCAATAACCAGTCTAAGTCCTATTAAATTACAATTATGATAATTGTCTCAACCAACAAAAAATTGCAAGAAATTAGGTACTAATTCATGTACTCATTTCGTTATAAAAAACTTTGGTGACAAGAGAACAAGAGAAGTAATTGCTTTAGATTTTTGCCTAAAAGATGGCAAAATTTGTCTATTGCTAAAAGCAACAAAACTTATGAACCTAAATAATTGATTGATTAATAATTATAGTATAGTACTACTATTACGTCCACTGTTGAATTTTTAATAGTTTACAAAATTTGACAATAATATATACTTTGTCGAAGTGTCAAACGCATCAAATTCTTAGACATTAACACAAAAAGTAGTCAAGTAAGAATAGGAAAAATTATAAAAGCAATTCTTGATACCATAAGTTGAGGATAGAAAGAAAAAATAGATAGGTTTGTAACCAAAAAATTAATAACAAAAAGAAATTGAATAAAAAAGACTAAAGAATCATACAGAGAAGTGCGGAAGTCAGAATGCATAAGAGAGAAGACAACGACTTCGATTCTTTGATAAGATGTGGTGAGGCGGCGGCACCACGGTGGCGGCGGTGAACAGCCATGACCTGTGTGCAACGCAGAACAAGCAGAATCCGAAGCAAATATAATTTATTAATTGACAAAAGAAATTATTAAGTACCATATTTGGATAATATGATTTTTCATTAATGCGGGAGTTGCTTTGCTTTGACTTTTTAAGTAGACTTTTCAGGTTTGGAATTACTACCATGGAAGGGTGGTAATATTGAAAAAAGCATTCAACTATTAGTTACTAGATGAAAAAGAAACTATACAAATAAAAACAATGAGAGTAATCTAATAAGGAGAAGAATTTACCTTTGAGAGAACAAGAATTCGTGCCTATACCTCACGCACTTTTTTGCAGGCGCTCTTCCAACATGGCTAAATATATTATATATTATTCGGGGTGATTTTATTGTTGTCTATTTATACATGTTTTGTGAATGGATGCAATTAATCCCGAGATAATCTAAATTCATGTAAAATGATGACTCGTGGTAATTAAAAAAAGATTTGAGTTATGCTAATTCATCAAATTTGTATTTAATTGACAAAAATAGATGATATTAAATTTACACAAATTGAAAATAAAATGATTTTGTTGATTTTCAAAAAGATTTGGTGATAAAAATTTAATTTAATCGACACCAATGAATAAATTTATCTGATTTATACAAGAAATTTAGCACGCTCCAAAAAAAAATTACACCATCTTTCCTCTTTTTTTTTTTTTTTGGAAATTCAATTATCTCATCCTCTTCTAATGATGTAGAAGTTATAGATTATAAAAGAAAATGCATAATTATTACTATTGTGATGAACAATTAATTCAAAATTTAATTTTGATAAAATCCCAGAAGAAAACCAGATGAACTGTATGATGATTTCTTTGTTTAGGGTTTTTTTTTTTTTTTTAAGTTTTGATATCTAAAAAAGTTCACAATATCGTATTTTGGGCAAAAATCACAATTATGTACATGTATGTGTGTTTTACTCAAATAATTCTTTGTATGTATGGATGCTTGGGTTAGTAAAAGGTGCGCCTGCTAACTATGGTTGAATTTGTTGCGATGGCGTTTCTCGTGTGTTCGCGACTTATTGCTTTACAACATTTTTTTTAAAACTTAACTCATGAACACATCTTATTTTATTTTATAATCTATAACTTATGCAAACCTATAAAAAGAAAAGAAAAAATGAATTTAAGGTGAGGAACAGTGTAGAGATGAGGAAGAAAGAAAGGAAAAGTCCGTTGAAAGAAAAGGATTAATAATTTTATTTATGATTTGTCTCTTTTCTTCCCTAAGTCTTTTTAGCGGTTCTTCAGACTAATTTTTTCAAACTTAAAATAGCATATATATGTTTACTAATAAATAAATATATGGATATCAAATTTATTTTGAAATTTGAAAATGTAAAAAAAGATATTTTAAGTTAGTTTTTTTATTATATGAGTTTTTTTATTATATATTATTATATTATTTTAATTTAAAATTATTATTTTGATAAATTAAAATTTTAAATAATAAAAATGAGTGAATATTGATAATAAACATAATTTTTATTAATAAATATTCAAATAATTATATTTATTTTTAAATTTATTTAAATAATTAATAACATTTATTGTTTTATAATCAATTTAGTTTTTATTAAATATTTTTTTATAACTAAAATTACTGGTAAAGTGAGAAAAAATGATATAATGTTATATAATTGGACCTTGTACTATTAGATCCTGTACAATTAATTCTTCTTATGATTTTCTATTTTTACTTTGTATTTTGCTTATTTTGAAAGAAAATAAAAACTATACCATAAATGAGTTGAAAATCCGAAACTTTTTCTTCAATGGCTTCGAACTGGTTTTTAGAATTGGTTTTTTCTATTCAAAAAGGTTTTGGAACTAGTTTGACATTGTTAGACCTTATCTTATCAAACATACTAAATAAGTCCTTAGAGCATCTTCAATGACACATCTCAATTTTAGTCCCATTTTAAATCTTCTTACATGCTCACATCAATATTTGTGGAATAATGCATCATAAATGTAAAATTATTTTAAAAATAAGACTTTTTTACTCAAATAAAAAGTCTTAACTATGATCCCAAAATATGATATTCTTCTCTCTATTACATACCAAATGTCACATGATAATTAGAAGTCAATAAATTAGTTCCGTCTCAAGACAAAGGAACTCATCCGGCATCCACAATTCCAATTTATTTTGCTTCAATGGGGGTTTTAAAATAAAACTCTATTGGTGGGTCCTTAAATGGGGTTGGGATGTGTAACACCCTAGCTAACTGCATACCCTCGAGTAGTACGCAAAGCTCACTAGGTTGTTATTCACTTGGTGGGAATACTCATAGTCCCTTATTATTTTTTTTTCGAAAATACTAGATTAAAGAAAATATGGACCAATTTAAAACTTTTCTACTGAGTGCTTATTCATGAAATATGAGCCATGTGTGAATCAAAGTGTATATATAAGGCAAACGATAGTGCTTGAGGCATACAACTAATAGCCATTCATAGCATGAATAATTACATAAGCAAGTACCTGGTCCTTCACAGATGAGTACAACCAATCATATAATATTATAATAAAGTTGCTTATACATGTTATAGTTATCCATATACATCACAAAGGTTCGGCTAGCGTATCACTAGCCCAGCATGTCTTCATAGCCTTGAAGATCT
>QANU01013035.1:17146-125657 GCA_003254905.1 Nissolia schottii
AAAGCCTAAGTTACCCACTTCCAAAGAGTTCTTGGTTGGTGGTGGGAGTGTTGACAAGAAGCCTCCAAAAGTGTTGGAGAACCACTTCCTTGCTTTCTTCAAAATGAGGTTTATGTGCTTGTGTTCTTGTGAGGAGTGGCTTGGGTTTTCTAGAGAGAACAAGGTGAGGATTCTTCTCTAGATTTTTAGTGGAAGAAAATGAGAATAAGATGAGGGAGCTTGGGGCTTGTGGGTTCGGTTTTTGGGAAGGAAAATAGTGGAGGAATGCTTGATTTTTGCTTTGGAGACAATGGTGTTTCTTGGAGTTTGGCTTATGGTGTAGCTATGGAGGTTTGAAGAGATGAAATTTGTCCCAAGGGAGATGGGGAGGCTTCGGTTATGGGAGGCTGAAATGGAGAGGAATTTAGTTGATTTTTAGGATTTAATTAAATGTAGTGAATAGTTGAAGGTATGGGCTTGATGTGAAGAGGTAAGGTGATGAGATGTTTGGAAGCTTAAATTAGGGGATATTTTTGACTAAATTCTCCTCAAAAAAACGTGCAGCCCTTCCCCATGCTGCTGGGGAGATTTTATTTTCTCCCGGTCCCGGTTCGCTCGTGTTTTATCGCTCGCAGTGTCGGTGCGTCGCGCACGGTTGTCCGAAAAATATTTCGTTTATTCCGCCACGATCCTCTAATTCCCCTCTACCTAAGAGTATTAATATTAAAGGTGTTTGTGAAATTTTCCTCCGGGAGATTATTTTCACGGACACCGTTTTGCGTGCCAAAGGTTCATCGGCGAACAATGGCTGTTTGGTTGTCTGCCTAATTTTCTACCGCGACACGTACAAATTCCTAGGGATATTTTAGCTAAAATTTTTCATCTTAATTCCCTAATCATGCTTAAAAAATTAATTAATTATTTATATTTTACGAATATTTCTCTAACAAAAAATCGGGATGTTACAGGATGTACTAAAAACTATATATTAGAGATGCTCTTAAGTGAATTATGTTTAATTCTTCCTGTGGTTAAAAATGCCTTTTTGTACATAAGTGACAATAAGACTTAAATCTATGACATTAAAACAAAGAAAAAAAAGGAAAGAAAGAATAGTTAAAGATAGTAAAATAAGAGCAGCGGGGTGCGTGCACCTCGTGCGTGGCGTGCCGCTGATCAGCTGGCTGAGAGCAGGTTGTTAATTGGCAATATATAAGTAGACAATCACAGAGTAAGTGTGCCATTCACATTCGGACATTGCTTCTTCCTCGCATCGCCATCCATCCATCCATCCATCCATCCATACATACATACATACTTCCCTCTCTTTCGCCCAATCAGGTTTGGTAAGTTCATCATTCATTCCATTCCTCCCTCCCTCCCTACTCCCATTTGTTTTCCCTCTATCTCTCTTGCTTTGGTTTTTCTCTTCTCTCGTAAGCTTCTTCTTCAGCTCGTATTTTATTCTATCCCACGATCAGATCTGTGTTTATCGTCTCTGTCTTAATACATACAGCCTTCATTTACTTTCTTTTTTGTTTGTTTGATGCATTCATTCATTCATGCCAGCCATGGTTAATTGTTTGTTTTTGATCCTTTGTTAATTCTTCCCTCTGCTCGATCTTAGCTCTTTTTAATTTGGTCTCGTTACACCTCACTAATTTACAATTAATTTAGAGTATCATAATGTTATACACACGATTTTCTTAAATTATGTCCAAAAAAAATGGAGGTGGAGGTGAAGGTGGAAGGAGCTCGGGTCATATATATATATATATATATATATATATATATGATGGCCCGTGTTTTCTGGGTTGAGGTGATGAAATCTCCAGTAATTAAAAGATATTAAATACTTTGGCTTATTAAACGACTAAGTAACCAACAAGGTGTTGGTCTAGGAAGGAGCTTGGGTCCCTTAACCACGTGCTCCTGGGATTGATGTGTATCGAAAGAAACATTGTTGGGAGAGGTCACCGTTTAGAACAAGTCCCCTGTAGATTAGTCTCTCGCATCCCAGGTGAGGGGATAGGATGAGAAACAAATTTAAAGAAGAAAAAGAGAAAAAAAAATCAGACAACTAACTAGAACCTGGGGAAAGTTCTAGCTTAATTCAAGAAATTTTGATACATTCTCTCAATATTTTCTTGAAGAAAATAGACTAGTCTCAAAATTAGACTACAGTACCTGAATGTGAAGTATATTCTTGTTGATATGAGGTCGATGACAAGTATTTGTGTTTCTAATACTAGATGGTGTTTGAAGTTAGTTCTGAGATGTTATATACCTTAGCTTGTTAATCAATTTATATATCCCTATTTTATGTTTTGGATTACAGATTCCACTTTCATCTATCAATGGCACCAGTAGCAGCTGCATCCTCCGATTCTGTAAAGTCTCGAGGTCATTCATCAATCTTTTTGGCTTGGAAATATACAATATAAAGTGCATTATCAGTGCATTGTTGTGTTTATGCAGCCGTAATTTTATTCATCGTTTCACCTGATCCTATCAGTTTGTTTCCCACAGATGTTTGCATTGTCGGTGTTGCTCGTACACCAATGGGCGGGTTTCTTGGTACTCTGTCATCTTTACCTGCCACCAAGCTAGGTTCTATAGCTATTGAAGGTAAGCAAGGAAACCTGTGATGTGACAGTTCTTATTGCAATGCATTTGAAACCTGATGAAGATATGCTTATGTATTTTTCGTTGATCTGTAGCTGCTCTTAAAAGGGCCAATGTTGATCCATCGGTTGTGCAAGAAGTATATTTCGGGAATGTTCTTAGTGCTAATGTGGGGCAAGCTCCTGCCAGACAAGCAGCTCTAGGAGCAGGAATACCCAATTCAGTAGTCTGCACTACTGTTAACAAAGTTTGTGCATCAGGAATGAAAGGTGTGTAAATTCTGTTTTTTTCTTTTCTTTTTTGTGTCAAAAAAAAAAAGGGAAAAGAGTAAGGATATTAAATTTGTTCTGGTTATTGCAGCTACAATGCTTGCTGCACAGAGTATTCAGTTAGGCATAAATGATGTTGTTGTGGCTGGTGGTATGGAAAGCATGTCTAATGCTCCTAAGTACTTTGCAGAAGCAAGGTATTTATTATTGCCCTTTATATTTGACAGTTTGCTAAGAATTGCCCTAGTGTTGAAGTTAACCAATTCAATATTGTAAATTCAGGAAAGGATCCCGCCTTGGACATGATTCACTTGTTGATGCGATGTTGAAAGACGGTTTGTGGGATGTCTATAATGACGTTCACATGGGATCGTGCGCCGAGCTGTGTGCAGAAAACCATTCATTAACAAGAGAAGATCAGGTACTTTAGGATTACTAATCTCTGCTCAGAATGATTTAAGCAGGATCATTATAAGAGATTTATGATGTCTTTGTCTTTCCCTCAGGATAACCATTCCGTTCAGAGTTTTGAACGTGCAATTGCTTCCCAAGAAAGTGATGCCTTTAAATGGGAAATTGCTCCAGTTGAAGTTCCGGGTGGAAGGGGAAAACCATCAATTGTTGTTGATAAGGATGAAGGCCCAGGAAAGGTAATCATCCAAATTACTTGAACCATGGTGATACTTCTTTTTGTATACTTGAGGCGAGCCTACGAAATACAAATCTATAGATAGGCTCTTTATCTGTATTGACTAATATCTCTTAGTTTCCTGAGTATTAAAATTGGTTAGAAGAATATAGGTTTTCTAAGCATGAGGATATAGAAATTGCATGGTATACTTCCGCCCCTGTTAATGTCAGAACTTAATTCAGGAGGAATCAAGTTTTGTTTTTCTTCTCATAAAGAACACTTATATTATGACACTTCTTGTTGCAAATCCATTAAGTTACTATAATCATTAACTGTCTTTACATTCATTTTAATGTAAACCAATATATCGTTATACTTTTCCTCTTACTATGCCAGTTTGATGCTGCCAAGTTACGCAAACTCCGGCCAGCTTTCAAGGAAAGTGGAGGTTCTGTTACTCCTGGAAATGCTTCCAGCATAAGGTTAATATATTATCTGAATTTGCTTTACTTTTCCCTCTCTTTCATTTCCTACTTAACTGTTCGTATATAGGTTCTCTTGCGAATTATTTTGCCATAAACATACATGGAAGTTGAGCATGGTTGAGCATGGTTCATTGTAATAATTCAATATTACAATATGTAAGATTCAAGTGATTTAGTGGGGGGAAATAAGGGAACAGGAAATTGATAGTGATATACACACGGAGTTGGTCAATTTGAGTGAGTGGTCACTCGTACTGTTTACAAGCAATATTTAGAATGATATATGAAGGAATATAGTAAGGGAACAGCACTTGGTAATCTGCCACTCACCCTCACCCTCACAACATAGATAGCAAAGAATGTTATCTAGCGGACAATTTTTCTGCCTATCATCTTTGAACCACAAGTGATTCCAGTGACACTACTGTTTGAATCTTGAAATGAGTTACACTGTTGCAGAGTTATATTCATGGCTTCTTTCATATATATTATATGCTTCCTTGAGTGTTAGTCGGCTAAATCTTGAATTTTCACTAGCTTCAGCTCCCCAAATGTTATTAAGTGGCACACATTTCTTGATATCTTTAGTTTGGTTTAAGCCCTGGTCCTTAATAAAAATGAAATTGCTCTTGCTGACAGTGATGGTGCTGCTGCATTAGTTTTGGTGAGTGGAGAGAAGGCACTGGAGCTTGGGCTTCAAGTAATTGCAAAGGTCACTGGATATGCTGACGCTGCTCAGGTACATTAAACACATTTTAAATATGAATTAGACTTTTAGGACATAAATATAATGAGAAACGAAAAAAGAAAAACAATATTGGTATTTGCATTGTTTTAGTAGTATGATTTTATGCTCATAGTTTGATCTGTAACAGGCACCAGAGTTATTTACAACAGCTCCAGCCCTTGCCATTCCAAAAGCCATTTCCCGTGCTGGGTTGGAGGCATCACAAATTGATTTCTACGAAATCAATGAAGCTTTCTCGGTAGGATTTCATGCCATACTTCAATTGTAGTAGCTTACCAGTTTATGATGCTGTGAATCTTAATTCTTCATGTTGCTATCTTTAGGTTGTAGCTCTTGCAAATCAGAAACTTCTTGGACTTAATTCGGTGAGTTATTTCCCCTTGTTGTAATGCTAAGATTCTAACCCTTTCATGTCTGTTTAGTAAACTATCTGTCCATATCTGATTAAGGGTCTTGAAGATTTTAATAGATCACAGTGTGGAACATGTTAAATTGTAGTCCATAATTTGTCTTAATTGTGGTCATTAATATCTCCAAGCTTCTATTTATGCCATTTACTCAAGTAACCATTATTTTGCAGGAAAAAGTAAATGTGCATGGTGGATCTGTGGCTTTGGGTCATCCTCTTGGTTGCAGCGGTGCTCGTATCCTGGTGACACTTTTGGGGGTATGTTTGAGTTGATAACTTCATTGAATACTCTTTTTTCCCTCAGCTCAGTTAGTCTAAAAATGTCACTGCCTGCCTGCAGGTACTGAAGCAGAAAAAGGGGAAATACGGAGTTGGTGGCATTTGCAACGGAGGAGGTGGCGGATCTGCCCTTGTTGTGGAACTTCTGTAATCATTTTTCGGGTTCGGTAGATTTCCTTTTAGAACCGGCGTTCAAGCAAAGTCCAACAAGCTCTCTGCCTTCCACTTTGGCTAGTGTACGTGCAAGTTTCAAACTGATTACAAGGACAAAAGATAAAGAGCAGAGCGAAATTTAGCTACACAATTGTTAGGTTTAGTCTCAGATCTTGTGAAAGTGAAGTTGTTCTCTTAGATTGTTTTTCTTTTTTCTGCAATAAGTTTCTGGTGTAACATGCTTTTGGATGAATCATTCTTCAAACCTCTTACAAACACAAGATTACATTAGATGCTTGTGGTTGGTTAAGAATGCTTTTGGAAATGAAATGGCTGAAAAGCAAGAGAGGAAACAAGGAAGTTATGGATAGTTTTTAAGTGTGCGAAGTTATTATTTCTATATGACGTGTCTTATTCCGGAAACTTCATCATTGGTAATAATAATAATAATAGCTTGGCAAGCTGAGTTTAAAAATTTACATAGCACGAGTAAAGGATTTCAATATAATATTTTGTTCCTATTTAAAAATCCCAGGATTACTATAACGCGAGTTAAGAATACAAAAGCTTTTCAACTTAGCGGATTCGCACAAAGCTTGCTAGAGTTTTCTCCGAGTTTAGCTCAACACGATATTAATTTAAAGGGATGACTCAAGTGAGAATACAGGATAAATAGGAGAATGATATGAGCAAATATTGAACATACAATTATACATGAATGATTAAAATTAAAAATTATATAAATATCACATGATCACTTAAAAAATGACGATTTTTTATTTTAATATTATTCATTTATTTAATAATGGTCAACATTTTTAACCTCTCACCCCTCGTATACAATCACTTTTTTCACTTGAGTCATTCTTTTAATTTGCAATCTTAATTAAGATTGGTAATGAGTCAAACCATTAAGATTTAGAAAAAAGACACTAAACAAAGATGGCTTACATGTGTTTAATTTTGAAATTATAAATTAATAGCGTGATTGCTTAGGATATTTATTCCTCTTAGAAAGTGAGAGAGGTTCATTTCAAAATATAGTAAGAGAAATTCTTAGTTTCTTTTTTTAAAAATAAAAAGTTTTTATCCTCATTTATTTATTATATGATATATTAATAAATGTATGTCTTTTTTGTTTTTTAAATTATTAACATTAATTGAGATGTCAAATATTGAAAGAATAAGAATAAGATTTTTTTTCCTTCTCAATGAAAAACTAAGAATTTCTCTATAAATAAATGTAAAGATATGAACTAATAAAAAGTGTTAACGTTGTTGATTGTAAGAACTTGGTTCTGAAATTCGCGAGTGCCAGCTAACTTGATTCGATGCGCATCGATGGCTAACGGGTAAAGGAATTTTAAAATAACCTGATACTCTGATTTCCTTTTATTTATTTATGTACATTAAAACTTTACAAAATTTGCTGATTCCTTCAAAGAAAAAACAAAACAAAAACAAAAAGGAAGGGTAAAGAGGGGCAGAGGAACGTATGGAAAGGACAGGTGTTGTGGGACATAGATACAGAAAAGGCGACCGTTGGAAACTTGAACGTTAAGCACATCACATCATACATAACACGGCACAGATTGTTCTGAGATTGGGATTTATTCTCATCTCATATTCATATATAAATACTCTCTATCAACCTTATGCAATACACTCACTCACTCAACCATCTCTATTTGCTTTCACACAACACCATAACTAGTAGCGATATAGCAAGGAAGAGGAAGAAGAAGAAGAAGATGGGTATGGTGGTGGTGATATCTCTGCCTCTGATACTGTTCTGCTTAATACTTGGCTTTGGATGTTACTTCTTTGGTAGATACAGGGGAAGGCGTGATGTTCAGACCAACCCTCAAGTCTATGGTATGCCTGCTCCTCCCCCCGGTACTGGTGGCGCTGCTTCCCCTCCCCCACCCTATTTCAAGCCACACAACGCTGATGGTGCCAATGTTTGAATGCATATAATATCTATCTACCTACCTACTTCAGCTCCAGCAAGCACAATATATATATATTGGTTTTTTGTATAATTTAATTGCTTCTTGTTTGTATATCTCTCTCTTCTTTTATATTTTGGTTGTTTGGAGGTTGAAAGTTGAATCAACTATGTCTGATTAAATTGTTACATCAAATAAATTCAGTTTTGATCTGTTGAGTACAGAGACATTATTATTACAGCATCCCCTGCCCTGCCCCCTCACTTAAACTGCTTACACGTATGTATTCAGATCAGCAAAGGCAATTGGAACCGCTCTCATAACTAGTAAGACTGCTCCTTTTTCGTGTTTGATTTAATTAATAAATAAATCCAACGGTAGGCAGACATGGAGGCAGGGCTTTTCTTGAGGATTACTTGGTTTTTGTGATTAAGCTGAGCTCTCTTCACAAACATAAAAGCTTTCTCACATTCCAGATCCTAAGCATTATATACCCAGGTCCCTCCCTGAGCTGCAAGTCACTGCAATTTTACAAAAATTGGATAATAATATCTCACCTAGGGGATAATACACACACACACATCATCTTTTTTATAAACTCAAATTAAATGATATGCTAATTTTTCGTGTTATTTTGGGTCCAAGTAGTAATCCCTTCTTTCATATCAACCTTTTTTTTCTTTAATTATTAAAGGATGGATATCAATTCATAACCATACTTTTCATCCATAAACTCATTTAACAAAAATAATATGAAACAAGTTAAACAAAAAAAGTAGTGTAGTGATATTTTAGAAAAATAGTCTTTAACAACAATAATAATAATAATGACAATAATAATGATGAAGAGAAAATAGGAT
Organism: Nissolia schottii; assembly: GCA_003254905.1. Classification (NCBI taxonomy): domain Eukaryota; kingdom Viridiplantae; phylum Streptophyta; class Magnoliopsida; order Fabales; family Fabaceae; genus Nissolia; species Nissolia schottii. Next base: position 25,534 of record QANU01013035.1, read on the forward strand.
TTAAGGGGGGCGTTTGATGGTTGAGGGTAGGGTGGCCGTAAATAGTTTGAAGTGTCCGTTGAAGTTGTGGGGCCCGCAATTTTGATTGGCATTGGCCCCCACACACAGACTCTCTCTCTCTCTCTCTCTCTTCAATTCCTCAGAGCATCGTCGTCTTCCTCCTCCTTGAGAATCTTCAACCCACCACCACCGCATCATTCCTCCTCCACCCATGGCGGTACGCTTTATTATATTCCTATTTTCACTTCATTGTTCTCTCTTCTTCTTCACCAATTCAATTCAGATAGATAGGGTTCAATCACTCAGTTTCATTTCATAATCACCCAATATCATCACTTTACCCTCTCTCATCAATTTCAACGCACCACATTCACGTATGCATATAGATTTGCTACTAACATCGCTGGATCAATAATATTTACCATGCTTCCCCCTTTCTCTCTGTATTTTTTATTTTTTTTTTGAATTCCCCCCCATGTGTTTGTTCTGTTGCCTCCAAGTATTGAATTGTAAATGTATAAAGTTTAGGGTTTTGAATTTGATATGTAATGGTTGCGGAAACATGAAATGATGTGGAATTCAATTTGAGCAGGACAAGGGTAGACCATTACCCAAGTTTGGGGAATGGGATGTGAATGATCCAGCATCAGCTGAGGGATTCACTGTCATCTTCAACAAAGCCAGGAATGAGAGGAAGACTGCTGCCAAGGCTCAGTCACCCCCTAAGAACCACAACAATAATCACAATCATAATGATAATAATACCAAATACAAGCATCATGTTGTTCTTGGAAAGCCCCACTCTGTAAGTTCCACTATGACATTCACAGCCCTTAACTTTTTAACCCTACTTGACACTTTCATAATTCCCTTCCATCACCTCAAAAAGGGAGGAAACAAAGTTAATTGTTGTTTGTTTATTTTCAGACAATTATACAAATAATTGAGTTGCATGTCCCATTTCAGTTTTTATTAGATGCATGAATGATACAAGCTGATATGCAATCTGTGTCTATTGTTCTCTACCCTTTATTATGGCCATTGCAAAATCCTTTGCTTCTACGGCTTGATGAAACTTGTTGTTGGGTACTTCATTTTGCTTATTCAAACGCTTGTTTCATAACAATGATCTACAGTTTCCTGTTGCGCACCTCTCATTCGTTCTGTAAACACTTACTCTTCTTATGTAAGATTTGGTTGGTGAAATTGGAAAAGGAGAGGGCAAGTGAATATATATTAATATGCTTGAGGGAAACCCTTAAGTCTCACTTTTCTCCAACCGGCATTGCCTGAAATTTTCTCAGTTTTTGGTGAAGATGCCTCCAGCCACTAAGTCACTTAACTTGATTTAGTTGAAAATTTCCATTGCTGTCACCTTCCCATGCTCAAATTGGGTTCTTCATGCTCAAACTCTCAAATAGTATGTATGCATCTTTTCATTCTTCTTGATTGTGCAGAATTTTGGTAAATTCATGCAAGGTCTTGTTGAAATACAGAATATATAGATCCCAAAATTTTGGTTTTTGATAGAGGCCAGGCCAGCCCTGATTGATCTAAATATAAAGACACCGTTGATTGTGCATTGCTTTAAGTGGTTGACAGGCAATTCTCATACCATAATGTATGAGAAAAGTTTTGCATTGGCCCAGTAGCGAACATGCCTATTGTATAAATCCAACGAATTTTTGAAGAACATATTGTCTGCTTCACATTATCATAAGTTTCTGCAATGTACTTTTATGCATTTATCAAGAACTTATGCAATTATGATTGGCTTAAAGTCCTCTACATGTTATTTTAGCCCCTACTTAATTGGATATATATTTTGTCCTTTATTCTATTGCTTCTGCACCAGTTCAGGGGATGCTGTAGTTCCTTTGTTCTTCCCAACCGATTCCTTTTTTCCTTCCACCTTGTCATGCATTCTTTGAACCTTAAAGTGCTGTGTGAGCCTTTTGAATTGGATTGCTTTCTTTCTTGCCTTTCAGTTAACAAGCCGTAGTTTTGTTGGTTGATATTTCCAAATTTTCACTTTCTTGCAGAGAAAATGGTTTTGCTGCCTGGGCACATCTGCTGATTGATGAGGAGGCTTTTTCAACTCATGACAGTAATTCAGAGTGTAAGATAATTTGATCCACACCTGGAGCTTCATTAATAAGCTGTGATGGGTCCTGCTGGAATATTTTTCGCCTTAAAAGTAACGTAATTTTGGTTGGGAGAGGAAAAAATGATTAGAAAACAAAATATTGCATGATGTTTATGATTTCTGGTGAATTATTATTAACTGGGGTTCAAACTTCATTGATGCGGCACTTTTTTGGTTCAAGCTTTTTTAATTATTGACTCATACACCTCTCTGTATTGTTTACAGCGGAGTACTGGAGTTTGATATTTGTGTGTGATTATATTAAAACCTTTATTTATTGGACCCTTCTGTTTTATATCACTTGCATTATTCGCTACTCTCGTGTTCACTCTGAAAACAGTCATTAGTTTTTGGCAATCTTTCAACATTAGTATATTTCATTGACAAAATAAAAATGTTACAATGTATTTAAATTGTGATTTGGGTTGAATATCAACAACTCGCGGGAAAGTAACAGCTTGTAGTTTTTGCCGGAAATGAACTGTATTTTAAAAGAAAAATTATAAATAACATGTTTCAACAGGTATTACGATTAGATAAACAACTAGAAATATAAATATCCATGAGATGGTAACCCCAAAAAAAGAAAAGAAAAAAAAAAGGTGTTTAAAATAACGTAATCATTTGTAATGTTACAGGGCCCCCAAGGGTATCCTAAGCTTTTATTAAACTCTAGAGGTTCCCAACTTTCGTTCAAACAAGCGCTGAAGAAGGTAGACTTGTAGTGCACTTGCTCCAATAAGTGCAGCTGATTCAAATATTGCCTTGTGCACTGCTCTTCGGCTCATTGCATCATTCACTGCATTTCCATTAAATAAAGGGTTAACATGACATTGCATTCAGCAGGAGTAAACGGAGAAACAAGTATTGTGACGTTTAACAACTAAGATGGCTGCATAATAGAATTAGGATGTTCACAAATTGGAAGAGGAAGTTCTACTAAGGGGTAACAAGAATAGAAAACCAAATAGCTTACACAAACTAAGGTTTCCTTTTTTCTATTCTTTTTTTAAAGTTTAGTTGTTATGCCCTTTTTTTTTACATTGTCATTCAATAAAATTCTCTTAGAAATAATGGGTGACAGCGTCAAATATTGTACCCTGTCAATGCATAATAATTATGCCTTTTTACAAGTATATATACACGAAAGGTTTTTTTATGTAGAGAAAATGTGGTACATTTTTAGATAAACCGAAAAAGTAAACCTTAAAACTTTTTTCATTACCAAAAAAAGTAAACCTCAATAATACCTATTGCTTGGCGGTCAGTCTGAGCCTCTAACCAATGCTGTTCAAACTGAATGTTGTAAAGAGCTTCCTCCAACTTTCCTATCTGCTCCAGCAAAGGGTTGAAATGCTCTGCAGACATGTCACAAAAGTTTCCATGATGAGTCTCTCATTTTTTGAGACTTCCATGCATCTTAAAGAGCAGTGTTTTACAGTAAAAATGCAAAATCAAAAGAACAAATACGAGTGAACTTAAAAGCAGAGGCATTTACCGTCTTTCGCATGTTGCTCAAAGTAAGAGAAGTGACCAACGTGTACATCAAAATCAATGGTTTCATGATAAGGAGACTTGTTGGTGAAGCAGAATTTATGGACACCAGATTTGTGAGCTACAAACTCAAACTTTTCACTTGTCTTGTCACGAAAATCTTGAACTTGATCACCAGCAGGTCCTTTTACCTGAAATTTGAACATTATGGGGTAATGAGATTCCAACATTGTCAAGCAAGGTATTAGGGGGGGGGGGGGNACCAAAGAACGTTATTCCAAATTTCCAATTACAGATAAGGATTTGTTTAGATGCCTGAGGAATGAAACAGTGTTGATCCTATACATAATGCATAACATCATTTATATTCATTTGTAACGTTAATGTTCCACATATCAATTCTGACACATAACGCATAACATCATCTATACAAGTATGCATTCTTTCCTAGATAAAATAAATTCAATTGTTTTAGTCACTCAAAATCATTTCCTAACTATTGATACAACGTTAGCTTCGTTAGGTGTTGATATGCATTTCAATATAACATCATCCAAATAATTCAGCATGGACAAAGAAATAAAATTTCCAATATGGAATATTCACAGTGGCTCTCAAGAACTATAAATAAGTAATAGGATCAAGATTACGGCAAAGAAAAGCACAGAAAGCTTCTTCCATGACCCCCTCCTTATGTGCGACCAGAGGTACATAATAGCTTTGGCTTTAGAATGTAAAACCCTAAACCAATATGCTTTTGCATCTTAAAAGAAAGCATTGTACTCAATTTTCATTCCTAGGTCTATGATTCTAAACCTAATCCCTGCACAATAGAATTTTGAAACAAATTCACAAATTCCCATCCCATCCCATCAGGCCATTGATAACACAACACCAAATATCATAAATCAACTTCCACACTTGAGAAGTGAACACACACACACACACACACCAAGAAAAAAACAAACTTTGACTATTTCTGAGTCCCCTACTGAGCAATGAAGCTCAAAATTAAGCTATAAAGCATGTGGAATTGCGGAAGTGTAACCTAAAAATCATTGCTACAGATTAAGATAATAAAATGTAAAAGCAATAATCCATATATGAAAAACTTAACAATAAGGCACACATAATAAGCCAAGTCACAGACATAAGGAAGGAATTAAAGGGGAACATAAGAACATACCACGAGATCAACACCTTCGGTGCCGTAATGCCAGGGAGAATCAGCCTTAATAACAACGAAGGAAACATGGACGGTGTCACCCTCGTACTTGACATCGTGGGAGAAACACTCCTCCCTGTCTATCACGAATCGTATCCCCTCTGACCCTTTCAGACTCAAAAACGCCCCAATCAACAACGCCAATACCCATACATGCCTCAACATCTGCAACCCCCTCCAAAAAAAAAAAGAAAAACCAAAATTTCCCCCTTTCAATTATTTAATATTCCCAAATCCAATAGCTCAATTCGTCCAATTCAATTCCAAAAACACCGATCCAAAAGAAGAAAAAAAAAACTAAAACAAAAAAAGAAAGCTAAATTACCTTTGAGGGTGTCTCTTATGGTGAAATTAGAAGAAACCGCACAAACAAGGATGAGGGACACCAACGTTGAAAGGAGCTACTACGGCAGAAACACGACGAAACAACGCAGTTTGCGATTCTTTTATTAATCTTTACGAACGAAGACTGGTTAAACTGATCTGATGAAGTGGTGTGTTTGTGTTTAAGTGATCGCTGTTGGTGAAACTAGAAACGGCGTCGTTTAAGCTGAGTTTGGGTTTTGGTGCCTTTGGGGATATCTGTCGGTATGTGATTGGGCCGTGCACCTCATCCATCCAATACTAAGCCCACACGTCGGATTCATTTCGTTACTTATAACACGGGACCACCTCATCACGTGCTCACCACGTGCGCTTTTAGTGAGTTAAAACTTAGAATCCCTATCTTATCTTGTGTATAAATTTAATTAGGTAATTTTGACACATTTAGATTAGTTTTTGGATAGATTAAGAAACAAACATAACTTACCACCCATTTAGAGTTATAAAATGATATAGAATTATATTCAAACCCATAATGTATTGAATTTAAGTGAAAATTGATTTAAAATTTTACGATTGAAATGAAAAAAAAAATTCAATTTTACTAGTATATTTTATCTATTTTATTAATTTATATTTATTATTTTTGAATTTTGTCACTCAGCTCTTCCATCTATCCCTTTTTCTATCCACCATGCACTCGACATCATGATTTTATCACATACAATTTATCACTAATTTTAGAAGAGAGAAAAAGGATATTTTTTGCGTATAAAGAATGATTTGTAAATCAATTCCTTTTGAGTTTAATTTACTTTGAGAGAAAATTAAGAAATTGAATTCTCATTAGAATTAAATTTTATACTATTTTTGTGTTCCAAATCAAAAAATTAAATTATAATGCTTCTAAAATTAATGTATATTCTATAAACTATTTCAATATGATTTTTAAATTACACTACATCTAAACACACAAATTAAATTTTACTTTTCAAATAAAAAACTAAAAAATATATATTTCTAGGAAGTTTATTCTAACGAATCAAAGTAATTGATTGATCGAAAACTCCTACCACTCTTGTTCGTCTAATATACTAGTAGCATTTATAAAGCACAACGGCATTGGTTTTTTGCAGGGAAAAGTTCTCTCTTTCCTCTTCTTTTCATTTTTTTGAGCTGAAAAGTTCTCATATTTTAATCATAATCATACGTTGATGTGAGGATATTTGTGAAGAAATTTAAGAGATCATGAATTTATCCTTGCAAAAGTGTCTCACACGTAACGATATTTTGAAGTAAAAAAGGGGTAGAAAAACCCGTAGCTATATTAACAATTAAATCCAAAACAGAGTAGTATATATATGCCAATAAAGATTAATACTTGTGCTATGCACATAAATTATTTTAAATTTGATAGTCTTATATTTTAATATAAATTATTAAATTTTATTCTTCATATTTTTAAATGTTAAAAGTAAAAAAAGTGCTAATTTTTAAATTAAGAAAATAATGAAGTTAAATAAAATAAGTTTAGTAAAATTTTAAATTTGAATTAAAAAAGATTTAGTAGAATTTAGTCAAAATAGTTTAGGCAAGAAAACATTCTCTAAAATTAATGCTGAAAAAAACTGTTCTTTAAATTAATATAGATTATCAATGCACTGCTGCCCATATTTTGAACCAACACAACAATTTATTGGGCAAATTAACCTTTTTATGTGACCACCTACATGCAAGTGGCATGGAACGTGGAATCGCACAAAATATGTAGTGTAGTATAGTATAGTCCATAAAGAACTTAAGGGGTCTTGAGGAATTCCATGACATGAAAGTTGAGGGCAGCGCATGCAACTCTGAAACCTTGGAATCCAGCAGCCTTAGCCAATGCCTCATACTCTTTCTGGGTTCTCTCTCTTCCGCCAGAGCTATGGCACAACATTATCACGTCCATTTGATGCACAAACTTTGCTTCCAAGCTCGATTCCGGGCCCACCGGAACAATGCACTCGGCCAATATCACCTTGCCGGTCTCAGGTGGTAAGGATTCATAGCAATTCCTCAGAAATTTCACGCATCGCTCCTCATTCCAGTCATGACATATCCACTGCATCCACGCATGCATTTACAATTCAAAGAAATTGCAAGTGGTGGAAAACATTTTATTTAGATTTAACACTTTTAATATTGCCTTAAAATGAAATATTTGAAGTTGTCTCGATAACTACGTGAAAGCATGTCTTAATATGGTTATAGTGGCTTTAACACAATCTCTAAAATTATCTATCTCAAAAGCTTAAATTGATGGAAGTAGGAAATATTAATGATTTTATATTATATCTCTTCAAAGACATAATATTCGAATGAATGAATAGCTTCCTTCAGAAAAAAAAAGAAATAACTCTCACCTTCATGAAAATGGCATCAGCTTTGGGAACACTCACAAACATGTCTCCACCAACATGCTCCACACCTGCACCCATCACATACAAGGCCCGTCTAAAATTTAAAAAAAACAATGTGATATGAGCTAGGCCCAGGCTCAAGTACTGAAAACAAAAATTCTATTTATTACAAATGATGAAGTCCAAGCCCACCACTCACTGCAACTGATACCAATAGTTATATTATGTAACCTAACCCTGGACCAAAAAATGAAAGTCTAACTAACTGTTAACAAAAAAAATGGCCTAATTAATTATTGACAAAAGCCTAATTAATTGAATTTCATGAATGAGATAATGAGGAAAAGAAGCAGGTTAAAACACCATACAAACTTCATATACAAGATAAGTTATTAAAATCGGATTGGATTGGATGAGTTAATTTGAACTAGCTAAAACGCAGTGAACTAACCACTTGTTCGGTTCAATTTTTTATTTTGACATACGTTTAAACAATTGACTCGGTCAAATTTGTTTGACCTAACCAAAATTATATGAACTCGGCTATGAGTGCACTTGTTCTGATTCATTATTCATTGGCTAAACAGGTGAATAGTGGCCCATTGACTTATATGAAGTACTAAAATGAATCACCTGGATAGGATGGAGCTTCTTGAATGACATGGGGTAAGTCGAAATTAATGGCCTTTATGTTTGGGTATTTAGAGACAATCATGTTGAGAACAGCTCCGGTGCCACCGCCAACATCAACCAAAGATCCAAGACCCTCAAAGCCTTTGTAGGTCTCAAGAATTCTGTGCATTATGATGGTAGAAATATTGGACATCCCTTCGTTGAAAAGCTTGTTGAACATTGGATTTTGCCCATGGAATTCAAACGCAGTCATTCCATAAGCATTGTCGAATGGAAACCCACCCTCCCTTATTGAATCTGTCAAGTGGTACCTACAACATAAACACATTCATATGTATGGTAATTTAGCTATTCACTAAATTAATGTTTTAGTTGAATAATCAAAGGTACAATAAGGATTTACATCCTTTGACTATAAGGATTTTTTTTGGTACAGTCAAAATATGTAAAAAGACATAATAAGCTATTCAATTAAAAGAGACGTATAAATAATGAATTGCCTCTTACGATTAAAAGTATGTAAATCCTTATTATTTAGCTATTTATAGTGTAAAGAGACATATAAAATCATTTAATTGTCTCTACTTAATAACTTAATTTTTTAGAAAATATAATTTTACTATGACCAAAAAGCCTAAAGTTTAATTCTCTGTCAATCCTATTCCAAATATTTATCCACTGCAAGTAAAAAAAAGCTATTACATGAAGAAAAAACTGCCCTTTATTTTTCAAGAGTTTCTGTAACCCTTCCTAAAATTAATCCTAGAAAAAAAGTTGAAAACAAGAAATAAAATCAACCAAACCCCTAGCTTACAACTATATTATGGTCAGATATAAGTTTTAGAAAGAAAAAAAAAAACAAAAATAAAAGTTAATGCTCAATTTGGTTTGAGAGAAATGTCTCAATTTTTTGGGGTAATTCTTAAAATTTTTTACTACTACACAAGTTAGTTCCTAAAAAAAAATTAGATGAAGAAACTAAGTTGATCCTAAAAAAATTCAAAATCTAAATTAACACTTAAATTTTTTCAAGAAGCAAATTGGGAGTTATCTCAAAATAAAATTGAAAAGTGAGGAAATTAATGCTGGCGTACATACCACATGTCCTTAAGGACTTTGTGATGGTGCATGAGAAAGGGAGCGATCATAGAGACACCAACTTCATTATCGTTGACAAAGTACTTTGCCAAATGGGAAAGACCATAGCGCTTCTGATCATGATCGTGATGATGCTGATCTGCCTTGCAAGTGAGGATGTTGGAGGCGACCAAGAGTGGCAGCAACCTGTCCAGCATGGAAGCTGCCTCCGGGTTCCTTATCGTTGGTATCTCAGAAACTATTTGATGAGCTGAAAGGTATGCTCCATGCCCAGCCTTTGCTATTGTTTCTATGATGCCAAGCTCCAAAGCTGACTTCATCACCATGGGAACCGCCGAGGCACCCGCCAGCTCCATGGCCAACAGGAATGCTTCCTCGTCCACTTGCATCCTTCTCTCGCCCTATGCTTGCTCTGCTTTAGGAACAAGATTAATTGCTCACATAAACACTAGGAAAATAATTGATGCTGGTATATTAATTCATTCAATGATATATGCTGCAGGTTTGAATATGTTTTTGCATGCATTGTGACGTCAGACTTTATCAGAACAAATTTACCTAACTATAAAAATGTACAAAAATGTGACTTGACGTGACGGATAATCTCTGCTCTTAATTGCTGGCCCTTTTTTTCCTCTTTAGTGGTTTCTCTTATTTCGACAAAAATTAATGTTGCAGGTGCTTTGTGATATATGAATCTTTTATATCATGATATATATAAGAATTTATTGAATACTTTTTTGTGTTAAATTAGTTATTCACATTCTATTTTACATAGGTATTAAAAAATTAATTTAAAAATATAAAAATATAAAAAATTGATAGTATTTTATCTAATTATTTTTATTTATTATAAGTAGTTAGAATTATTATAATAAATAATTATAAGAAAAAAAGTTTTAAAAAATAATTAATATTATTTAAATTAAATAAATATTTTTAAAATATTAAAATATGAAGATGGATAACTAATTTAAAATAGAGGAGTAAAAGTTTATATGAAATCCTAATTATTGATCTCTGACTAAATCGTAATGTGTTTTAGTTTATTTTTAATTCATGACGGGTATAAACAGCCGAATAGGTTGAAGTCAGCATAGGAGATTGGATGAGAAAATTCTTAACTCTGTAGTAGGAAAGCTTTCCGTTATAAGTTGTTAGATTGATTAGTCATCGCAATTATTTTGTTTTGATTATTAATTAATATATTTGAATCCATCTCAGATGTATAGAGGGCAGTAAAAGTTGAACAATATCATTGTCCTATATGCTTTTTATTTATTTATTTGTTGATTTGGATAGACAGTGACATTTTTTTTCTAACAAGTTGATTTAATTCAGCACCCGTAAAGAATGCATAACGTTCAAAACAGAAGGTTGACGGTAACCCCGGGAGGGATTCTTACGTTTGAATGAGCGCTTCCTTAGTTACAACGACGGAAAAGGTCTAAGGGACCAAAATTTTTATAATATTATCCAATAAATATTATAATATATTGTTAAATAATTATATATATATATTGATATACATATATATATATAGAAAGAAATTATTTTTAAATTATAAAATTAATTAATAAAAAATTTATTGTCAATTTTTTTAATAATCCTCTTATTTTATAAGTTAAAAGACTAGTAATAAAAATAAAATATTTTTATTTTAGTTATGAGTTTATTTTTTTACAGTATTTATACTTGAAAAATCTCTATTTGTAATAACATTTGAAATAAAAAAGAGTCAATATTAAATAAATAAAACAAAAAATTAAAAAATATTACAAATTATTCATATAAACAATTGATACATATAACTCAGAGATTGACATAACATCAACTTAATAATGTTAAACTTGTGTGATGCTTAGTGAAGTTAATAGGATAAAATGGTTCTATTAATTCACATTGATAATTGAAACATAATTTTCTATACTTTTCTACATGAGTGCAAATAGAGATAAACACTTTATAATTTATTGTAGTTGAATTTGTCATTAAACTTTTATAATTGAGTGCAAAGGGAAGATGGGTGAGACGAGTTTTTTAGTTAGTTAAAATTTAAATGAATAAAAAGAAATTGAAGTTAACTATTGGAAGTAAAAAAGAAGGATGGAGAAGTTAATAGTTTATATTACATATGAAATCTACTACTAAAATATCACAATTTCCATGTTATTGGGGTACATAAAGTACTATATATATATATAGAGAGAGAGAGAGAGAGAGAGAGAGAGAGAATTTATGAATTTTGTGGGGGACCTACAAAGCCCCCTCCTATTCGTCCCTACTTAGTTATACGGAAAATTATCATAATTATCTCTAATATTAGCAGCATGAATCAAGTTCATCTTCAAAATATAAAAATCATTAAATTCATTCTTAAAGTTGTAAAAAATTAATCAAATTAGTTTTTGAGATAGACTAATTTAATTGAGGTTGAAGAATTAATTTGATTAACTTTTGATAATTTTAAATATAAATTTGATAATTTTTATATTTTGAGGGCAAACTTGATCAATGATGTCAATATTGATGACGATTTAATTACATCATGATCATCCGTGTATACTTTTCTTTTGATGGAGTTACATTGGCTATATGTGAATAAATTATTCCAAACTCTCCTAATGAACACTAACTCCCTAATGATAAAAGAATTAGACGACACTTATTTTTTTTTTTAAATATGTCTTTCACATTTTGACGCTCAAAAGATTTTACAAATTATTTATGAGCCTCTTTTACGCACAAAAGAGAATTAAAGAGACTTTGTAATCACGTAAGAGAGAATAAAAAGATTGTAATAGTCTTGTCTAATATCTTCAATTAAAATAAGTTTTTCGTTAATGTGCATTTTTTATATCCTATAATTTTATCTTTTTGGGAAAAAAATTATTTGGTGACATTTTCCATGTCTAGTACCTTTGTTTTTCTAGGTAAAAAATATTTTTTTATTAATGAGATTTTTTTTTTGTGTTTAGTCTTCTCTTTTCAATTAAAAATTATTTTTTGATTTAAGGACAATTTTCATTTCCTACGTCATTGTCTTTTGTTAAAAAGAAATTTTCCAACCAAAAAATTCACAGATATGCAATACTACTATGCAAGTGGTGACCGTGGTCGTCAAATTATCACAATGTACGGCTTGTTGGTATTTTTTTTTCCTTTCTTTCTTTTTGTGTGTTGTGATTTATTTATTTATTTATTTTTTTGTTGGGAGTGGGTCAGAGGAAGACGCCATATATATGATACCGTGATAGTGAACCAACAGCAAATATGCACCAAGTTATGTTCCAATGCTATACATATCTGGTCATACAAGTTTTTCAAAATTGAGTAAGAACCAATTAATCCTTCACTATTTACTTGTTTACTAATATTATTATTGACGTTGATTAGTTCAGTTACATTAGTGGTTTCAAAGAGAGAAGTTTTCCAATTAATCTAGATACTTTGTTAAGGAAGTTAAAATTAATAATGTGAAGGTGCGTAAAAATTCAGTGAGGATAAGGTAGATTTAACTTTTTCCCAACAAGATCAGGTCAAAGTTTTTATGTGCTTCGCTTCAAATATATAGTATCATATAGTTTATTAGTTCAGCTTATTTTAGTTACGCCTACAAAATTTTTATTTACGTATCGGAAATTTAAAAAAAAAAGAAAAAGAAATAGTAAAACATATGTAACACGTCCAATTGAAAGTTTAATTACACTATAAGTTGATATTATCCTTAAGGAAAGGGAGAAAATCTTGTTCACTTAGAAGTGGAGAAAATTTACATTTAAGCTCAATGGAAAGGAAAAGTATTTACATAAAATACATGTTAATGAGGTTCATCATGAACGAACAGCTGAACATTATAAGACACGTGATGATACCAACCTCCTTTCCTTTGGTACAAAGACAAAGACCGTTCACATGCTATGTTATAAATATATATTGTGATTATTTTGAAGTCACGCAGTAGTGTAGTGCTAAAGCAAAGGCGTTACCTAGTTTGAATTAGAAAAATATCATAGAAAAAATTACATGCTATATCATTATTAAAGTTCCATCCATCTTGGCTTACTGGGCTTTCTTAATTTTTGAGCCGTGGGAGTGCTGAAGCGTAGTCCTTAATCTCCTATCTTCTCCCTTTAAGACTGGAACATTGGCCAGCTATTATTATATACGGCATAGGATAATAATACGTGATTTTTCTAAATTCAACCAATTTTGTTATTATTTTTTGATCTAATATGATATATTGATGTATCATAATTTAATTTAATAAATTAATATTTTTTAATACAATATTTATAGAATGGTATATCATAAACTCAAATAATACACAAATCTCTAAATCTTTCATAAATTAGTTATTTCAATGACTTTAGACACAAAATATTGACAAAACTGACAACATAAAAAAAATATAAAAGATTAACAAAATTCGATGAATTTAATTTTAAAAATTATTAAAATAGAAAAAATTAATAAAATAAGATATTTATCAACGTACACGTGAGAAATCACCATAATAATAACTTTGGATCGATGTGTGGTAGCTATAGCCTATATGCTAATAATATCCTCTTTAATATTGGTCCCATAGCGTGTTGCTCCTTTTTGTTCATTTTTATACCTTGTGTGTAGTCGTGTTACAAGTAATAATGGTTCTGGCAGCGTATGTGTATATATTGCCTAGTAGCTAGTTAGATATATTGATCAAGACCAATATACCCCATGCTATATATATATATATAGTCTTATCATATCCATACATAATCATAATAACAACTGCGATCAAATTATTTAGTTAACAAAAACTATCGTTAATCAACTGCCTAAGTCGAAAAAGTGAGCAAATTAATTAAATTAGGTTTTTTTGTCAAATGAAGTTTTACTTGTATATATTAAATCAAGGGATTTTATGTGAAAAAAGTATTTTCGTTTTGTTTGGAATGTCAAAATTGGTTACATATAGGGCTATTAAAATGAGCCCGACCCGCGAGTCTGGTTAAATGGACGGACATTACATACAAAAAATAGATCTGTGAAAATTTAAAAAAATATAGCCTAGCCCGATTTAGCCCGTGGGCTAAACGAGCCATCTCGTGAATCTTTTTTTTTTTAATACCAAAATTTTAATAGTTTCATTTTGGACTTTAAATTTTATTTTGGAGTTTAACAGTTTAGGGTTTAACTATTCAGACTTATAATTGAACATGTTTAACTATTTATTATGTTTAATTACTTAACTGTATTTATATTGCTGTAGAGCTATGACTCACATAACATAACATGACTCACATCAATGTTATATGTCGTCATTTAATTAATAAAGGTTGTATTAATTCATGAATCGATTTCAAATAGCATTTGATATCTTTCAAGCAAGATAGTTGAAGGAGCAAAAAGATAATATAATCTTGCAATCAACCATTTAAACTGTTTCTTTCTGGTTAATTAATAGATGGAAGATAAAAAATAGCTAAAAATGACCACACATACTTATTCACAACTTTATATTTAAAATCATAAAAATAGACCAAAATTTTTAATTTTTTTTTAAAAAGGGCTAACATGCTGACTCGTTTAGGCCCGAATTGAACATAAACAAGCCAAACTCTAAAAAGAGGCATAATTTTGGCCTAGCCCATTTGACACCCTTGGTTACACATATGGAAAGTATGTTTTTGGTATCCATAAACTTTTGTGCGAAAAATTAGATGAATGTCTAGGTGTTTACTTTTAGTATTCACCAATACCTTGTCATTTAGGATGTGTTTGTGAGTTAAATTTTTGGAAGAAAAAAAAGAAGACTTTAAAGAATTTAGTCATAATTTTTACATTGAATCTTAAGAAATTCAACCAATCAACCCCCTAAATATAAAGTATTAAAATTATTTATTTTTAAATATTGAATCATCAGATTCAACATGAATATATATTATATGAAAACGAATCCATGCATAAATTAAACTTTTTTCAAAATTGTTTAAGATGTATTTTTTTTCATTAAACTCGTCACATTTTTATTCTCATTATTAAAAAAAATGCTTTGGTCAGCGCTAAAACGTCTTACACATCTTATGGCAACGACGTTATTCCAGGTTGTTAAAATCAAGATATTATATAAGATCAAAAAAATCAAAATAAAAACATAGAACATGCATGAAATTGTAAGATCGTTCGATCTAATTGATAATAGTGAATTGGTTAACTTTTTTAAAATTGTAAAATTATGATTTTACGATTTAAATTGAGATGTTAACAATTTTACATGTTATGAATCATGGAGTAGGTTGAGCATCATAATTAGCATCAACCTCCTTATTGTCATTGTTAGAGTTGTCGCCATCGTCACATGATCGGACATCACATGAGAAGTTGTCGATGATTCTCTATAAAAACTTGAACAATTTCAATGAGACAACAATTACTGAAGAGACCACAGACACTCTCTCAAGTAAGAGAAGTGTGCCCGACATTAGACAAGATGCTCTTAAAGTAAAAGAATGAACAAAGAGTGATGGAAAGAAGCTAAAGACTCTATTGAAATAGAAGAAACACAAGAGATACCAAGAAAGAGCCATAGGATTGATAATCCTGATTATATATGATTTTAATTTAAACGTTTCAACAGAGGAAGAGTTCACAAAAAAACCCAGTCAAAGCATTTCTCAAAGCTTACTTTCCCAGTTGTAATTATGATTAGAGTTATTATTTAGCGATTAATAGCTAGAACAATATTTTAGATTTTAATAGCAACTTTATATTTTTTATGCAAGAACATTTGTACCATTTTTTTAATGAAATTCATTTTTGTTATTACAAGAAATCTTTGAATTATGTGGACTGATAGTTAGATAGTTTTTTCACAATAATGAATGGTTGATCTTATTATATTATTCTGGTTAGTATTAACAAAATTTGACTGTTTTTAAATTACCAAATAAAAATAAGTTTATAGATGATTCAATTTTTTATTAAAAAATGGAAAAATAAATTACATAATGTTAAATATATATTTAATTTATGGCTGGGACAAAGCAAGTCATTGCCATAAAGATTGAAATTGTTCTTTCCTTACCACATTTAAATGTTGTTATTATAGAGGTTAATATTTTGGAGTGACATTGGATTTTATTGCAATAGAGTTTATCTTTCGCATCGACAATACTATGGTTGTTGTAGATATTAACCTATAGCAACATAATTTATTGTCATTGCCATATAGTTTCTCTTTCCTAGTGACATTTGAATGTTGTTACTATAGAAGTTAATTGTTGCAATGACATTGGATATCGTTGCAATAGAGTTTGTCTTTCTCTACGAAAATCACTGTTGTTGTCATAGAAATTAATTTATAGCAACGGCATCTAAAGTCCTAGTCATAGAGTTTCTCTTTCTAAGCAACATCTAAAGTTGTTGCAGTATAGGTAGACCTATGACAACGATATTGCACGTCGTTGCCATGGAGTTTCTCTTTCCCATCGATATTGAAATTTGACAGCGAAAATAAAAGTCGTTGTCGTAGAGTTGCTACTTCTCCGTGACTTTTAAATTTGTTATTGTAGATATGCATCTATGACAATGACTTTTTGAGTTATTGTATTATATGCAATCTATAACGACAACATTATAAGTTGTTGTTATATAGTTGTTCTTTCACAACGACTTTTTATATCACTGACATAATTATGCACTACAAAAATGCTACATGTACACCCAATTTTATATACTCATACTGTCATACATACATCATTAATAATGCACAAACTTTATTCTCATGAGTGCACAAACATTACAAGCATTAAAACACAAACTTTATGTATATAAGTATAGGGTGTATGTATGGTGTATATCTTTTGGTGTACGTGTAGCAGGACTCTTATCCACTATACCAATGAAATAATAAAAATCGCTGACATATAATATATATATCGACAATGTATAATGTTGATACTAGGGCTGTCAAAATGAGTCCGCCTCGCTAGCCCAGCACGTTTATCCTGTTAAATGGACGGACGAAACATATAAAATGCGGCCCGTGAATAGTAAAAGCTCATTTAAGCCTGATCCATTTAGCCACACAGGCCAAATTGGCTCGTTTAGTATTAACATAGGCAAAACCCACGGACTAACCTATTTACCTACATAAATGGACGAACCAAACATATAAAAATTGGCCAGCAAATTGTAAAAGCTCATTAAGGCCAGACCTGTTTAGGCTCGTGGGTTAGTCGGGTCAGGCCTATACGGGTCAGACTGGCCCGTTTGACAGACCTAGTTGCTACTATAAATGGTTGACCTAGCGACTAAACCAACGACACTATGAAGTTGCTGAGATTTAGCCATTTTCCCCAACAATGTAGGTGTATTTGAGAAAAAGTCATTATGAGAAATTTAATTCTAACAGTGAATGCATATTAATCAAAATATCATTTTTAACTAAAATGACAAGGTTTATATGGACAATGAAAACTACTTATTGATAAAAAAATTCATTTTTAAACCAAAAGGCTATAGATTATGAAAAATTTTCATCAACCAAAAAATACTTTAACTAAAAAATACAAGGCTAGTTATAAAAATTGTCCATTTATAAAAAAAAATTACCTAAAAGACAAAGATATAGACTATAAAAAATACAAATTATCTAAAGTTCTCTTTTAACTAAAAATACAAGATTATATGCTATAAAAATATACATTAACTAAAAAAATATTTTTAACTAAAATAGCAAGGGTTATTATAGACTATGTCATGGAGCGCCTAGAGACGGCTGATTGATTAGGTGGACCCCAAAAGGTAATTGGGACCCACAGACATAAACCGGCCGGCCCAGACCGGCCCAATACAAGAAAGAAGCCGGCCCATGACACAATGATACATATACGCGTCCACCTCCAACACAATCTGGTGCCTTCAACACTAATCAATAATCAATAACTCATGCAACTGCATTTTGTACCACTAATAATGTCACTGCCACAACGAAAACAACAACAAAATATAGTACATTCTTCTTAAAAAATACGTCAAAATGATGTAATTAATTTACGTAATTTTATAAGTATTGATCCAGTGGCATTGTGACAACATAACTTATCGCAGTTGATTTTAACTGTCTATTACCTATTTTTCTTTTTCTTTAAAAGAATAATCAACAGAAGTCAACTGACAGTAAGTAATATACAATTATTAAAACAATACTCTTCTTACAAATAAAGTTGTTTAATATAAGAGTAATTTTTATGTATAATTTTTTTATTTATATTATCATAATATTTCGGATATAAAAAAAATCAAATATGACAATAATTATTTAATAAATATTTTTTTATGCACAATGTTGAAGCAATACTAAATTTCAAACTACTAGTTAATTTGTTAGTGCTTATCCCTATCCCTCTCTGTGGTTTTCTTAAGAAGAATCCACACGTGATCTCTTCTGTATGGCGCAAGTGAAAGGATGGGCCTACCAAACGGGCCCCACACTTTGCCAATTTCACAAATCCAAATTATCATTATGTGGGTCACAATCACATATAATATTATTATATTATTGCAAAAATATGTCAACAAGAAAAAAACGCGTCTGCACCTTTTTTTTTCCTTCGTGAATTGCCCTTTGCTTTCATAGCAATTTACCAATTAGAATGGCTTAGGGGCTGAAAGAAAAATTGTTGGAATCATGGTTTATTTGTAAGTAAATAAAATATCACATTTTTGCTGAGAAATTAAAATCATCATTAAACCTTATGTGTACCCAAAAAAAAATCATCATGAAATCTTGTACGTGAAGCGGACTTAGTTTTGGTAGCAGAGCAAGAATTTAAAATGCTTAATTAAGGATTCACTTAACAAAATTTATAATTATAATAATAATAAGACAGGTTTAAAATAAGTTAAGTGTATGCGGATAAATATTAAAGAAAAACATTATATAGAAAATCCCTAAAATAAGATTGTAACCCAAAAAGAAAAATTGACTAAGATGGCAAATAGGGAAAAAAAAGAGGCCAAAATTATATTGAAGATTCTTGTATAAACAGAGTTTTAAGATTTTATTCTTATTTATATTAAAAAAAATGTTAATGAGATTTATAAATAAATGAGTATGTCTTAAATAAAATTGGTAGCTCCCATATTCTTGTAAATGTGCTTAAATATAAATTATTAAAATTGTGTTTATGGAAAAATTTCAATTATGATAAAAAGAATTACATATTTGTGATTATTTTTTTAATAATTATCAAAACAGCAAATATAAGTGATACTCACTTCAAAGGGCATACAATTCTTGCCTAGATTTCATTTTATAAGACATTTAAGTAGGATTAAAATAATTATTCAAAGCTTATACGGAAATTTGCAGGTGTAATATGATTAAAAGTGAAATGTAAAATATAATATGCCACTAAACATGCATGTGATGAATTATACATTATAAATCACTACTACAAATTCGTAAAGTCAAGATTAATGTTGTCTGATAGGAATAATTCAAATTTTCAAATTTAGGAATAATGTGTCCGACTCCCCCATGACGTGCGTAGGATTAAGTAAAGCTATTAAATAATTTTAATAGTTGAAAATGATAGGTCGTGTCACTAAGTCGCTTTTGATAATAATCAACTTAAGAGCAAACAAAATCAGTAAAATCATTTTGAGATAATCTATTTTGATGTAGCTCTGGCGACTACTCGTCCGTTTCTTTTGAATGATCTGATTCAGATCGCGTAACCTAATACGAACTAGTTTCTTGTTGTTTTTTTTTTAGACTTTAGTCCCTTTATCTACAAAAAAAATATTCACCGATAATATTATTATTGTAACCACATGATAAAATGATTAAAATTGTATGATAAATTACTTAAATAACCTCATTAAAAATTTAGAATAATATAGCCATATGAAAAGTGTAAATTATGCAATGTTTAGCAGTTAGCATTAAGATGTGAATAAAAACATCATGAAAATGTCCACAACGTTCTAAATATTTTATATTTTTTTCTTCTCTAAATTTGTGGATACATAAAATCACTAAAAAAAAAACAAAAAAGAGAAAAAACGCAAAAAGGAGGAAAGTAGATTTAGAAGTGCAGGCAGAAACAGAGCCACCTAACCACCACAGCAAATCTCAGCTCAGCTCAACCTCAGATCACTCACCACCTGACCCCCCCCCCCGGTCCTCCTATTTCTCCGTCCTGTTTTTTCCAGTTCCATTTCCACCCCTACATTTCAGCCTCTTATTCATTCTTCTCTCTTTCTCTTATAATCCGTTCTTTTGTTAGACCACTCCGATTTCCTGATTTAGAGGACTTCATTTCTTTCTCTCTATTACATTCATTGATCTTAAAAGATCTGGTTTTTTTTCCTTCTGGGGTTTTCTTTTTTCCCTTTCCCTTTCCTTTCTCTTCCTTTTTATTTGAGTTTTTTTACTTTTGTTTTCGTGGGTCTCATATTTCTGAATAAAACCCCCCACCCCTTTTTGTTTTCTGTTCGTAATTCATATTTATTTGCGTTGTTCTCAGTTTTTGGAAGAGATTTGAACTCAACCTATGGAAGATTCAACCTTTCTGATCATTATGCAAAAGTGTTGTTTAATGGATCCCCTTAATGTTAAAAAAAATCCCTTTTTTGTAATAAAATTTTGATGTATAAATCTAGTTCCATCGAATCTTGTTGCACCCTCTCCTCACCTAATCTCAAGCAGGTTCTCAAAATGGACCATTTCATTGTTTCAGACTAGATGTTGGGGTGCTGTGTTTTTTCAAATTTTTTTTTACCCTATTTTGACAAGGTCCCTCCTTTACTATTCAGAAGACAATCTTGTCTTCAATTATACCCCTCCCTTTAGCCCCTCCTATTTTGCCCATCTTTGTTGATCTCTGACCCCAAGATAAGGAGGAGAAAAAATGTATGGAACCAAAAGCAAAATAGACCTTGCCTTTGAGTACCAATCTCAAGTTTCAATCTTGAGGCCCAGCATCCATTCCAGGAGAGCGAATCTGACCGTAAAGTTCCAAGACCTTTATGGTTTCACGGTGGAAGGGAATGTGGATGATGTGAATGTGTTGAATGAGGTGAGGGAGAAGGTGAGGCAGCAGGGCAGGGTGTGGTGGGCATTGGAAGCCAGCAAGGGGGCAAATTGGTACCTTCACACCACCATAGGGCAAGGCAGTGCCCTCACATCTTCCTTGAAGTTCTCTGCTTTGGCCAATGCCATCACTCTGAAGAAGCTGATCAGGAAGGGGATACCCCCAGTTCTCAGGCCTAAGGTCTGGTTTTCATTGTCAGGTGCTGCCAAGAAAAAATCCACTGTTCCTGAGAGTTATTATGATGATTTGACTAAAGCTGTGGAGGGGAAAGTCACCCCTGCTACCAGACAGATAGATCATGTGAGTGAATCTCAATTTTTGTTTTATGATGATGATCTCACACAATTGGGTTTGGTATTTGATTACAAGTTCCTTTTTTTTTTTTTTTTTTTTTTTTTTTTTTGGTTTGAGCTGTGGTGCCAAATCACCCTATTGGCTTGGTTGGTGTTTTTCTAACATGACAAGAATTTGCAGATGCGTGGATCATTGATATTCACTTCCAATTTTTTTTTTCTGTTGTCCAAGGAAATAATGCACTGAATTTGATGAAGGAGTCCCATTGTGATGATGACCTTTACATTGTGTGTATTGTGCAAAGAATGTTGGACAAATCTTGCTGCAGATTTTGATGGATGATCGTGGCTGTGGTGTCCTCTCATTCTGTTCCTCTTTTTCCTCAATGAGAAAATTTTGTTGTTTATGGATGAAGATGGAAGTTAAGAAAAATGCATAAGATTAGATGCATTTGTGAGCAGTATTTTTATAACCTTGCAATTGCATTATTATGGGATCTGTTATCCTAGGCTTATGAAAGAGTTTACATGTTCTTTAGTGTATGAATTTCAGTTGAGGCAAAATTCAGCTGTGAGTCCATGTTGGTTAGAAAGAGAGGAATTTGTGTGGTCAGAAAGAGAGTACACTTTGAAGATTGGGTATCAACTTTGTGTAGACATTTTCATGTTGACTTTAGTATGTGTTTGGGATGTTATTTGAACATTATGGATTTGTAAAGGGACATCAGGGTGTTTAATGTGGTTGTTCAAATGGTTATTGGTTATTGATGTTTGTTCAGAACTATTGGAACTTCTGTGCATATTAAAAATGCTCGTTATCTCTATTTTTCTAATCATTCTTTATGCATATATGTACAGGACCTACCACGAACCTTCCCTGGTCATCCATGGTTGGACACTCCTGAGGGGCATGCTGCTCTTAGACGTGTTCTTGTTGCTTATTCTTTCCGCGATTCTGATGTTGGATATTGTCAGGTGGGTTTGCTCTATTCTTCCTTTTTCTTTCTTTTTTTTTTCTTTTTTTCTGAAGTGCTGTTTTACCTGTTAAGTACATGAAAGACAATTCTCTGGCTTCATTGTTCATTCAATCTATTCTTCTTATGGCATTAGATGTCAAATCTTCATGAACTGTAATATGCATGTTGTTACCCTCAGAAGCCGATAAGATTGCACAACTAAAGCTTGAATTAGATTTGGTATTCTACCTACATTTGATGAAACCTAATATGTCTTCATAAAAGAAAAACTATATGTCTCAATTCTTCTGCGACTATCTTTTATGTTTAAATTCTTTTAAGGTAGGGAAAATATACCACCACATAGTTAATTACTTACTTTAGTTAAAGTTAATGTTGTCAATAATATGTGGTTTACTTTGAAGAAAAATGTTAAATACATTACCTCAGAACATATTTTCTTAACTATTGACCGTTCAATATTGTTTCTCCAGGGACTAAATTATGTTGCAGCATTGCTGTTGCTTGTCATGAAGACGGAAGAAGATGCATTTTGGATGCTTGCTGTCCTGTTGGAAAATGTCCTGGTTAATGATTGCTACACAACCAATTTATCAGGATGCCATGTTGAGCAGAGAGTGTTCAAAGATTTACTTGCTAAGAAGTGCCCTAGGTATTAAAATTTGATGAATTAACTGTGTATCACGTTTTTGTTTCCTAGCATCTTCTAATTGGAGAAATGGAAATGCAGGATAGCAACTCATTTGGAATCGATGGAATTTGATGTTTCCCTTGTTACCACTGAGTGGTTCCTTTGCCTCTTCTCAAAGAGTCTGCCTTCTGAGGTTAGAATAATGCACAATAATTTATGCATTGAAATGTTCAATTTCTGACTCATTTTAATACTTCTTCCTTGAATCAGACAACTCTGCGAGTGTGGGATGTTATGTTCTATGACGGGGCCAAGGTTATGTTTAACGTGGCCTTAGCAATCTTCAAGGTACAGCTTGTGTGGCCTTTCTGTTCTCTATTGTTTTGTTTATTCATACGTGCAAAAATATAGAAAGCGATTGCGCATGATCGGAAGAGACGTTTCTGTATTTGTTAACCTCCAAATTCCAATTGCAGATGAAGGAAGATGAGTTGGTTATAACCCATCACGTCGGCGAAGTAATCAATGTTCTGCATATGACTACTCATCACCTATTTGATCCAGATGATTTACTGACAGTATGACAACTTTCACCATTTCCTATATTATTTATCAATTGTTAGTCTTTCAACCAGTTAGATATCATTTGACTATGTAACGTGTTTTCTTTGAGATACTACATAATAGTTTCAGTTCATGTCATTACAAGAAGAAAACCTGTGAACATGAGGGAGATATAGTTTTCACTCTTCTGGTGAAAAGACAAAAGAGCAAAACTATTTTGCTTCTCAGTGTATGGTGAAGTGCTTCAGTGCTTTTTCCTAATTGTTATTTGTGTGTTTTCATTTCAGGTGGCATTTGATAAGATAGGTTCAATGACAACCAATACCATATCAAAGCAAAGGAAGAAACAGGAACCTGAAGTGTTGAAGGAGCTTGATCAGAGGATCAGACGGTTAAATTCGCTTAAAATGGGGGATGATAATAGTGGCATTTGATGATTTTTTATTTTGTCTACGTTAATCTGAAAATGTGGAACCTTTTCCCCTTCCCTTCTTCCCAGTAGGGTCTGCTGCCTCCAGCAGAATGTTGAATTTATGCAAAATTCCCCCTTAAATTCTTCTTTCTTGGGGCATGACATGACACCAACCAACCATGTGTTGTTTGCAGGATGTTTGTAGGTTATATATAAAGTGTAAATTTGAATATGAATACTACCTCATAAATTAATTATTAACTAATGTGCATCAACATCATATTAAGGGCATTGTGGTATTTCACTGCCCTGCAGTTGCATTATTTAAGCATTTCCCCCTTGCATGTCCTGTGATATGACAAGGCATTTGCGCCTGTTCATTTCACATTTACTTAACAGTGTACTTGACGAACATTTTCATACCAAATTGTTATAATAACAATAACAACTATAATAACTAATGTAGATGTCTTTGATATTCTTAAATAAAAGAATCATTCCATTTTCTTTATCCAATCATTTTTGAAAGAGATAGTTCCTAACATGGTATTAGAGTCTTTAAACCGTGCATTGTTGGAGATGGATAGAGAAAAACAATAACTAAAGGGAAACTTGAAGTGGGAAGTCGCAAGATAGATAAGAAGTAACGACAAATTGTAGGATAAACATGTGGATGAATTTAGGAAACATATATGATCTTAGCAAAAGTTAGAAGAGAGAAAGGTGAGGGTATGTCACAAGTTTCATCCGTAGTTTCCAAACATGACCTAACAACCATGAAGCCATAACAAAACAAAATGCAAAATCAGATTTGTTGTTAGAATCCTTTTCATTAGATAAACATTTGAGTGTGTTCATGAGTTACGTTAGAACAATCGACATAAAGGGAGGATACTAAATCCACTTAAAACTGTTTTAATCTTTTTCAGTTGCAACTACATTTAATTATTTAAATAATAAATATAACATATTTCAGCATACCGTAAACTTCATTTCTCTGCACCTGGTTGTCTGCTATCGACTTTTATAATTTCATCAAATCTTTAAAGACGAAATATCATATCGAAGAAGACATGTTTAAATCCAGCATTATTCGCAGAAAAAGGGAGCATGTTTCTACCATGGTCAGCAATTATGTCTTAGAAAACTAAGACCTTCGATTTCAGAATTAATGTAAAAGCATTTTACGATTGTTTGTATCGGCAATATCAAGAACCCAAATAAGAAACCTAGAAAATAACGCGTTTGGAAGAATAGGGAAACAGACTCAAAATGCCATGGGAAGGCTATCTGTATTATAATTGAACCCCTAGATCTGAAATAGGACAACCACCCACTAAAATGAAATGCATAAACATGTAAAGCTATCATGCTTTGTCCTGAAAAGAAAAAAGCTATCAGTTGGAGAATAAAACGATGCCTTCTTCCCATCTTTATTGTTGGGAAAAATTGCATGCAAATTTTATCAAAGAATATACCTAAGTACTAAAAAATCTAAACGAGAAAATTTACAGGATCCTTCTATTCTCTGTGGTTTTCCATGACAAACAATAAGCTCTTTCTTTCGCACCGAGCACCGAGAGGTTGGCATTTTCTCTTTGTTCTATAAACTGAAATGAATATTTTTCCCCATTCTATGTTGAGTATGTTTTCTTTCAACCTTTTAACAGGCTGCCTCTTTTTCTCCGACGTCCGCAGAGGTTTCTAAATTTTCAACTTAAGAGCTGGGATTCTCCGAAGCTGTATCATCGATGGCTAAATTGGATACCTCATTGACTACGTCCGTTTCGTTTTCGCCATCACCATCTACTGAAGCTACAGGTGAAGTAGCCTCTGGGGAGGTACTATCATCAGGTTTCTGCAGGCTCCAATACATGATACTGGCAGTTAAAATAAGCATCATCTTCGAGTTGACCTGTCAAGTTTAAATGCAAAGTAAGCAAGAGCCAAAAAAGACATTTGAGCCCAATAAAGGACATCGATAAAAGTATGACGGAATCTAGGTAAGCAACTAAGCATTGCTACACTATTTATGTAACATTGACTAGTGGTCTCTATATTGGAGACAAGTTGCTGCTAAATCAATCATCATTTAGCAGAATGGACAAAATCACGGGAATTGACTTTTCATAGCACTAGCAGAGTTACTAATAAAATTATTTTCAACATTGATGATATTACCTCTATTATGTCCTCAGGTAACAGGAAAATGGAACACCCAAGTTTTCGGGCAACACTGATTATATATGTTGCATTCAACTTCTTATCTTCATCTGCAATTAAAATGACAAAATAATTTTACACTTGAATTGTTTCATGTAATAAAACGTATTCACATCATAAAATTCCAGTATAATGCTCTATTAAAAAAATAAAAAAAACATATATGAGTTGCAAACTAAATTCTAGCTAGCCTCAGTTTATTGTCTGCAGAGAAAAGTTGACCTACCAGTTTCCCCTTTAGTGACAAGAGTCCAGTTGACCACCCTCGGCTCCACAGCACTCAGAAGCTCAAGGAAGAAAATGCCAGTGGAAAGATTCTTATCCTGATGAAGGAAAAAAATTGAATTAATATCAATGGTAGGTACACGAGAATAAAACTATAAGTTGCAGTTCAACATCAAATCAGCAACTGTTGTGCACTCCATCACTTGTAGTAAAGATTGAACAGTCCTTATATTCATTCTATAGCTTTAAATTACTCTTGGCACTATTGGTGATCTTGTGTCAGTCATTTCTCGCCCGACTTGAGCAGCACAAAAGACTGAATTTATTTTAGATCAACAAAAATTAAAGGAGTAGCAAGGAAGGTATGCACAAATCCACAAATAATTTTTAAATGTCAGGTCTATAATTTCAAAAATTTTCAGACAAACTTTAAAATATGCATGCATGCTAAATATTGATAACTTCATAGCTGGTCAATGTTTACTTGATTACCTTGAAACTCTCCATTTGGGAAGTTCTTCTTGCTCTCCTTACCTTATTGTTTGCCCAGTTTAGAATATCAGCATCAGTAATCTCTTTACCTTGGGAGTGCGATCTCAAGTTTCTCAGGAGTTGAAGCATAGTAAACCTCATCAACTGCCACAAAAAAGCTGTGGGACAAAGATTACAAGGAGATGAATATTCCCAAGATATTAAGAGGCAGATTTGAACAAAATAATGACAAAGCAACAGCACCCCTATCTCAAGAGACTCAAACCCCTCCCTGCAACCAGAAAAAGTGTAGAAATAAACCCAATAGTAATGAAGCCAATAATAAAAAAACTAAATTAAATCTTTTAAATGATTAATTATTCTGACAAGTAAAACATTCAATTTTTCAGCAGATTGTGCATTCCACAAGTATAGATGTAACTAGTGTCATCAACCTTTTTCTTCTGAATTTCAGAAAGGGACAAAAAGCGAGAAATTATGAATTGATTTATAATTTCTATCCTAACATCATGCAAATCCATTTGATTCTGACAGATATACCTTCTTCAATTAATGAAAATAAATTAACAAAAATTAGAGCCTTTAGATTTTTATATTACCATGAAGTGGCTCCAATTTTTCAACTTCCACTAACCATATCTATTGTCCCTAACAAATGAATTGTCTAGAGATCGATAGTGTAGTACATTATAAATTAAGAATTTGGTCCCATCATTCAGTTTTTTCTCGAGGGACGGTTCTATTTAAAAAGAGTCAGAAAGCACCCTCTACTAATTGGAGCATGCCAATGACCAGCTTCATGCTACTACACTGATTAACCTGTTCAAATGGACCACCCTTTTCAGCATAGACAGTGACCATCACGAGAAAAACTCATCCCTTCAGTACAATGTGTATACCAATATCAGAAATACACACACCCCACACATTCTGATTTTTGGAAGTGATCCACATACTGAGGCTACAAATTTAAGGCCAAATATCCAGCTCTGCCATTATTTGAGAACAATTATTCATGTTTCCAAACTAATCACAAGAACATTTATTGCCAATTTCTTCAGCTGGCAGATTGACTAGAAAGAGAAAGTGGCACATAGAACAATGCATTGATCCACCAAAATATCCAAGGAATTAAGTTAGAACCGAATTCAAGCAGATGTTAAAAGAGAAGGCGCCCAACACGCAGACATAAAAACTGCACCAGCAATAAGAAATAATCACAATGCTAAGAAAACAGTGAAACTGACCTAGTAAGAGCTTCTTATTTCCTTGCACAATATCATTACCAGCAACATTCACTAAGGAAAAGTTTAGCTCCTTCCCAATCTTTATAACTTGGTTGCAGTTCTCAACTTTTCGAAATGGCATCTTAATAGGAGGCTTTGTTGCCTGCTTCCAATTGACAGACCCAGGTGAAACCTTATCAAGAACTTCTAATAGAACCCATCTGCAGAAAAGGAATTGAAGAAAGAAGTGGAACCAAATACGATAAGAAAAGGGAAGAGGCAGATTATGAAGCAACTGAACAGTGGAAAGCTTACCCATTTCTGACATCCTCAAAAACATTATTGACAAAAGTAGCAATTCCAAGACTGTTAATCCACAGTCTGAAGCATCTTTCTTCCCGAGATGTCTGTGCATCATCAGTCATCATCTCAGCAAAGGACATTTTCGACGTGTCAGCTGTAAGGCCATTCCTACAAAAGTACAAGTACCAGAGATTTTGGATTTATACAAATGAAACTCAAAATCTGAATCAACTAGAGATCCAACACGTACCATATACATTTTCTAACTCGTTAACTTTCACTAACCCTATATACTTGTCCCTAACAACAGAACAAACAAGAGGTCCATTTTGTACCATGTACATTATCAACTCCCCTGTTCAATTACTATTAATTTTTTCCCCCTCAAACAAAACATAAGAAAGGCCTGTTTAAGGATATTCATGACAACTAAGATACAAAAGCCAATGTTACTTTTGATGATATAAGAGCCACCCCCATCCCCATTCGAAAAACACAAAGGCAGAAAAGGAGCATGAGTTCTTGGAAGCATACCCCAGAATATTTTATCAGCATTCATATTGGATAAAATTATTAACACAATTGCAACCTCTTTACCCATACCTATGCTGGAATATCTGAGCAACAAATGCAAGATTAAGATTTGGCGACCCCTCTGTGATGTCCTTTGGAGTGAGGTATCTTTTGCAGTCTAATTTCTCCGCCTGCTCAAGAACCATGTTAGCTCTTTCTGATGGATCACTTGTGGACAATGCACCTGGGCCTGAGTGTTCTGGGGCAAGAGCATTAAGCAAGTAAGCATAAGCCTCTCCATCCTGCAAACAGAAGACTATGTCAGATATGATAGACTTGTTCAACTTATAACCATAATTTAGTCTATTCATGCATACCAAAACATCTGCCATGCTTATCAAAAGCTGGCCAGACAATGATTCCGCATTTAGTGTGGCGACATAGGGAATCTTTTCCATGAATACTACAATATGGTTGTCAAAGACAACAATTATATAAGGTCAACTTTTTCATTACCAATCAAAAGTATAGAACAAAAATTTAGGTTATAGTCGGTAAAAACAAAATGTTGTCATAAGGAATATCAGCTTCAAATCTCAAAATTTCATCCACCTAATGTTTTGCTTTCACAAGGTACAGGATTCATACCAAAGCAATTGATTCTATTAGAGCCAGCATACAAAAATAGAGAAAGTTTCCCTCACCTTTACGTCAGAAGAGAAGTTTGTAACTTGTTTCTCATATCCAGCCTTCTTTAAGTGGAAATTCATCCATTTCAACAAAACCTTTTCAGGCGGTAAACTGAGCAGCTCTTCCACATCCTGCCAGTATGTTACAACATAATAAAGAGGTTTACATCTGAGTCTGACATAAGTAAAGGAAAGAAATCATGGCACTTGTTAAATTCAAATAAAAGGAAAAAAGAGTATCCAATATATCACCTTGTCATCTTCAACTAATTCCACAAGTTGAGGAGTTTTCTTGAGATTAAGATCAGCTAACAATTGAATCTAATGTTGCCACCATGATGAAAAGACAAACAAAGACAAAAGGTATCACGCAGCATTATATTTTCAAGTCTTATCAATGCACAATTGAAGTCATAATGGTTTTGATCTCCTCATCTGAATTCCATATTACGAAAATAAAAAAGGGCTAAGTTTCAGTACTCTACCTTGATTATTTGCGAAATCAGACCAAGTACCAGATATGGCTACAAGATAAAGAAATAGGAAAGTTTAACAAATAAAGAGTTAAAGTCTGTCAAATCATAAAAACAAAATTGGAAAGAGGGAGAGATAGACAAACAAGAAGACTGAGAACCTACTCTTCCTTCGACTAAATCCTGTGTACCGATATTAACCACCGTGCACCCAATAGCCTTTGCTGAATTCAGGCCAAGGCTGTGGTTCTCATTTCTCTCCCATGGATTAAGAACCCATTTAGTGTTAATAGCTCGTTCATCTATGGTCCCAGGAACAGCAATGTTAATAAGCTTGCTGCAGCAGTAAAATAAACAACAAACCCAAACTTAAGGGGAAAAGAAAACAATGTTGAAACATTTATAAAGGAGTTTTAAACAAATTGAGCTCATGTTGATTTTTGAACATATACCAGAGAAGAACTCCATCTTTTGCAAGATCAAACAACGCATCTGTTGATGGATCGATAGGAAGGAACTGACTCATGAATTTATCTTCAGCCAAATAGCTGTTAATATGTGCGACATAAGAAGCTTTCTCAGATTCATTAATAGCATGATGAACAGTTGTCGTAGCTGCCTTCAAAAATGAAGAAGAACTTTTTGAACCACCGTCTTTTGCCATTGCTCGGGATTGCAAATTTAAATGTGCCTGCCATTCGATGTCACTGCATAAGCTACTAGGTCCATTATAAATGTAATACATACAAAAGTACACGGAAATAATCTAGAAATACCTGCTTATGGAGGTGCAAACAAAAACACACTCTTATCATGTTTGGTGCAAATATACCAAGAGGCAATTTGAGCATCAAATGGCATACATACCAGGATAGAACCCTAAACCAGATCATTAACATTTCAGCGGGAAAAAAAAACAAAAAAAAAAGACTCACCTTAAGGAAGGACTCAAAGTCAATTTCTTCATCCGTATTCTGATATGACTCTGCCAAGATAGTCTTAATCTCATGTTCCTGGAACACTTCACTGAAGGCCTTCAAGTTTTTAAAAATAGATGGCAAATCCCCGACAGTAACACGTCCCGATTGAGTCCTTGCCGATACATACTACAAGGAGCAAAACACATTCCGCAAAATTTGAGGCTGAGGCTGTCACATTGAATAAAAACAAAACAAAACAAACAAGAAATTGAATATAAGGTAAAACACATACTTTGGATTTGAGGGTTCGAAGTTCGACTTGTGTGAATTGGCTCTGAAGCTCTTGATCAGAAACAATGACACCCACAAAGCTAGACATCTTCAAACACTTGGTTGGAGAAATATATCAAACACTTGGAAGAACACTGACCCCCCAACAAACACAAAAACAAAATCACATCACATTTAAACATTTGAAATCAGAGATGCAAACATATCTAATTACACTCCGTTCAAACCGATCCAACAGCAGATTCAAACAAGGCACACGCATAAAAAAATTAATCGATACCAAAAAAGAAAAACACAGAAAAAGTGGAAACAAGAGAAAGAAGAAACGATGAAGGAAGAGGTACCTTAATAGAGTCAGAAAAGGAAGCGAAGATTGAAAGGTAATTTCATCATTTCTGCACGGAGCTTGAGAGAGAGAGAGAGAGAGAGAGACGTGTGTGTTCGTTGGAGGAAGAGAGGGTGGAGAGAAAAACGTGTTGGCGATAGGACCCGCGAACACCAAGGAAATTGGAATGGGAAAAACAATGTTAATGCAAAATTAAGATTGATTTCTGTTGCATGCACTCATTTCTAGTTTAATATTGCATTCACTCATATTTTATTTATTATTAATAAAGCTTTATATAATAATAAATAAAAATAATTATCACTACTGTTACTAACATAATCAAATTATTCAATTTCCCAAGGGGATTCCCTTCCCTTTCACTAATTACTATGTCCTTTTAAGTAAACACTGAATGACATTTGGCATCAACTCACTTCTTTTCTAATTCTTGTTTTCTCTTTCTTGTCCTTCAATTTCATTCGTTTTCTTCCTCCTCGGTTTTTTCTGATCTCTATCTCTATAATTCACATTCTTCACATCTTATCTTTTTATTCTTCACAACCCCAACAACATGTATCAAAAATCCGAAATCACCAATGCTTACTCTTGAAGGAGTGGGCTTCTTAATTATCACTAGAAGTATTATTTGTTCTTTGGGAAAATGATATGGACATACGTTTTCTTTTGTGCAAAATAATGTAAAAGATTAATGTAATTTTCTATAAGTAAAATGTTATATATATATATATATATATTAGTTGTTAATTCCATTTGATTTCTTAGCTTATAAGTAATGTATAATCATACCTTTCTCAGTAACTCAGTAAAGACATTTATTTCCACCTTTCTCCGTATACATTCACACCTCACCTAACAAGCAAGGGAGAAAAAATAAATACTACCTCAAATGCATACACATTTTTTCAATAAAAGCATCAAAGGAAATACATGAGTTAAAAGCATTGTAGGGAACCATCAAAGAGTTGGGCCAAGTGGAGGAAACCTGAGCCCATTAATCATGGAACGTTGTATTCAATCCCAAATTCATGTGTAATACAGTACCAAAAAAGAATTCGTGTGTAGTAAGAAAAATATATTATTGAGTGTCAGTCTCTCACTTATAAGATCATAAAAGATGCTCCATAACCAAAAATGGACATTGTATAGAATTAACAGAATATGTTCTATCAAATAAAAACAAGAAACATGGTAGAGGAGAAGGAAATGAAGTTGGCTGCATTAACTTGGTGCTGAACTTTATGGCCAACCTCGTGAGTGGTTCATCTGTTGCGTGAACATGAGCACTAATGAATGAAAATTCACAAGAGAGCTAGCTAGCTCCATTGGTGGTCCATGCCTAACTGGTCACATGCAACTGCTTTAACCTTTAAAAAAGGACCAATATTTATCGATACGGGATTGGTCCAAGTAGAATGAACTAAAACCCCTTAAGCATGTGATCCCGATTTAGATCATAAAATTCTATTAGGAATTATCCATGCTTAGGCCCGATATATTAAACAAAAAATGAGGAGCTTGCTCTCATGACAATTGCATAGTCTAATACAAAATCCTCTATTTGAAGGTCATTTCTATGCTACTGTAAATTTTAGTTAGGCTAGTGATAATATGTTTAATTTTCATGTAAAAACACCAAAAATCAATTTTAGAGCTCAAAAATGAGAAATTTGCACTTCTATGACCGTTTGAATTAATTGTAGGTGTTCTTGCATGAAAACCAAACATACTAACATTCTCAAACCCTAAGCCTTTCATGTACCAAAATATAAAAGAAAAATGTACTTCTCTCTCATTCTACTTTAGATGAATAATCAACTTTCTAATGAGCTATAAGTGACGGCATTCAATCTCTCAATTATAAAGGTGGAAACAGCTGTTGCCATATAATACAACATGAAAGTTACTTGCTATAAGCTTTAAAAAGGAACAAAAAATAGTATTATAATAGAAAATCACATCCTCATCATACATATATTGAATGACACTTTATGTTCAAAAAAAATGGATTCACCAAATGAAAAAGCCAAATTGCACCAAAGGGGCAGAGTAGATACATACTCATAAATCTAAAATTTAAATACTCATCAAATCAATGATAAATCCCCTCATCACAAGAGCAACATCACACCAAGAGTAGCCAAGACAAGGTTTCCAAAGCTGATGATGATCTTGTGAGAAGATGATCCATCAGGTGAAGATGATGGAGATGATGACTTGCTCTCAGCGCTTTGATCAGCTGGAGAATCTGCTGCTGGTGCAACATCAGGAGTTGGTGCAGGTGCAGGAGCAGGAGGAATGTCGGTGCCGAAAATGGCCTCAGGGAGAAGCACCTTGTCAACCTGGTACACTGCAACAGGATCTGTGGCATGAACAGCACTTGTGACCTTTGTCTTTGACCATCCTGAACTAATGTGAACTGTGCCGGAATCATCGGTGAAATTCAATGTGTAGTCACCGCCGGCGAATGTGGGGGTGGAGCTGGCCCGGCTGAGGCTCGTGAACTCTGCTAGGGAGTAGAAATGCGGCAAGGCGTGGAAGAGGATCACTTGCTTAATCTGGTCTTGTGTGAGCTTTGATAGGGAAGGCTTCTTCAGTGCTGAGAAGGCACTGTCTTTTGGGACAAAGATTGTGATCCCTTCCTCAGTGTTGTTGGCTTGGTTTTGGAATGTCTCAATCACTTTGGTGGACTCAAGGTAGCTCAGGAACGTGTGGAATGGGCCGGCGACGCTGAGCAAGTCGGTGAGGTTGACATATTCCGGCGCTGGGGCCGGTGCAGGCGTCGGGCTGAAGGAGGGAGGGCTTGCAGTTTTGGCAAATGCTGATGAGCTCAGAAGCAGCAGAGTGTTGCTAAGAATGAATATCATTGAAAACTCCATCTTTTTCCAAAAAGTGCACAAGTTTATAACCTTGCAGTAATCAATAGTCTCTCCAAGTTCCTGTGTAGGAAAAGGGCTACACAAATGTTAGATCTAAAGTATAATTATGCAATTAAGAAATGAATGAATTAAACCAAATACAAGTCCAAACTCATTAATCTCCTAGAATAAATTATACATCCTTTTAATTTTCCCACCTAACATTGGACATTTGTTTACAATCTACTTGCACCTACAGAGACTAACAAAATGGCTGAAGCCAGATCTTGCAAAAAGTTAACATAGACCAACAAAAGAACAATATTCTACAGAATATGGAATGCATAGAGGGAAGATCTAGGAATGGCAATTGAACCAAATTGAGCAAAAGAAATTGCAGATTTTGCTTTACTC
This sequence comes from Nissolia schottii, assembly GCA_003254905.1. Lineage (NCBI taxonomy): Eukaryota > Viridiplantae > Streptophyta > Magnoliopsida > Fabales > Fabaceae > Nissolia > Nissolia schottii. The sequence goes on from QANU01013035.1 coordinate 60,795, forward strand.
ACTATAACTTCAGCTAGAGGATCAACAGTGAAAAATTGATAACAACAGCTAGCAGAGTCACAGAAAGACCAAAATTTCCAAATTGCTAAATTCGAGATCAGCCACCTAATGAAGTGTATGTTAAGAAAAGATTCCATTTTTTATTCTTCTTCAAAATGTTACTATATCATATCAGTAACTAGTTTCATTTTCCCCAGAAAGTTTCCACCTTTCTTGATAAACCCAAGTAAAAAAATATGCACATGAGTTAGACCAGTCAAGTACACAGTGACACAACCCCCATTTTATATTATTTACATCAAAACCCCATAATGAAAATGAGGTAGATCTAGACAAGCTGAACCAAAATCTCAAGCAACCAGGCAAACAAAAATGACACCCCAGATATGAAAAGGCAATAAAAATCAAAACTTTACACTAATCCATCAACTGGGCAACCATTGAAAAATGGCATAAAACCATTCACTAGGTAGAAAGCAGCAAAAAAGAAAGCAAAAAAACAAAGAGATTTGAGAGAGAAGAACACAGACCTGAACAAGAGGAATTCAGAGAGAGAGAGAAGAATGTGAAGGACGAAGGATAGAGAGAATGGGAGAGAATGTATATAAAGATGGAATTGGAAGTAGTGGGAAATGGAGAGAGATATAAAGCAGATGCTTCTAACTTGAGTATGGTTCTTCCTTTGGGACACAATAAATATTATATTGTATAACATTATTACTTTTAATAAAATTATATTATATAGTTTTAATGGAAAATGCTTCACTGGAAAAGCCCTTCCCTATGTGTTGTATGGTGGGCTTTCCATTTCGATTTCAACTAATTACTACTTATTTAATCCATCAAAGACCAACCTTGCACTCTACCCCACCATTTTCTTCCCCTTTCCTTTCTCTAATATCGCTATCAAATTTCACCCTCCAATTTATCATCTCGTGTATTTAAATATTGTATTTGGTATCAGGATAGGACAGAAAGATAGAGATATTAGGATAGAAACTTTTTATATTTTATGTATTTCATTAAAATTGGACAAAAGTGATATAAAGCTTTTGCAAGTGAGACACATAATTGAAGAATGTAGAAACATGAATTTTTTTGGCTTTGTCTCTGTATCCTGTCTCTCCTATCAAACGCAGTTAAATATATCATTCACCCATACAAATGAGTAATTGGTCCTCATTGTTAACAAAATTGATCAAATCATCTCTCAAAATTTTAAATCATTCAAATTCGTCAATGATGTTGACAAACGTCAGTCAAGTTAGTTATTGACATTAACTCTCCATCTGACATCACTTATGGCCACTAGCGTGACACGTTAAGTACTGTGTGGCATGACCACATGGATGCTTACATCACTTGTTATCCATCAAATTAGTTTATGAAGTTTTCAAAATTCATTAATTTAGTCTTTGAAATTTTTTAAAATTTGCCAATTTTGTCATTGGAATTACTAAAGTTTTCAAAATTTGTTAATATTGTTACATGATATTCAAATTATATCAAATTAGTCTTTGACCCAAATTAACCCCATATCCCGAAATTAAAACCCTAACTAACATAATTAACCTCTAATCATGTAACTAACCCCCAAATTTGAACGATTTGAACTTTGAGGACTAATTTGATAATATTTTTTTCTCATTAAAAACCCAATTTAGTGAAAATTTTGACAAACTTCTTCAATTTATCACCATTTCCATAACATTGGAGTCAATATTTTGCACAAACATTTTAGTTCCAACAGTATCTAGTTTTTCCTCAACAAATATAACTCAACAACATCATCTACAAGCTAAGCATATTGCATATTAGCTGGAATAACATAAAAAGGTTCGTATATGGGTAGTGATAGTCATCATATGAAACCTCAATTATTTTTTTCTTCTGATCTTTACCTCTATTCATCGATGATGTTCATCTACTTTAGCACCCGTTTTCTTGGTTTGCCCTTTAATTTCTATCATAGTACTACTCTTGAGCCTGCATTGCTTGCTTGGAAAAATAAAATTACATCATTAATGACAAAACAATATCATTATTTATACTAGTAGTTACCAATCAAAATCATAATCAGATGCACTGTTAGTGATTAATCAGTAATATAGTTATTAGTATTTGGTAGTATGTAATGCCAATTTAACAGAACAGAACAGTTCTCATGCCAATGGGAAATTTCTTCTTGATGTGCTGTGCTGTGCTAAGTGGATTTCAATAACTTGAGGGCTAAGGCTAATTAAGCCCCAACATGATGATGATCTGTGCAAAACTCCCCTAAGTGGGACCATATTGAATATATATCATGAGAATAAAGCCAAGACCAAAAAAAATATCATCAGAACAATACATTGAATATATCGTATGATATATTTAGATTTGCAATGCATACAATACAATATACATATTGACTATACACTACACAACACAAAGGTTACAATACAAAAACAGTGGGAACAAAGCACAGACCCACTGCCACATTGCTATCCCCATGCCAACTGTGGAGGAATCATTATTTTTCCATACATGTCCCCACTCCACAAAATGTTACTGCTAAAAATTATTGTTTGATATTCAGCGTTACATTACATATGTTTATTGACCACACATTATAACATTTTAATCTTAATCTTGAAATGATACATCACTTCAAACTTAGATGCCATTTTTTATATGTTAAAAATATGTTTAGCATATCACCACCACAATTTTTCAAACACTAGTTCCTTATTCAGCTTGGTTTCGTGTAATGTCTTTATCTCTTTCCCGTAACATATGCTAACATCAAACATAGATTGTTACGCTTCCAAACTCAAACGACATCAACCACGACCGACACTGGTTTGGTTTGAATTTTTTTTATTTTCCCTTGTGCATAAATAAAAGTATTTAGATTATCCCCCCCTCCCCCAAAATCATAGAAATTATTACTACGTCCCGTATTCTACAATTACTTTTACCCATTTTTTCAACCTGTAAGTTGGATTTATTGAAATATTATTGTCACAAGGGAATTTTTTTCTCCTTCACTATCAATACCTACTACTTGCTAAGTGTACTGACAGACAATGCCAAAAAAACTTGTTAATGGAGGACAGTTATTTAAGTACTAATCAGTAGTCAGTACTAGTAAACATAAACGTGAAGTTTATTGGGACCTTCGGTCAAATCAAACAAAATTGGTTAGACTAATTATAGATCGGTGATCAAATCAACTTAATCTTTTATACAAATTACATTAATTACAACTTTAATTATTTTTAGTTAACGGTTTAATGAATTTTGTCTCGTAGCACAGCTAGGTGCAGCGGCAATGTCAAATGGACTAATCTAACTAATTAAAGTGCACATGAAACTCGTTAAACAATACTAGTCCTTTTTAATTAATCACCACATATACACATGACAAAATAAAAAAAATGTAACAAATAAAGGAGGGTAGTTAAAAGCTTCAATTTCGTCATCCCTATGGCAAATTTCACTGTTCATTTGTTTGTAAATTAAAGCAAAAGTAAAATGTTGTTCAAACATAAGCAAAGGATGTTCCAATTGTTGAAATGGGAGCAAAAAAGGAAGTGTTTCTAGCATATGACTAATTGTAGAATATAAGATTATAAAGAAGATGGAAAATTGCTGTCAATGCGATTGGCAGCTAGGATGCCCCTATCAGCCTGATTCTATAAGACTTATCACTCATTGGATTTGGTGGGTCTTCCAATCTTTTACGCGTCCTTTCCTAGCATTGATGTTGTAAGAGAAGTTGATAGTAATATTGGAGTGTCAGATTAAATATATTTTAGATTACAAATGAATGACATTTCAGTTTCATGTGATAAAACTTTACATATTTAACATAGCGCTTTAAGATTATTCAAAAAAATTTCTTTGATGTAATGAATGATCAATGTTGCCCTTCATGCCATCATAGAATTCGTAATACACTGATAAGGTCAAATTTTATGGTGAACTAGTTGTTGATCAAGCTAATATGTAGCTGTGAGGGTAAAGTCTATATATGGCCACGGATTAGAAACCCATTTGTGCTTCATGGGAGTAAACACAACTACTTGATTTGTTGTGCTTCTAAAAGCATGTTGTATTTTGATTTATGTCACAAAAGCACCTTATTCTTATTTTGTTTCTTTAATAATATATGGCAACAAAGTTGACAAAAGGAGCTGATTTACAAACATCTTAACCGCAAGATTGATTAATCTCTAACCAATCCTATTAAATTATATTCTTAAAACTTTGTTTACTACTCCATCAGCCTGTCTTAATCATTTAATTGATGACAGTATACTGATGTTAGGAATTCTTGTGTATTATGACTTGTTCAAGAGTTTAAAACTAGATTAAACATGACATGTAATAGAAAAGTTAATGGTAAAAGATTACATTTAACAACGCATGATAAGAAATTCAATTCTCAATATAATAACTCACACAAGGCTGTGGCCAAAACCATCTCAACAAATCTGTTGAAAGGTAAATATCCATAATATATATAGACTACAAAAATAGGTGAAGTTATTTCAAGTGACAATTACAGTAATTAATGTAAGCAAAGATTAGGACCGAGATTACGGTCATAAGCCATCAAGGGCTGTTTCAAGACTCATAATAATGGGCCTAATATGCTTTGTGCAAACTTCCAATACTCTGGGCCAAGGATTTCCAAATGTATTAATGCATTTTCTGCACAAAGAACTAAAATAATGTTAAAAACGGGGGTGTATTCAATTTCAGTAAGAAAATGTAACAAGAATTAACCTATAAAAATGATCACATCGGTGCTTGTGGTATTAGAGAATGTGAGGACTGAACCAAACAGCTAGAGACAATAGGCGCTAGATTTATGCTATAACTCACAATTTCTTTGTCTTATTTCTCGAAATATTTTTTGTGTAGAAATATAAATTTTTTCTTAGATGAAACAATGAAAAATGCAAGACACCACAATCAGCTGAAGCAAGAGAGAACAAAGAGAATCTGTCTTCCATTTCACTCTTTAATTTGCTTGGAAAGTCCACAATACCACAACTTTGCTTCATATTACTGTCAAGACTCAAAAGCAAACTAACAGCCAGAGAGGCATAAAAGAGACAAACATGGCACTTTTTTTTATTGGTAAAACTACCAAAAGAATTTGTTTCTATTCTAAAATAAATCAAAATGAAATGAAGAATATTATATATTTGATTAAATGAAGCAGAGTTTACTATTGCAATTGCTGACTAGGAAGATGTCCTTCTATTTATGTTCAAGCCCAATCCTTCCTAATGTCAAAAGTATAGTTGATCTCCAAGTAGCATTTGTTGTCATCATCAAGAAACTGCAAAAGGAAAAAAAAAACACCATAATGTTTTGCATCATTAGTTATTCTTTGTCATGCCAACAACAAAAGAAAATTAGTGATGATGACTATAGTCAAATCAAAATGTTATTCATGTCTACATGAAGCAATAAAGGCACCAGCACTTGTTCAGATTTTATGACTGACACAGTTAATTCTTCCAAACTGTTCAGAAATGTACAAGCAGCTACCCAAATGGAGAATCTTGCATAAAGACATAACCTCCTTCTTCATCTGCATGCCGTAATCCATGTACAAGGAAGCTAACACAAAAATAGATTCAAGCTAGGCAAAGAAAAATCAACTAAAATAAAAAGGAAGGAACCAACTTTAAACTGAAAGGGCAAACAATTAAGATGCACGGATACCGGTACACATGGTTATCAAACTCGAGAGTTTAAGTAAACTCGTGGAGTCTTCATAAACTCGGATCGTAAACTCGTACGAGTTTACCTATTATTAAAAAAATATTAAAAAAATATTTTAAAAAATTATTATGCTACAAAAATATATTTAATAAAACTTGAAATTCATAAATACATTTACCTCCATAACAAAGCACAAATAAAGATGAAATATATGAGTTCTAAGTTCAATTCATACATAATACATATAACATAATACATAGTATTGACTACTGAACATCACAAGAAGCGAGTTTGTGACAATGATGTCTTCAATCTAAAACACTAAAGCACAAATAGCAATGCAGAGGTCACGCACCCTGGTGGGAAAGATCCCTGAGCAAAGGATGAAATACATACGATGGATTAGCGACGGAGCACAAGCAACGACGGAGCACGATGGAGCACGATTGTAGACGCAACTATAAATGATAACTCTAAAATACTTAAATGACCTAAATCTAAAAACTCATAGATATGCAAAACAATATCAAACTTGTTTTGTCCCTAAAAAAAAAACCTGCCTTTGTGGTAAACTCGCGATTTTACCCGATTTTATGCGATTTTACACGATTTTACCCGATTTTACCCGAGTTTACCCAATTTTACCCAGAAACGAGTTTACATGCGATTTAGCTCGATTTTACTACCTAAACTCGTAAAATCGTACGATTTTACGAGTTAAAAAGCGATTTTGATAACTATGCCGGTACAAGTATGGTACATAGGTACAATATTTTTGAAAAGATATTGCAAGGATAATGACTAATAGTACTCAAAAGTATCTTATACAATATATATGCGATGCAGATACAGTACAAGTATGACGACTATTTTGAAGTATCTGTGACTATCAGTAATAGCTAGTTTTACTATTTTAGCAGTAATAATTTCATTTCATCCAATTATGCAAGTGCATACATAATTGTTCAAAGTGGCAAATTAACTGGTAATGTTACCTTTGATCTAGCAGAGTATTGTCCTCTTGCAAACAAGCCGGCGGGCGTGGTTTCTTCTGGCATCTCATGTGTGTAAGGCTCAGCCTGAGGACTGAAAGTTCCAAGCATCTCTTTTGAGCTATCCACTGAAATGAAATGAGACTTTGTAGAAAGAGAATGAATGCTTGAAGGATAACAATTGCATATTAGAAAAGACTAAAACAATTTACCCTTAACACCAGTCTTCCACACAGTATTGGTGTATTTGAAGCCAGACACAATATTGTTGCTCACTTGAAAGGTGAACTTCAAGCAGTATTGGCTACCTTCTTTAAGAGTAAACCATAAACCCTTTGGATTCCCATCCTCAGGAATTGAAAGAACAATGTCATCTCTACCGGGAGACACGATATTCAGACTCGTAATTCTCACTTCCGGTTCAAGAACTTCTGAAGAAATTAAAACAGAAGAAAATCATAATCAGAAAGGAGAACATACAATCAATATATCACAGATAGACACTTCTTCATGTATCATTAATGAAAAAAATACATTTAGATGGGTTAGTTATGATTCCTCAAAATGTTTATGAAAGGAGGAATGGAGGAAAAAGCCATTTTGCATGGTTCCTTGTGGTTATTTTCTCATAACCGTTTGTAATATATAAGCGGCAATAGCACAGAAACCTCAAACCTTAATTTTTTTCTTAAATGGAAAACAACAATGCAAATTTGAATATTACAATTAGCTAGCTAGCTTTGTAAGGGAAATTACAACTAAGAGATGTACATGCATACCTGCAACATTGTTCACATCCACACTCCCAAGAAGTTGCTCCTTCCATCTCCTTAAACTCTCATCATCCTATCCAACCAAAGAATTAAAAATTGAAATATAATATAAAAGGGCGGGCAGTGCTCGAGGCTTGCACTTGGTGGGGTCTAATTTCCATATTTGAACATGTGACCTCTAAGTCACAAGGCAACAACCTTTCTGTTGCGCCGAGGCTCTCCCTAGTTGAAATTGAAATATAATAAGGAAGAGATGAATTGAAATTCTAATCCATCAGGCCGTGACACAAACAAAATTAGAACCAAATTAAACCAACCTTATCTTTCTCAAGTTGCTCTTTGAGAGTGCATTGAGGACCAAGTTGTATGTTGGCTCCATCTTCATCGTCTTCCTCATGATCAGTTGCATAGATAGAAGTCTCACTCATTCCCCTGCTCAGAGGCTCACCAACATCATCACTCTTGTTTTGCCCTTCTTCATTTTTCTCTCCCGCTGCCGCCGCCTCTGCAGTTCCTCCTGCCTTCCCGAAAAAGCCCATATTCCTCATTGGAACTTGAAACATACAGCTCCAATAGCCAAGATGGTGCTTGCTGGATCAGCTCATCAAATGAATGAATGGCAATGGTGGCCAAATGCACCACTGGAGAAAAGAGGAGAAAATCCAATCCCCAGAACCAAACAAAACAAATGGCATAGGCAAAACAAAAAAGCTATGTAATGTAATGTAAGGTAACAATGCAAAAAAACTAATTTGAAAGGGGATTAATTAATTAGTGAAGCCGAAAAAAGGCAATGACAGTCTGTGTCTCACAAAACCCAACAATGAATTGATGAATAGCCATTAAATTAACCAGAAGCAAGAAAAAAGGGCATGCACTTAGGACGTGCATTTGTCTTAACTATTTTGTGGTGGGTTATTCTTCAAGTTTTCAGGAGGAGAGAGAACAAAAATGTGTAATTTTGGAAAATGGTCATGTGGTGATCCGAAATGTTTGTCAGCTGAGAGAGAGAATGTTTCGTTCAGGTTACTGCTAACATTGTAACATTATAATTGACACTTGTTTTTGTTTCTTTTCTGTAGCATCACATTGACCCATGTGGGGTTACTTGCTTAATCATAGATTAACTAAGACAATAAATAGGCAAACAGTTGCATCAAGATTTTAGTTCTAACTAGTATACACGTCCATATTTGCGGAATATTTGTCAAATACAATAATCACATAATAATCAACTTGAGAACAGAGCACCGAGTAAACAAAAATAGAAAAACAGAAAAGAAATTCATAACCGTAACCAATATATTTGATTGATCTTTTATAATCGTCACGATTCATCTTATAAAGGTGACAAACAACAAAAAGATACAAAAGAACAAACACCAACTGAAGCAACTTAAAACAGAGTCAATGGGTTATTGTCCTCATAAAATTCACAGGGCTATTTTACAAATGTCCTCATATTCCACAGCTTTAAGTACCCTACCATCATAGGGACCTTTCTCTATCTGCACCTTGGCACAAAATTTATCTGTATCTACCCCCAACAATCTTGCAACTGATCCACGGTAAGCCCCATTGACTATTTTCACACGGCCCCCAACTTGTGGAATCACAGTCTCAAGCTCTGCCTGATCAACTCTGAGCACATACTTGCTTTCAATCATTTCTATTTCTCCAACATATTTGTCAATCACCTTTCTCACAACACCCTTTTGCTCGTAATACCCCTTCTCTGCCAACACTTCGCTCATGACCTTAACAACAATTCCCTCATGCAACCAATAATCCTTCCTGCTAATCTTTTTCTTTTTTCTTCTCTTCATCCCTCATCAATTCATCCAATGTTGATTTTCAACCACCACTCTCTTTCCTCTTCAAATTGTTTTGAGGATTCTTTTCCTGGCATTTCTCTTCCTCAACATCCTCATCAAACACCACCTTTGACACCTCACATTTCTCTTTGGTCGCAGGTTTAGCCGATGCCCCAAAAGAAAATCCTATCTTGATTCCATCCTCCACATTTAGTTCCTTCGAAATCTCGACCTGCAGAGGCTGATCAGATTCGGTAGTACGTGGCTGCATCAATTGCTCAGCTTTTTCAATCTGTTTCATGATCTTCTTCTCTTGCTTTTCTTCATCCACCATATCTGCCTTGATCCTCTCGTTGAAAAGGGTTTCAGAATCCCTATCTATATAGGTAATAAACCAACCCTTGTGCCCAAGTACTAGACAAACTCAGTAAGTGTTGCCCACTGAGTGGAGTTCATATGAACATGGTGCCTATCATTGATGTATTCATTGTAAACCACGGTGGCGGCCACATGGCTGAACCAGTGGCTGCGCTTCATGTGCTCAAGGAAAGAACTCTCAAACTCTTCGGAGTAGCCCTCGACTATCCGGTTAGGGTTCTGGCCAAAAATTTGCATCTGATGCTGGTGGCCTTCACTCATGCAGTGGCATTTGAACCCGTTCTCATCTCGGCATTGCTTCTGGCACATCTGGCAATAATACCTAAGCTTCTGCAGCCCTTTCGCTTTGATCCGATTGCCAATTGCTTTAGGAGTGAGAAACTCATTTTTCCCCATTCAAAATCTGGTCCAAATGCTTCACATTAAAAAACACAAAAACAAAAAATCATACAATATTTCTGAAATTTACAACAACAAAACCCTAATTCTAAAGTTATAAACTTAGCAGCTATGTCGTGCATATAACTTTCACAAATTTCCCATAGTAAATGAGAAAACATACCAACTTGAACATAACAACAAGCTCAAATTATTCAACATTACATCTCTAATATTATTCAAACGAATTTAGACCGTAAACAGAGGAGAAGACACAATTTAGACATCAACACAAAGACAATTTCTGGAAAATCAGAGGAGGCAACAGCAACAGCTCGAAGATGCTATTGGACAACACAATACAATAAAAGAAAATAAAAAAATAAAATAAAATTTATGTGTATATACTAAAGACTTAGCAGCTAGCACAACTAAAATCAAATACACATAACAAGGAGGAACGTGAACAGAAACAATCAGATAGCAAATCTGAGGCTATTCCAACCTCTGAAATCACATAACGAAAACAACATGAACAACTACCAAAATTAATAAGCATTCAAATCAGAAATACAGAAAGAAAAAAACAATAGAGGTGGGGGCTAGCCTCTTCGTCGCCGTCGACGGTCACCGGAGAAGAGTTGCTGCCACCCGCACAGTCGCCGAAGAATGAGAGCGGCGGTGGGTCGCAAAACTTAACCAATTAAGAAAGAAATAAAGTTGTGGAAAACGACAGCGTTTTGAGATAGCACATTTTCTTTTTCCATAAATAAATGTCGATTGCCGAATATAATTCAATATACAATTAAGTATATAAAATTTTAAAATGTATTATTTGCAAAATAAATACTTGTATCACAATATTTTATTCATTTTAACTAGGGCGGAAAGGGAGTTAAGCCAGCTTATGAACTATTTATAATTCAGTTCGTTAATGACTCGATAAGCCGAGCTCATGAACACATGAGTCTTGTTTGAGCTCAGACTTTCAACTCATTTATTAAATTAGTCAAGTTTGAGTTTTGTTATGTTCAACTCACTAACTCGTGAACCAGATCGATTATTATGCATATGTATATAATCATGTTTTGTCATTATTATTATTAGAACAGAAGTAATAGTAATATTTTTTTTTAAACATAGAAGTAAGACTATTTTTTGATTAAATAGTAGTAAGACTATGTTCTTATGATCATATAGTAACATATTTAATATTTATATAATTTGACTTATTTAATAATTGGCTTTGTACTTTAATATAGTTTAGAAAAATCATTAATACAATAATATGGCAAAATTTCTTTTTACAAACGCACTAGGGGATATAAGTGAAATAGCCGGTGTCAATGACGATTTCAAGATTGAGGTATAGGGAGCATGACAAACCAAGCAAGTGATAGGTGTGACAAGTATTAAAATTGTCATCGCAGTTGGCGATTTCAATACATGTTACTCACGTCGTCATTGCATCAATTGAAGATAAGCAATGTGGTTTTTATTTTTAAAGAAAAAATTGAAATCGCCAAAGTGGTTGACGATTTTAGTATTGAGACTCATACATTTGTAGAAAAATAATCACTCATAAATCTTCCAAGATATTTTATCAACTCATAAAATGATAATTTTTCCTTTAATTAACTTTGAGTCGCTCATGAGCTTACTGACTAAAAGCCTATCGAGTTTGAGTTAGCTTTTAGTGAGTTAACTCAAACTCAAACTCGATAAGTTTTTAGTGAGTCAGGTTAAACTTATAAATTTTGCTCGATTTTAAATGAGTTTGAGCTCAGTTTAACTCGACTCATTAAGAAGTGAGTTAAACTTGAGCTTAAGTAAACTCGACTCACTTCCAATGCTAATAGCAAGATTTAAGTGAAAGAGGGATATATATGAGGCATAATTAATAAAGAAATTACTAATTCATTCATGGAAAACAGAACGTTTGACAAAGTAACCATATTTTTGCTAATAAAACAAAAAATGTAATTGAAATATTCGTGTAAAAAAAAGATATAAACAACCAGTACCCCTCCCTTTATTTTATCAGATTTTATTTACAGCTCGCAGGGGTCACATTTGCGAGTTGTAGGTAAATAATCCCAATCTGGATGGTGATGTTAATGCACAAATTCTTATTCTTAGGCTTCATCATTCTATTTGTAGGAAAAGAAATCTCCCTTGACCTGTGTCACACATTTTAACCCGTAGTTAAATAGCACACGCAAGATTTCAAATGTAGCATGATGATTCCACCTATTTTTATTTTTTTAGCTATGATTCACCCGTACACATCAAAATCAAATCAACGAAAAATAAGGCCGAGCCAGCCACTAAACGACTACGTGGTCGGCGATGTGGTTTCCACGTGTCCATGTCCATTAGGTTTAAATGCGGAAGGTGACGTGAATATTCTTGTAGGGCCCATTATAGTGGGCCCATTGGCCCACCAGCCGTCCAAGCGCAGTGTTCTTTGGGATCCAAGAAAAACTAGACGCCTACAAAAGGAGAATGTTACATTATTCATTCAAGTTGAGATTTGACGCCAAATTTTAAATGTTATAAGTTTGTTTCATTTTACTTTGTATTATTATTATTTTTCTATATGATCATAGAATTGATATTATGTTCTGATATACACAAGCTTCTCGAACTCTCGGAAGAACACCATTCTTAAGCAGTAGGTCCTCTTACGTCCTCGTGATTCACTTCCATAGATCAACCCTTCATCCCACTTACGTTTGAGACCTCTTATCCCTTTATTTTAGTCAGATTATTCATTTGCATCCTTTTTGGTGTTGGCTGCTCAGGAGAATTTATTGATGTTTAAGAGATTATTAATTTGCCAATGTGTCATTCCATAATAACAGTGTTATAAGTGATTGAGACGATGTATTTCTCATCCAACTCCATCAGTTGGCTTGCTTTAATGTCTCGTGCTACTGGATTAACCTTTTTAATTGTAGTTTTGCTTCTTGTCACATTGGCGAGAAGCATCCTCCTTTGGGGCATCGCTCATGGACATGTTTAAGGAGCCTTTTGAAAAATTGAGTGGCCTTTGTTTGGAACCAAATCATTTTAGTACATTGAAAAATATTGAAATGCATATCATGAACAGAAACATAAGAGAGGAAAAATGTCGATGTGGAATTTAAATTCAATTTTAATCACAGTGCATAAGAAAAAGAATAGTTCACTGTTAATTTAACTAATTTGATTAATAGGTAGTTCACTATTAATTTAACCATTTTTTTGGGTAATTTGAGACACTACTAATTTAACTAGTTAGGTAATACCAACAATTTGTTTTAATCATATATTCATATATGGTTTTTCATTTTTTTTAATCTGAAACTGTGAAACGTGATTAATAACTAGAAATTGGTATATAAATTCACCCCATATATCCGACTGCACAAAGCACATAGAGCTTAGAACCAAAAGAAGATGATGGCTTCGATGAAAAAGATCATCCCAATAGAGATAGAGATCAATCTAACACAAAGCATTATCAAAAAGAATAGTCTAAACCTCATCTCTAAGCATTTGCCACCATTATTTCCAAACATGCCTAGCTAAAATTCAGCGATATGAATGAGGCGTCAAATCCCAAGATTCTTGATGTGCACCCCCACCATACCCTCCAATTTGATCAACTTGAGTGAGCCCTCTCTACCCCCTCTATATAAACCACTCTCATTGCTCATTTCTTTTCATCAAAACCAAGCATAGTTTCCTATTAACGCACTCATATCTTCTGCCCTTTTAGATTCAATTGCATATATCCTTGGAGTGTATTTCAATGGCCACTGTTGAGGTAACTCAATAGCTTTCCTGTATTGTTTCACCGCTATTTTCTTAATTTTATTTGTTTTCAATTTGATCTTATGTCAACACTTTCAATGCGTAAATGTTGGCATAAAATCAAACTGTAAAGGAGTAGATTAATCAATACTGCATCCGTGTATTTATATAGGTTATTCTTTGTAAACAAGTTGAAAAAATGGTAATTACATTCATTGATAGTACTTTTTTCTACTTATATAAGTTATTCTTTGATATTTTTTTATACATCTTTGAATCAGTGTGTTTGAATATAACTACATTTAAACAAGTCAAGAAAATGACAATTACACCATTATACATTGAGTTAAAAATGTATCAAAAGGTTTAAAAAATGACATGTATAAGTGTACAAGGGTAAGAATCAACAAAGTAATTAAGGTAACTTTAGAGCTTAAGTTATGTATGGCTAATGAAATTGGGATATTGAAGGTTGTATCAGCAAAGACTGCCCTCCCAGTAGAGGACACAAGTGAGGCGTCATTCAAGGCTGATCAGGACAAGACCACCGCAGAACAAGAAGAACAAGTTGTTGTTGTTGAGCCTGTCTCTCAGCCAACCAAGGAAGAAGAGGAAAAGGCCGCAGAACCCACGGCGCCGGAAGCCAAAGAAGAAGAAGAAGATAAGCCATCAGTTGAGGAGGAGATTAAAGAAGCAAGCAAGGTGGCAGAAGAGGCAACAACAGAACAAGAGGAAACTGCTAAGAAGGAAGATGCTGTGGAGACACAAGTTGTTGAGGAAACCACAGAAGAGAATGCTGCTGAGACTGAGACACTGATCAAGAAAGAAGAAGAGGAAGAAGAAGAAGATGATGTTGTGGTGAAAGAAGAGGGTGAGGACAATGTTGTGAGGGCAGAAGCAGAAAAAAGTGAGGAGGAGAAGGTTGAAACAGAAGAAGAAGCCTCATCACAGGAAAAGAAAGAGGAGGAGGAGGAGGTGAAAACAGAAGAAGCAACAGCTGCTGAGAATTGAAAGAGCTCAATTGAGAGAGTCACACACTCAAATGAATGAAACTACTTTATATTATATTTTCTAAGTTGCATGTATGTGTTGTTGCTTTGCTTTTTCATGTCTTTTTTCCTTTGTTTAGTGGTTCTCCAGTAATAAATAAAACTAGCTAGTAGCAGCTAAATGGTTTTAAGTTATGGATGAATGAAATGTAGTCTATTATATTATTATGGTCCTTGTGTAATTCTGCAGGAATGCAGGGTAGCTCTGTTTGGTCAAATTAATATATGTAGATTACTACTGTCTTATGTGATGATCTTTTTTTATTTTTCCACGCTATGTAGCAACTTTGTCTCAATTGAGTAGTTTTATTAAGTGACACCTTTAAATCAGTCGAATGTTGACTGAGAGATATTTTCTCCCACATTTTCATGATTCATGAATCAAGTTATGAAACTATATATCCACTTTGACGAGGCGCATCTGAAATTGCAAGAGTTTAACAATGGCTTACAAAACGTAACTGTTTTTAGTGTTTCATTACAAAAATAAAAGGGTTAATTAAGTTTTTAAATCCTGTAATATTAAAAAGTTTAGTTGTAGTCCCTTAGTATAAGTTTTAGTCCCCGTAAAATGTGGAAGTTTGATTTTGGTCCTTGTGGATAGTTGGGAATTGACGGTGATGACGTGTCAATTAACGTCGCTAACGTGACATTACACGTGGACCCGCCACGTGGCGTAACCCCCCTTTTTTTGCGTTGGATCTGACCCGATTTGTCTCGAGCCGGTTTGGAAAAAAAAAACCACAAATTTTAAAACTTAAATCCCCAAATCAGAATCTCCCTCAGATCCGCCCATTCAGCTGGACCTCCTCCCTTCCACTCCCGTTCTTCGCTCCCTCCCCTCTTCCCACCTTCGCATCCCTTGGCTCTTCGATGCACGTTAGTCTCTCTCTTCTTCTTCTTCTTCTTCTGCCTACTTCCTTCAGCTTTGTGCGTCTACTTATTTTCTCTGCTTGCAGTGGGTTTGGAGTGCCTCGCCTCAGATGCGCCTGCGAAGGGGCCTTGGACGTCAACTGTTTCCCCTCCGTCAAGAAAGTCGACGACGGCGGCGCCCTCTAGTCCCCGAACAGCGTCGTCTCCTCTTTTCAAATGGAGTTCTGCTTGAGGAGCAACAGTAGCGGCGGCGACAGTAGCAGAGGAAGGAGCAGGAGAAAGCTGGAGCAGGTGGAGGGCGGGGACAGAGGCAGCAGCGACGACGACGAGAACAGGTCCACGTAGAAGAAGCTGAGACTCTCGAAGGAACAGTCGGCGTTCCTCGAAGAGAGCTTCAAAGAACACACCGCCCTCAACCCGTGAATGCATACAGTTGTATTTCTAGAGAGGTTTTTTAAATGTGACTCCGAGTCTTTGGCTCACTCAGCTCTTGTTTCTTGTTTTGGACATGTGCAGAAGCAGAAGCAGGACGGAGTAGAAGTATGGTTTCAAAACAGAAGGGCCAAGGGGAAGACGATGGCGTGGGGAGGACGATGGCTTGGGGATTCTGATTTGGAAATTTAGGTTTTAAAATTTGAGGGTTTTTTTTTAAATTGGGTTGGGTCAGATCGGATCAGATCTAAGGCAAAAAAAAATGGGTTACGCTATGTGACTGGTTTACATGTGACGTCACGTCAGGGACGTTAACTGACACGTCATTACTGTCAATCCCCAACCATTTACAGGGACCAAAATCAAACTTCTACATTTTACAGGAACTAAAACTTATATTGAGGGACTAAAACCAAACTTTTTAATGTTACAAGGACTAAAACTTAATTAACCTAAAATAAAAATAAAAAATTGAAACTTCATGTGGGATTCCCCTTTTTTTGGGGGGGTTCTCCAATTGCTTTTCCTAACATTTTATAATGCAAAACATGACTTATTTAACATATTAATTGTTCTTTTCCCCCTAAATATTATAAACATAATTTTCTTTTCAATTCAATTATTGAATACTAATTACTATTCGTAGTATTAATATTTCCTACAAAATTTTGAAAATTTAAAGACCGGAAATAATATTCACCAATAAGAACTTCAATCAAAATAAATAAATAAATAAATATATATATATATATATATATATATAATTAACATTAACAAGCAATTTCAACCAACCACTTGCAACAAGCAGTGGACGATGTGGGAGATTCATGTCATGACAGCAGCTGCATCATCTGCAACAGAATCTCTCCCCATAGAACAGAAGTTAAATTTGTTGGTCCCTTTTTGATTTGTTAATACTCACAAGAGACATGGCATCACTCTTCTCAAAATCAGCAATGATAAGGGGAAGAGATGAAGTGTATGTGGCAGCAATGCCTCTTAGGGCCACAACGGGACCACCCCAATTGCTTATGTCTGCTGCTTACTCTCTCAATTTCTGGGATTTGCAACATTTCGTGGTCATCATCAAACCCTCTTCACCAAATTCTCTTCATTCTCAGGTTTCTTCCAATTTTACGTTTGTCAATTCCATAAGTTCATTAGAATTCTTGGCATGTATGTACAAATTTTCACCATTTTTCTCTTCAAAATTTTGTATAATATTGTGTAGGTACGAAACCTATGGCTACAATTTTGGTTCTTATAGAATTAAGTGTTTTTTATTTTTTCTTTCAGGTTTTGGTGTTTGATTTTCAACCAAAAGATCCTGAAGATATATATGTGGCACTAGCAGTTCTATCAGGAAGAGCAGTGCCAGGTGAGATATCAACAATACCAGCTAGTCTCATATTTCAACCACAAAGATCCTGAACATATACGTATGTATATGCATGACCTTAGAATAGTTCAATGCTATGCATAGTATACAAAAACCAGAAAATAATAATAATAATCTAGTTTTAAATTGCGGACTACATCACGTGATACGACCGCAATATTACAGTTACGGCAACCACTACAACTGCATCACTCCACAAGTGTGTTGTGACTCCAATTCACACTAATTGGCTGCAACATAACCGCATCAGGCCTGCATTAGAGCCACAACAGGACACGATACACTCAGTTTCATGCTGCAACCACATAAAAAATTCACGCCGCAAGTAACTAATATATATAGCACAAGCAGTATAATGATAATGATATTGACCTCTTTGGCATGCCACAAAAACTTATAGCTTATATTATACCCTTAGATTCTTTTTGAAAAAGAAAAAATCAAGGACATTATGCTTTTATTGCTTGTTAGTCTTCTAAGTAAGTGACCAACGCTTCAATTCACATCTGACTTGTGATATGTTAATGTTAGCTGTCTTCAATTAATGCTAATGAATTACACACAGATTGATTTGTATGCTACATTACATGTAGTTTATAATTATGCCATCACATGTTAATATTGCTGTACAATTTTGATACCAATAATTAGCCTCAGCATAATAGCTTTATGTTATTTGTAAGTTTCTTTCTTGCGCTCTGTTGTCAGTGGAAGTGTTTGATGTAGCTTGGTGTCATGATTTGCAAGGGATTTATTTTTTTGTGCTGTTGTTGTTGGATGAGTTTGAGCGTCAGCATATCAAATTTGATTCTCGGTGCATAAAATTCTTCTGGGATGAAATTTCAATTCAACTTTTTGTGACATCACATTTGGAAAATTTGGACAGATTTACTTACTACTCTTCGAATTTTCTGATTGAATTTTCTTTTTCTCCATAAATGTTTTTGCATTTTCCTTGATCAAATCACTGAGTTCCGTTTGTCATCCTCTTAGGAGCTGTCCTCAAGAGGAAGTTAAAAAAGTTGCCAAGAAGAAAATGTTGGCCAGTTGGATATTCAAAAGAAGATGCTGTGGAAATAGCAAGTGAATTCAACAAAAATTGGGAAACAAATTTGAGAGTTGGTCTTAATGATTGTCGCCATTATACCAATGGTAATAATTTACTACCTACTCCGTCCACCTTTAATGGTTATATTTTACCTTTTAATACATCCTTAAATCAACGTATTTGAATACAATGATGGACCTTATATTATACCGCATGTTATGAAAATAATTTTGAGTGTGTTTGTCTGTGTTATTCTTATTACTACTAGATTGATTACATACTTTGTGGTCAATTTAAAAGGTTTGGTCATGCAACTCACTGGTGAAAAAGATGTGCTGAAACGTTTGAGGGACATTGCTAGTCAAGAGGCAAATCCATTCAATTTCCACATGTTTATGCTGTTGAACTATTTCCCCCTTGTATATAAAGCTTTCAAGGTTAATTTTCTTCCATGAATTGGATTATTTTTCTTCTCTGTAATTTTATTTTATTTTATTTTCTTCTATATAGCTTCTGAAAGTCTCTGTTCTATTCTTGTATCATGCTTTGGAGCCATATTATGAACTCATGTGTAACCTATTGATACATGGCAAAACAATAATGACTATCATCAACTATTACGAAACTTAATAAACAATAATCACCACCAATTAATTAATTGAGAGTTACTTAACCGTTACTGGGTGATGTTAAGTGTTGAAAGAAACATTCCTTTCACTAGTTTTGTTGCTTATTTATATACAAAGGAAATCAAATACGAATGTGTGATGTGTGCCAATGACTTATGGTCTACTAGCATGCGCTTTGAATGTGGAAAATTGAAAGGAAGAATCATAGTCACTTTCTGGATATTAAATTATTTTAATCGAAATCACTTGTGTTTGAAGTTTGTTGGACTTGATCTATTAAAACTTAAGCCTGATCGAATTACTATAAGATAAAACATTTAAACACGAGACTCTATTTAAAGAAAATAATTATTAAATCACTTAAACTATCAAAATGTTTGTTAATTATATATCCTCTCTCTGTTAAACCTTTAACATTCTGATTTGGATTTTTGTGAAGACTACGTCCTGATCATGACTTGTCCAGATTGGCACTTTCCTGCAGACTTCCCATCTTTGTTATCACCATCACATATGCGTTTAATACTCAACTAAAATTAAATACAAAGAGTTGATATAATATTATCCGTATAAATAAAAAACAAAGAAAAGGAAAATAGTATAATATAATATTAGCAGCAGAAATTGAAGCTTGAATTCAAAGGAGGCTGGCTGCTAAGTGCCTGTTTGTTTATGCGATTGTACATTCTGAAAGTGCGTTTGCACAACCNCGAATTTACTATTTTACTACACAAAACGAGTTAACACTTATGTAAACTTTTTTTTAGTAAACTCATACGAGTTTAAGTAAACTCTCAATTCTACTAACGAGTTTACAAGTTAAAATCTACCTACAAATTTACGAGTTTATCCCAAAATGTATAAATTTTGTAACTTGGTTAGATACTTACCTAATTTTCTTTATATTAGATAATATATATTGAGTTTATTTAGCTAATTTCATATATTTATCATGATTGAGTTATGTTATATTGAACTATAAAATAATACAGATACGAATAAAGTATGACATAATCACTAAGTGTCATGCATTAAGGTGTATTTTATGATATTTCTTTCATTAATTTAATTTAAAATTAACATTATTCAATTTCAATTATAAATACAATATTTAATCAAGTTTAGTTACTAATTATATTACTTATAACATTTTTTTACGTCTCCACGAATTTACTTAAACTCTCGAGTTTGACAACCTTAATTTTTAGTAATTATATCTCTAAAAATAATTTTATTTTATCTCATCTAAACCAAACTAATTCTTTTAAACCTAATTTTGAATATCCAAACCAAACATAAATCACTTCTTTCAATGTTAATTCTTCTGAAAAGATAATTATTCAAACTCAATTTTTTTTAAGTTAAACCAAACGCGTCATAATTTAGTTTGTTGGTTTCCCGTTGCCTTGACAAAAGGCATGCACCAATAACATGCCTTTGATTTTTCTTTTTTCTTTTTTGGTAGACAAAGGGGCTGAAGCCTAAAGGAAAAGAAAACAAAAACTAGTCTTCACGAGGCCACGCGATCTGCATCAGATCATTCAAAAGTAAAGTACGAGTGGCCGCCGGAGCCACATCATAGTAGGCGATCTCAAAATTGTCAAGGCTGTGACTCAGGTTGGCAAGACAATCAGCAACTCGGTTGGATTTCCTGAAGACATGTTGAAGATGCACCACCCAACTTCTTGATAAAAGTTCTCGAATCTGAGATATAATCGAGGCAGCTGGATGTAAGCGGTTATGGCAATTTTGGATAAGTGCCTTTGATTTTTCTAAAAGAATTGGTTGTGGAATAATAATGCCCATGCATTTAATATTATGTGGCACAAATTAAAAGAAAACACGACTTTTTTTTTATGTTTTAAAATATTTTACAGCACTTGTTTGATACAGCTTAGCAGCCAAATCTGCGTGTCAGGGCTAAGTAAACTCGCCAAACTATTTGTCAAATTTGCCTAAAACACGCCAAAGCGAATTTGCTACACCCTAACACATTTGGCGATTTTGATAAAAAGTCGTTAATGAGTTGGCAACTTGATATAGAATTTGCCAACTCATTTGGAGTTTTTAAAGGTAAATCGTCAACGGTTTGACATTAATCGCATCACCCTCTAACTTGTTACTTTTGTAACTATATTTCATCCACGTGGACTCACTTTTTCTAAAATTGATTTTTTTTTTAAAAATAACGTGCGTATATCCAAAAATTGACTTTTTTAAAAAAATATGCATATCTTCTCAAAGTCTCAAAAATCTAAAATCAAACAAGTAACAACCAAATTATTAAAGATTAAAAATAATTATTTTTAACCGGCTCTTTAAAAATTATTTTTTACTCGCTCATTAAAGTTTATTTTTAATCTTTAAAAATTAAAAATTAGTATATTTAAATTAGTCAAAATAGCATAACTCTTCTAAAACAATTTAAAAAGGCCAGAAAAAAATAACTTTCTATATTTCGGACACATGAAAACAGCTGGTGGAAAAAATTCATGCACCGAAACACATTCTTATTTTTTGAGTTTGCCACAGATTATGTGGCTTTAATTTCTTATGCCACGTTCATATTTTTCACTTTTATTCCTAGTTTTTACATGATTTATTATTATTGATTGATGAAACATGGTATAGTAATAGAAATGGAAATGCATCCGTTCATTAGTAAACTGTAACGGTCCACAGCTCGAACACAAGTTTGGGGAAACAATTAGAACTTAAGAATTACATTAAAAGATAAAACATTTTCCACTTCAAGGATTTCCACTATAAACTATTAGATTTAATTAAGCATCCCTTTTCAGAAAGAATAAAGAATGAGGTGAATTACCGTCATATTACACCTCACCTCATGATTACCAAAATATAAATTAACTTGCATCAAAATCATTTCAACTAAAATATATTTAATGCTAATTTTAGGAGGCAGGGAAGAAACAAACAAACAAACAGCTACACGAATTTGTGCTCATATAGAATAAAAGGAAGTGAGTCAAACAAGTCTAGCTAGCTACCCACTCACCCAGCCACCCACCAACCACACCACTAAAAAACAAAATCCAAACTTGTATATTAAAGGTTGACAAGTCCATATACCCACATCACTAAGCAGCAAGCATAACCCTTCCTTCCACCACTCCCAACACATAATGGCAGCAGCAGCAGCAATCCCTGAAGTAGTTTTGGGCTCGTCAACGGGCCCACGCAAGATCCCAGTTATTGGGCTTGGCACTGCCCCTGAGGCGGCCAGCAAGGTCAGCACCAAAGATGCTGTCCTTGAGGCCATCAAGCAGGGCTACCGCCACTTTGACGCTGCCGCCGCTTACGGCGTCGAGAAGTCCGTCGGCGAAGCCATCCAGGAGGCGCTCCGCCTCGGACTCGTCGCCTCCAGAGACGAACTCTTTGTTACTTCCAAACTTTGGGTCACTGATAACCACCCTCACCTCATTCTTCCTGCCCTTCAGAAGTCACTGAGGTGAGTCAAAGCGAGTTACTTATTTACTATGATTTTTTTCATGTTTACAACCGTATATATATATATATATAGTTTGGGAAACATATCCTAATTAAGTAAATGAACTTGGGTACTTGCTTGTTGCATTAATTTTCAGGACACTTGAGCTGGAATACTTGGACCTCTTCCTGATCCACTGGCCCATAACTTCAAAACCAGGGAAGGTTGTCTATCCAATTGAACAATCAGAGCTGGTTCCATTTGACATGGAAGGTGTGTGGAGATCCATGGAGGAGTGCCAGAGGCTTGGCCTCACAAAAGCCATTGGAGTCAGCAACTTCTCCGTCAAGAAGCTTCAAAAGCTCCTCTCTTTTGCTACCATCCCTCCTGCAGTCAACCAAGTACATACTAATTAATTAATTAATGTGGTCCATTTTAATGTACAAATTAAACTAATAAACTTGTGAATATGATAGGTGGAAATCAATCTTGCTTGGCAACAAGAGAAGCTAAGGGAATTCTGCAAGGAAAAGGGAATAACCTTAACAGCATTCTCACCTCTGAGGAAAGGTGCAAGCAGGGGAACCAACATAGTGATGGACAATGATGTCCTCAAAGAATTGGCAGATGCTCATGGCAAGACTGTTGCTCAGGTATATTGGATTTTTGTTTTCATTTCCTGTTTCTGTTTCTGTTTCTCTTGTTTTCTGTTTTTATTTTTATTTATCTCGTAAAATTCTGAAAATAGAAAAAGTGAGAATTCTGCAAACATTAATTTTTATGTCACTTTTTTATGCGATTGTCATGAAAATAATACAGATTTGTCTAAGGTGGATATATGAGCAAGGGGTGACTGTTGTTGCTAAGAGCTATGACAAGGAGAGGATGAAGCAAAACTTGGAGATATTTGATTGGTCATTGACAGAGGATGATTACAAGAAAATAAGTGAAATCCACCAAGAGAGACTCATCAAAGGACCAACCAAGCCTCTTCTTGATGACCTTTGGGACGATGATGAGCAGTGATTATTTAAATCTCTCAAAATTCACATGCTATGCTATGCAATAATAAAGGAGCAATATATATCATCTGTTATGTCAAAAATAATATGATGAGAAAAATAATGTTCTAAATTTACTTGGCGTGAGTGTAACTGCCTTTTGTATTAGTTTTGGTGCTATATATATGATGATGTTTTATAGTAAATATTTTATAGTAAGCTAGTGAATATGTTTATGACATCGTGTACGATTATAAAAGGCCTTAAAATGTCTGTCTATTCCTTTATAAATATAGTAGGTTAGTGTGTGTAATTATGACGTTTGTATGATCATAAAACGTCTTTGAATGTCTATTTCCATATAAATAATGTGTCTTTATATATATAACTCTATCCTCCTTGGGGGCAGAAAAGGTTCTAACATTAACATAAGAGACGAAAGACACAACATGTGCAAAAGCATTCAAAGACCACCCACTCCACACAATTAGCACCAAATCAAAACACCTTATCATGGCCGCCACCTTATAAATATTGTACCCTATTTGAATAATTAAGTAAAAAATCATTACCCCTTCAATTTTTACCTTTTTTTTTTAAATTTAGGTTTTTTGTTTTTCATTTTACATTAAAATGATATTTTCATTGAGAGTCGGCGACAAAGAGATTGAATGCTGATCAAGTGAAATGTTAAAGTCGCGTAAGTGTCAAGTAGTATGTAACAAGGATAATAATGTAACAAGTCTCAAATTAAAATAATTACATTTGGTTGTTGAATATGCTCCTTATATAATGTTTTAGTATCACACAGATAAACTTCATTCATACAAAATTTATAATATATATACATATATATATATATATATATATATCTTTAATTTTAAAATAGTTGTCCATATTTCTATTTTAATTTGATCTGTTTTAAAATAATTATCTAATTACTAAATTTAAATATTGTTAATTATTTCTTTTTCTAGCGCACCCTTATTAAATAAACTTTTTCATACTTATCTATTATAATAACTCTAACAATTTACTATAAATAAGAACAATTAAGTAAAATATTACTAACTTTTTCTTACTTTTACATTTTTTAATTATTTTTTGAATATCCACGTAAAAAGAAAATAGATAATTATTTTAAAACGAAGAGAGTATTATAAAACCACCTATATTAAACATGATTCGACGTGTCATTACCGCACGATCCTTAAAATAGACATGCTCGTGACGATCGTATGAGAGTGGTTGATTGACCAAGTTTTGCCAAAGTCACTAAGGGATCTTATCAACTAAATAAAAAAAAAAATGGGAATGTCACACACACAATAATTTGTGAATAATTTTTTCACAAAAACATAAATCACATCATATTTATATTTTTTTAATGGTGAAATCTATATATAGCATCTGTCCCATGTTATTCAAAAATGGTTGTATATGTAACATTTTTTATTAAAAAAATTACAAAAATAAATTAAGTAACATTTTTAATGTAAAATTTAATAAATTACAAAAATAAAGTAACATGTCTTGTGATGGTATTAGAAGTGTGATTGATTGACCAAGTTTGGCCAAAGTCATCGACAAATCTTATTTACTAAAAGAAAAATTGTACGTAATTGTATTTAAATATATCGAGTTAAGGATCAACTTAAAAATAAAAAGTAAATAATTAAAGAAGGAGTATTAAGATTAATAATTCATTTATGAGACCATATATAATTCCAAAATATGAATTTTGTAAACTTGAGAAATTTAAAGAGAATTAAGGTGAAATATTTTAAAAACTTTTTTTTTGCATATTTAAAAAAAATTTATATACACACACATATATATATAAATATTTTAATCCTTAAGAAGAAAATTTAAATTAAAAAAAATTTAAGTAAAAAACATTTTTTTTTAAAAAAAATAAGCATTTGAAATTTTCAATTCAATGAAAACATTAAAAATGACAAAAATTATTTACTGCTCCCTCCATTCACTAATAACAATCTTTTTAATAAAAATAATTTATGCACAAATATTTGTCATTTTAAGATTTCAATGCAACATTAATTAATCTTTTTTCATTTTACTCTTATTCATTGAGCATTACTCTCTTTAATGCATTGATAGAATCGACAAGATTCTAATACAGAGAGAGAGAGAGAGAGTTTGAGAAAAATTAAAAAGGACAATTTTGTTAAACACAATTTTTTTTTTGTGTTTTTTACAATTTTAATAATTCCTTAATTTGTGTTAAAAAAATCTAAAAATAACAGAAGGAATACTAGTTTAGACTCAAATATTGTCTTTAAAACAACTATTAGTAATTAAAACCCTTAAAATAATGATTGCTGTTGTAAAATTAAAAGTAGATAGGGAAAGAAAAATAAAGGGAGAGATGTATTATGATTAATCTCAAGGTGTATAAATATTAAGCACCAAAAATACTATTTATAGATTAGAGGTAAGAAAGATATATATAAACATATCAAATTTCTAAAGATCTCATAAATTAATGACATCCACATAGTATATTTTATAACAATTGCAATATTAATTAATCCAAAGAATTCAGACAAGTTATTATTAGTAGTAGGATGATTGTGTTGAAGGGGTTTCTCCCATCTACATCTAAATTCCACGATCCTTTGTCTTCATTCCAATATGGCTTATTCTCAAGTAATAAATAAATGCCACCTTTATTTATACCATTAAATAAATAGAAAAGTTTGACGTAACTTCCATTTTAGGATCCGTTTTTTTTTTTTTTTTTTTTACTTTTACCCTCACATGTTCTACGACCTAAGCAATTATTTTCAATTTCCATTTAGCACGCATTATCTGCGCGCAACCCTTGCTAGTATCTCATAATGACACACAAGTGCTCTGTCAGCAACCACCTCATGTCTCATGCACTAAGAAACCTAACCTACCATGAAAAATTATTTTTTAGTAGCAACAAATTAAACAGTTGAGATGAGTAGGTCATAAAAAAATACGAGCAGAATGAGTCGTAAAGTCAAGGGTATAAGATAATCTCATAGATCTTTATCATAAAATAGAAATATTTTACTGTCTTGTTAAATAGTTTAGATTAAAATGTTTTGATTGCATTTAATGTTTTCAATACAGGAGCGGACTCCGGTGGACAGAGTTGGGTCCATGACCAACTTAGTTGTGGTACAATTTGTGAAAGTTAAAATAGTAGATGGATTCTTTAACAATAAAAAACTTATTGAAGTGGAGTTAAGATTCTCTACTTTTTAAAATTTTAAAAAATAAATGATAATATTTAAAATCTTGCCATTCATTATCTATAATGAGAGGAAATAAAATCTTATCATTCAATTAGTAAATAACCATGTTTTATAGTCAATAATTTTTTTTTAAATTCACCCTATGTAAAAAGTGAAAACATAAATCAGTGGCCAAAATACAAAACTATAATTTTGATATTCAGTTTTTAGCGAGGTCAAAAACATAAATTTCACCACTCTAATCTCTACCCACCATTCACATTTTAACAGCTACAATACGTATAACAACTTGGTCTGAAAACTTACATTCACCATTGAAGCCAACTCCTTCAATGCTTAAAAAAACTTTAAATACTTACTCTTTAATACTAGATATATTTTCATTTAAAAATCTTAATAAATATACTTAAGACACTAATTAATTTTTTTTCCTTTATAAAATCTATATTTGTTAAATTCATTTCATATGCCAATAAAAAAACATTATTTAATTAATTTTTAAATAATGCTTGAACAACTTGTCTTATCAACTTATTTATTAATGTACGCAATTCATAATAAGGTCGGCCATCAATTTCAATAGAATAAAAGAAAGGGGCAAGATGAAAAAATATATGAAGTAAACATTAACTAATGTTACGCGAAGTCGCGAATCATGTATATTAAAAATTAATTAGAGATGACCGATTAGTGGTTCCGCCAGCGAAGTTTGACTACGATTTTTGTTTGATTCGTGATTCGTCACTCCCAAGAGACCACTTTGGCCATGCTTCTGTGTGACACTATAAGCACTCAAAGTTGATCTCTATTTTAGTAGTTACTTGAAAGAAAAAAAACATTTTTCTACTAATAAGTAAAGACATTTATTAAACAATTAAAAAATAAAAGTCTGAAGTCAATTAAAAATCGCAAAATATTTTAATTTTAATTATTCCTGCTTAACAACTGTCCACAAAACTCAAAAAACAATAATATAGTAATTTACTGCACTTAATATAGTAATTTATTGCAGTGGATGAATGTACTAGTATCTATTTATAATTATATGTATTTTTACGACAGCATCATTTTAATATAAGCACCATATGTTTCATTAAGTGGAACAACTAAAACTAAGATTTTGCTAACCATTATCATTATGATTTTTTATTTGTGCTTCAAAAGTTACATATTTAATGAGAGGTTTAAACTGAAAATCTCGTACATATTATTCAAATCTTTTGTCACTAAACCAATTCCTTAACTTAATGGTTTTAGGGTATTGGTTAAGGAAACTAATTAAAATAAAAGATTTTAAGTTTGTAAAGTATTTAATGTCATTGAAAGGCCTGAAAGTTTCATTTTTTTTTAATTCAAAATTATTATTTATGCTTTCTTAATCGGTGTTTTTAAGATACTTGTTAGCTAAATCCTTAAAATTAACTGTGAAGATATCTCATAATAAAAATATATATATATGTTCTTATAGATGTTTTAGTTCACGTCTTGTTTGGTGTTAAATATGGTTGTATTACATGTTCTTTTAATAAGGACTTGGACGTTTTACAAACCATATCAGATATTTGTGAGTTTAATACTAATTTGAGGATTCTCTTAAAACTTTTATATTTGCTTTTGATTAATGGTAGCTGAAGAAACATCTTTTTTTTATAAAAAAATAGATAAAATAAATAAATAACAATAATGCATTCCAGCAAGATCGTTATGATAATTGATAAAAGAATCTGTATATCTGGTATTTCCTGAATTATTATTTGTAAGATTTCAACTAGCCGATGAAAGCAAACAAAAATATATATGCTGTGGCCAAGTAAGGTCTCTTAGACTCAAAATATTTTAATTGTATCATAGGTCATACTTTGGCCAGGTACATAAGAACCAAAAAAATATATATTAAAAGAGAGAGAGATAGAGAATGCTGAAGCACTGAAGCTTGATCACGATCGACCGATATGCAAATTTGCAGACAAAAATAACCAAAGAAGTGTCATAAAATAAATGAATGATTGATATTTCCCATACCACAAATATTTTTAAACTCATTTAAATATTGTTTTGGATATTTAAGAATTAATACATAAATAATTTAAATTTTTTACACACTATTATTTAATTATGTGCAGTTAAATGATAAACTTTTGAATTTGTAAATACATTTACTTGTATAACAACATATGATTAAATAATAGTGTAGGTGTATAAAAATTAGTTTCACAATAAATATTTTTTTTGATAATATCATAATAAATAAATATGTTATTTTTGTACTCGATTCATTATTAAGATTTTTAAATTAAATTTTTAACGATGTAACATATAACTTTTCTTATTTTTGCTGGATAAATTCACTAATACTGACATAATTAGAATTTTCGGTCAGATATCATTAATTTCTTAAATATTCCAATGATAATATTCACAAAACTAAGTGTCCCCATAACATTATTGAAAAGAAAACGGAAGGTTCCTCCGGAGGCTGAATATCTCTACCTATCGCTGAGAGTGCCCCCTCCATGATCTCGCTAGCCGCCATAGTGATAAGCTGGGAAGCCCATATCATAATTTATCGTATTTAAATGTGTCTGAGTTATATCTAAAATTTGTTGAATCTTGTCTTTATCGTGTTTAATTAAAAAATATTTTAATTATTAAACTATTTATAATAATATGAATTATTAGAAAATTAATAAGTATTAACACATGAATATATTTTGAATGTTTTACCTATTCTAAAAAAAGTTTAAAAAGTTTAAAAATTAATAATTTAATATCAATAAAAATATTATGATACATATTATAATAAATATTTAACTTTATATTTATATAAGTTGTGTTTATGTCTTATAAAATTTTAAAATTAAGGTGCGATTATATTACCTGTGATGCGGTTGGGTGCTTCTTAAGTGACAAGAAAACGACTACTTATAGTATTGGATTAATAAATATGGGAGAGAAAAAAACCAAAATAAAATAAAAACAAGTGTTGAATAAAATAATAATAATAGTAATGAAAGTGGGCAGAAACCGAACGGGGGTAGATATGAAGACGACTCCACCTAACCTCAGCTTCCAACATTTTTCAATTCAAACTTGGACTGCCCAAACAATTCCAAAATCATCATCATGTATGATATGTAACCAACCAAAAGTTTGAAGTATAAAAAGGGATGCACCTCGACACCCTTATTATTCCATCAACACACCTCAGAGTGTTAAACACAGTTAAGATAGAGCACCTGAATTTGTTGAGGCTTTAATTAAGCAAATCAGCAAGTTAAAGAAAGAAGCAATAATGGCAGGAATTGAGGTTCCAACATTGGTTCTGCCAAACGCAAAGGGGGAAGTGAAGGTGCCAGTGATAGGGATGGGGTCAGCACCTGACTTCACGTGCAAGAAAGACACAAAGGAGGCCATAATTGAGGCCATCAAGCAAGGGTACAGGCACTTCGACACTGCTGCTGCCTATGGGTCTGAGCAGGCTCTAGGGGAAGCCCTGAAGGAGGCCCTTGACCTTGGCCTTGTCACTAGGCCTGAGCTCTTTGTCACCTCCAAGCTCTGGGTCACTGAGAACCACCCCCACCTCGTCGTCCCTGCTCTCCAAAAATCACTCAAGTAAGTGTCTCGCACTCTACTCTACAACTACTAATGAGTCCTTTTATTTTAGCTTCTGTAGTAATCCTCATGGCTGGCTGCTTTTGGGTGCAGGACTCTCCAACTGGAGTACTTGGACTTGTACCTGATCCACTGGCCCATCAGCTCCACACCAGGCAAGTTCTCCTTCCCAATTGACGTGCAGGATCTGCAGCCTTTCGATGTGAAGGGCGTGTGGGAATCCATGATTGAGTGCCGCAATCTTGGCCTCACCAGAGCAATTGGTGTCAGCAACTTCTCTCTCAACAAGCTTCAGAATCTCCTCTCTCTCACTACCACCCCTCCCGCTGTCAATCAGGTATATATGCTATCTAATCAAATGATAAGCGATCGAGTAGAGCAATCTCTCATGAGATTAACTAACGCGCGTAATTAATAAATAAATAGGTGGAGATGAACCTCGCATGGCAGCAGAAGAAGCTCAGGGAATTCTGCAACGCAAACGGCATAATCGTAACAGCGTTCTCGCCGCTGAGGAAAGGAGCGAGCAGGGGGCCCAACGAGGTGATGGAGAACGAAGCGCTCAAAGGGATCGCAGACGCGCACGGCAAGTCCATAGCGCAGGTTTCGCTGAGGTGGCTCTACGAACAAGGCGTCACCTTCGTCGCCAAGAGCTACGACAAGGAGAGGATGAACCAGAACCTCCAGATCTTCGATTGGTCCCTGACGGAGGAGGATCACCGCAAGATCAGTCAGATCACTCAGAACCGTCTCATCAGTGGACCCACCAAGCCCCAGCTCGATGATCTCTGGGATTAGGACATCTAAATTAATTAATTAATGCCTCCCAATGCTTTTCTCTTTTTTGGCCGCTTCTCTTGCTGTCTTTTTCTTCTGATTATGCGTTTTGTAATGGATGTAAGGCAAGTGCCCCCTCAAAAATAAAAGAAAACATTATTACTACTATCATTATGCCGCATCCTTCTTTTTTTTTTTTTTTTTTTTTAACGGAATTCAATTTTTTGTGCTGATCATTTGTTTGGCCAAATATGGCTTTCCAGTAAGATTATAAGGTCATTTTTAAGGAATTAAGAGTATAAATCTTTTTCTGTAAAAAAAATGAGATTTTAAAATTTTGAATACATTAAAAATTGTAAAAACTCAACAATTTTACTATTTCTGATTTCTTAGCCAATGTCTTAAGAGCATTGAGTATTGATTTGTAAAACCTTTTTAATTGAAGAGTGTTATTTGTATACCATATTATATCAAATATCCTATCACTTCACACACAAAATATATTTTTTTGGTAGACAAAAGGGGCTAAAGCCCAAAGGAGAAGACACAAAGAAACTAGCCCCCACGAGGTCACGCGATCTGAATCAGATCATTCAAAAGTAACTGTCGAGTAGCTGGAGGAGCTACGTCAAAATACGTCACCTCAAAAGAAGGGAGATTATGGCTCAGATGGGCAAGACAGTCAGCAACACGGTTGGACTCCTTGAATACATGTTGAAGCTTCACCACCCAATTCTTGGATAAAAGATCACGAATGCGAGATATAATCAAGGTTGCTGGGTGTAAGTGGTTATAACAATTCTGAGTAAGCTTGATAGCACTCTGAGAGTTACAGTCAACACGTACTTTTTAGAACCCACCGCGCCAGGCAATATTTAGCACATGCAAAATGCCCCAGAGTTCTGCTATGGTAATGGATGTCAAACCCAATTTAACCGAGAAACCGTTAACAAAACTCCCTGATTCATCTCTGATCAGACCCCCGCAACCTGCACTACCAGAGCTAAGCACAGACCCATCGCAATTTGCTACCACCCACCCAGGTGTAGGAAAATGCCAACGGATCAGATGTTCATCCGAACTTGAAGAGGTAAAAGATGAATACATTTGGCCCGGAAGGGAGTAGTGCTTGAGCCTCATTTCGAAGGAAAACCAAAGATTCCCAATACTAGGAGAGGAATTATTAAAGATAAAGTCATTTCGGACATACCAGAGATAATGGAAGGCCAAGCCGAAAATCGTGTGCCATTCCTGGTCACCATACCAACGGAAATGATGGCCTTGCTTCAAGTTTTCCCCAAGCCAAGTGTGAAGTGGTGCTGCGAAGAAATTATGCCAATGAGAGGGATGCAACAGTCTCTTCCAAAACCTCGATACTACCTCACAGTCTCGAAGGGCATAAATAGTGGTCTCTGTAGAATGATTAGAGCATCGAGGACAAGAACTATCCAAAGAGAGGTGGCGGGTAACCCGATTCGCATTAGTCAAAAGTGTCTCTCTGGAAACCAGATAGAGAAAAGATTTGACCCTCTCCACACCCTTCCACTTCCAAATAAGCCTGAAAATAGGGTCTCTGATGTGCATAGAATCCTCCTCCGAGATAATAGAATAAATAGATTTAATAGAAAAAGAGCCATCATGGCCAGGAGCCCACGCAACATAATCGTCACCTAGACTAGGGGAGGGGGGATGGATAGCTGCTATCAAACTACAAATATTACCAGGCAAAATAGGGGAAATACGAGGCCAATCCCAGTTGCCTTCATCATCCACAAAACAGGCAAGAGTGAAATACAAGTCAGACTCTGGAAGAAAAATTAAGGTGTGTGCCTCCAGAGAGGTATAACCAGGGATCCAATGGTCTTTCCAAAATCTGATAATGTTCCCATTACCCACTCTCCAAATAATGTTATCTTGGACATGTTGCCAGGCTTTCGTAATGCCTTTCCATGCATTCGACTGATTAACCTTCGACTTGACTTCAAGAATGATAGCCTCCCCACACTTGTATTTACCCCTCAGAACCTAAACCCAGAGAGAGTTTTTATTCGCAATGAGACTCCAACCAAGCTTAGCCAAGAATGATGTATTTGATATCCTAGCTTGACGAAGACCAAGGCCTCCGTCGATCTTTGGCTTGCAAATAGAGTTCCAAGAAACTAGACTTATGCGTCTGCTTCCCTTAACAGAGCCCCACAGAAAATTTCTAGAAGTTTTATCAATGAAATCACAAACTTTTATCGGGAGAAGGTAAGTCTGCATAATATAAGAGGGTTCTGATGGAAAAAAAAAAACACTTGTGCGTGTCTGGTCCAATAAGATACAACGTTGGTGGCAATTTAGGAATTTTCACTAACCCATTTAACATCAAGTGTCATAAATATTGAGGAGGCGGCTAGTTCAAGTCAAGCATGCCTTGAAAGAATAGTCAAAGTAGTGTACTCGAAAGAATCTGCCAAAAATGGTAGTTTACGGCAGTTTTAAGAATAGTAAACCAACTCTCAAATTGGGTGGACTCTTCGGTGCATCGGTGTGAGCAGAAATTATGGAAAATGTGGTCCGCCTTCCATCCGTTCACATTTTTTTTTTTAAAAACACATTATTTAAGAAATAATTTAATTAACATTAAGATAAAAAAATACAAAGTATATAAACAAAATTAATCTTAAGCAATAAGTCTTGTACTCCCTCACTCCACTTTTAGTTATCATTTTAAATTTTTTAAATACATAAAGTATTATGAGAAACGTACAAAATAACAAGAGTATAAGTGTAAAAAAAATACATTTAATACTTAATCTAATCAAATGATAATTAATTTTGAATAAATTTTTGTTTGAAAAATGACAACAAAAAATGTACAGTGGGAGTGTGCTCCCTTCCAAATTCCAATGTCATATTTAAAACTTGAAGATTTAATTGTAAAACAAATTTAAATGAAACAAAAAATAAATAAAATAAAAACTCACGAATCTTAATAATTATTCAACATGCTTCTGATTGTTTGATTTATTTATACAGGGAGCTGTAACTTGACAATCCAAGTTGCAAAGGTGGGTTGTATTATATCTTAATGACGGCCCTTTATTGGCACTACCGAGCCATATATAAAGAATTGCTTTAGATGGAAAAAAAATTTAACAAGAACTTGGTTTTGCTTAGCAGAAATGTATATTTTATTTGTAATAATTAAAGTGCTATTCATCTTGTTTAAAAATTCTACATTGCATTGTAAATATATGCATATTAGTTCGGTATCTCTAGATTCAAAGTTGGTGGATCTCTTAAGAGAATTACACAGATAATAATGGTTCAAAGTTCAATAATTCATTATATCGAACAATACTCTTACCATTTGACGAAAGCAATTGAAATTTAAAACCTCCCAATGCCCGTTTATTCAATTTCTAACTCAATACACCGTAATTAACAGTCTTTGAAGAAATTCAATTGGAAAACAGGAAAAATGAAGGAATATGCTATTATAATCACACATTTAGCAATATTTCATACTTCTTCTGCAAGACCAATTAAAAAAGCGCACAAATCTCATGGATCATACGTAGATCAAAATCATCAAAATCCAGCCCCTGCAACACACATTCAAGTTCCTTTTATGATTTCACAACAAAATCTGACAGTTAAGGGAAATTTGTGGAACTACGTAGCAATCTCCGAGAGAAAGCTGGTAAACAGATACACAGCATCCTGTAAGTGACCAGAGCGAACGTCTTCTGGAATCGGAGCCCTAAAAGCAGTGTCGAAGCAGCTAAACTGCTCATCACGGCTAGCATCCTCACCTACAGCAGATAGCAGCAGTTCACATACCTCACTTGCCATTTTTGAATACACCAATCTGCAACATAAGTAGTAAGGGTCAATGTAACAATAAAAAATTTATAACTCCGATAAATGGACCTATCACATAGGCGACAGGTCCAACTAATGAAAAAATCAATCGATTTTAAGACATGTATTTTAACCAGCCTACAAGATCAGCATACGAGCTACTGTATAAACCCAGAAACAATCAGTTAATGCAAATATTTTTCGTGGCATGGCAGGGGACAATAGATACCTTGCATCAACAGGTAACTTGCAACCCCAAACTTCCAAGGATTGGTTTAGCTGACTGACAAATTCCTCACAAGCAGCATTTTTACTTTGAAGAGAATCCTGTAAAAGGAAAGTACATGGTTTTAAGCAAACAGATAAAAAAGAGAGACCTGTCCTAATATTTAAAAATTGAATTCTACAATGTGTGTTTCCTCTCTCCAGATCTAGCAAGAAAACACTACAAAATACGGACAGAAAATATGTCATGGTTGTCAAGCGTTTACATAATAAGATCGTGTTGCATGGAACAAACTACCCAAAAATAATCACAACCAATTACCTAACATCAAAAAACATATTCTCCTAAAACCTACTTAACAATCATCTCATGCAAAGGTTGCAACTATTTTAAACATTTTTATTGAAGCATTAGTTTCTTCAGCACTACTAATTGGGCGATTGTGTCCCCAACATATCATTATATGGGGTGATTAAATTCCTAATATTGCACTTCCATGTTTTCAGGCTCAGTTTCAAGCTTGTTCTAGTTATACTACACAATAAACTACAAAACACTGCACATGAAATTACAGGAGCAATAATTGTTTTCATAAATGATGATAAGAGGGGATGATCTTTTATAAGCTCTCATACCAATTGAGCCATGGCATTGGTGTCTCCCTGAAGTGAGCTTTTCATCAAATAAAATGAAATATAAATTCCACCTCCCAACTCCCAGTTCTCAATTTCAGATTTATGGTCCTCCATGGAAGTTGCAATCCTCCATGTCTCTGAGTGTTTGGCTGCACAAGATATTAAACAAGTTACTTATGATGCATTTATATGGAATTAAGGAGAAAAAATCTAGTAATTTTTTTGCTAATAAAAAAAAATACTTAGTAATGTCAACAAAACAATTTTAAGCAATGTAAAGAATCTAAAGGTAGTTATAGGGCAAAAGAGGAAAGGGTTCAACAATAGTTGTATGTTATATTTCACGTAGCTTTTGTAGAGATTTCTTTTGGCAATTTACTGGGTTATAGAAATAATGATAGAAGTAAAGTAGTGTTAAAATATTATATACAGCATATAACTTGATGACATCCAAGAAGATAATCAAGCTCCAATAGTACGGTATAAAGAAATTGTATATCTTCAAGCAGGACCAAGTTTGCTTCTTGAAGTGTTTCAAAAGATGATTGCATGAATTAATCAATAAACAAGTCATTCAACAAGTTTTTATTAGCCTACAAAAGCGCCTGCCATGTGCAGAATGAGATGCCACATCGTTTCACATGAATATTATTACAAGGATTTCCTTTATTTCTAGATTTTGTACCAGGAAAAATTAGACAATGGAAAATGGGAGATACTCTACATTAACTTCTCACGTAGAGCAGTACACCAGCCAGCCAATACAACTCATTGTTGCTATTCAATATATTTAATCATACTGTCAGCATAACAATAGTATGATCCTTATTGTTCATCAACTTAGTTTCAAATACTTGTGCTTCGACAGGCCATGCCACAGCCGTTGGAGCTCCTTTACAGTGTACATTTAGTTAGTATGAAAAACCATACAACACAAGTTAGAGTATAATTATTTTCAATAAATTAAGAACTATTATTAAAGTAACAATTGGCTAATGGATGATGTGTGTTCGTAAGAGAAGTTCAAATACTCAGTTCTTAATAGAAATCTAGGTCATTTGTTTCCAAAAAATGGTAAAATGCATGGGTCAAAACAACAGCGTCCCAGAAATGATCAGAGGTACGTAACAAAGCATGGGTCATTTACGAGTATTTACTAGTATTTTCTTTTATCAAGCTATAGACATATGCAAGACTTACCTAGCAAGAATAATCTAGGAGCAACTGCAGTTATAAAAATGGTGTGAGCTTTCTGCCAATTTGCACACTGCAGAAAGTGCTCAAGGGCTCTTGGCAGATCGCCATTATAATTATAATAAATTGCCTGCATACAACAAGAAGATTCAAACAATGAGCTTCTTTCTTACTAAAAAAGTCAGAACTTGCAGGATGCATCTGTTAGCACAACCCGTTAATCAGTGAATAATATCAGGATGACAAATTAATGCAGTTGTACCCAGAAACTGGTCGTCATGAGTGCCCAACTGCCCCTATGAATCTCATTAAGGGTGTGTGCATATGTGTGTTTTTGTGTCAAATCTCATAAGCTTTAAAACTCAGTAAAAACATTTTTACCAAAATGTACTTCTAAGACAAAGATGGAGTTGCAAGGGTATTCAACAACAAATTATGCATATCATAGATATTCTTTTATAAAAAATAAAAAGGTAAATATGATGCATACCAAAGCCTCATGCATCCATTCCGTGGGAATGCTCAAATCCTCAATGAACTGATGTTGAGACTCATCAGAACTCCAAACTTCACAGTATTGAAACAATATCTCCCGAATCAAATTTACATGAAGAAATGGATAATCTTCACGAAAGGGCAAATGAAGGACCACGTATATGGCCCAATGACATTTCCCTAAGCACAAAAGTTGAGACACAAACCCCATGTCTAGAGCATGAAGATCATTAGAACTGATAACACCCACTGCTTCCAAGACTGCACGTTGATGCCATATCATGTGATAACCAAGTGGATCAGGGGTTGAAGAGAAGGCACTAAACATAGCCTTAAGAAAGCTTGAATCTGTCTTTTCACTAGCATGAAGAAGCATCAGATAAAATGAAATGTCAAGGTGTTTATCTGTGTTCCAGCTGATGGCCTCTTCTGATGGTCCTTCATCAATAAAAAGTGGAACAGGATATGGAGCCCTTCCCTCGTCAAGAAAATGTTTATAAGTCTGAAAAGCAACGGGTAATGGAGTGTCAGGTGGAAGTTTGTACCACATCAATAAACCTAAGAACCTCCTCCAGTCAAGCTTGACATCATGCAAAGCATCATGAATATTTCCTGCTAGCAATTCATAGAGTCTTAATCTGTCATTTTCAATGAAACTAAAATCCAGCCCTTTATCTCTCCAAAGATCAAGTTGCCTTGCAATATCAGAGCGATTCACAGTAGAACCACCAGCCTCACTTAACAAACAAGCCAGTCTCACATCTCCTTTGGAAACAGCCAGTTGCACTGCTTCATCCAGTTGCCGCCCAGTGAGGAATACAAAAATATGTTGTAAATAATCAGAGTCATTTAGAGAACTTATTTGATTTTGAACATGATAGGAAACACTCTCTCGCAACCAATAACTGAACTCTGCCCTCCTCAAAAGAGGGAGTGCTTCATCGTCAACATCTTGACATACTTCCTTTGTATCCTGCATCATATCTTCCTCATTGTCAGCACCCAATGATTCTACTTGACCTTTTTGTTCTCTAACAGAGAAAAGAACTCTAATTAATTCCCAGGTCATTACTTGGTGTGTCAAACCCAAACGAGTAGAGGATGATAACCCTGGTACAGTCAATTGCCTCTCAATAACATCACAGTACCCATGAGAAATCTCTGACAGGATTGTACGATTAGCTTCTAGCTTTTGAAGTGTCAACTTGCAAGGACCGATATTAACTTCTTCCATCACATGGTTTATTCCTTTGTGAAAATTTAATGGAGAAACCAAAGCAGATTCAACTAATTCCTCTTTCACCTTTTTATTTTCATCCCTAACTAGATTATCAAAAGAAACCTTCTCCAAATTGATAACAGATGATAATAGCTTGTGATCACTACCACTTCCTACAGGTGCACCTGAATGTACAAGAACGCCATTAGGTCCCCATCCAACTCGAAATGATTTACCCATAAATAGACCTGCATCGACAATATTGCGAGCATAGTTTCCAGATACTGGAGTTTCATGCTTGAGGTCTAGCTTAAAACCTTCTGCTTTCATTGTCTTTGGAGGCATTCCCTTATGTTGCTGTGCCATCAAAATGGATCCAGGAGAACTTGCATCAAAACTCCCGTGTTTGTACTCTTGTAATGGAAATGGAGTTTTCCTTGCAACTGGTGGAGTGGATCTTTGGGTCATTGCCTGAGCAGAATTGTGCAAAGGCCTTGCATACTCATTACCAATGGATGCTTTGTGGCTCAAGTCCTCTGGCTCTTCTGCATGGGGAAACATCAATAATCTCATTTCTCTCATTTTAACAGGGTCAAGCCTAAGATGAGCTGGAAGGGAGTGAGAAAGCTCAACCTCATTCATATTTGTTGGAGATTCTCTGTCGACATCATACATCTCATCCTCAACATCATCCATAACACTATCGTCTTCATCATCTTCACCAAATCCAAATCTACTGAAGTGTTCAACTAAGAATTTCCATTCACCAGTTGCTAGATCGAAGGAAACAAACCTTGCTCCTTGTCTCTTTGTACTTTGTTTTAATTTTTTCACGAAAACATCTGCTCGCCAGTCCATAGACTTCAATATTCTAGTATCTAGTACTAAAACTACTTCTGCAGCCTTGTTAAGGCCCTGACCAACCACAGGCTTATCATTTTCGTCAGCGTATACAACTATCTCATGCCTATGAAACTTCACAATTTCATCTAGATCTAACCCTCTGACATCAGTTTTGTTAAGAAACCTGACACATCCATAACCAAATCTTCCGACAGTGAAATTAGGAACACGGCTGCAATAACCGGGGTCAAGGAGTTCCTGGGCCAATAACTCCTCCAAAGATGGTTTGGTATAGTAACCGGGAGAGTGCAAGATTGGTAAGGAAGCTCCAAATTCCATCATTATATCCTTCAACGGAGTAATAGAGCCTTTGGAAACCCTTCTTTTCTTGCAGTTATGCACAGTGCATGAATCAAGGATGCCTCCTGCATCACATTCCATCACAGTGCCAGTTCAAAGCGACATGCTGCTTTTCAAAAATTAAAAAAAATCAAACGTAACTCCCTTCCCTGATGCACGAAAAGCGGATCAGATTGGGCTTGCACATAAAAAGCACCCACATAGCAATCTATAGAACGTAAAAGTAAAAACCAAGTACAGATGCCAGCAAAACATACAAGGTCAAGTATATATTGCATAATACTATCCTATGGAACCATTACGAATCAAGCTAATGACAGCATGAAAACACGAACTATACAGGCTTTGTTACATGAAATCAACTGAAAAAATGGCACACACGAATGCTGAATCACAATCCAATAAGTTTCAATTCACGAATACGAAAAGTAACAATTACTGGATTTAGCACTAACATTACTCGAAATCCACTCTACCCATAAGCGAGAAAAATACAAAAGTAATATATAAACAGTGGTAGAAATAGAAGGTAAAAGGAAAGGGAAATCCAATTTTACAGAAATATAAAGCTGAACAGTAACGCAGTGAAGTGAAGGAGCGCGAAATCAATTTGAGCAACAAGCATTAGCAGTGAAATAGCGCAGTAACTAAACAAGAAGAGAATTTATAAAATAAAAAAAAAAGCATAGCGAAGAAAAGTAACAGCATGCAGAAGCGAAATGAGTAAGGAAGGCTCACAGGAACAGGAAGAGGACGCAGTGAGAAGAGACTCCACAGTCAAAGAGGTTTAGGGGATTGGGAACAGAGGGACGAAGAAGCGGGGAATGAATGAAAGAGGAAGGAAGTTTTCTGGGCCGAA
This sequence comes from Nissolia schottii, assembly GCA_003254905.1. Classification (NCBI taxonomy): domain Eukaryota; kingdom Viridiplantae; phylum Streptophyta; class Magnoliopsida; order Fabales; family Fabaceae; genus Nissolia; species Nissolia schottii. The sequence goes on from QANU01013035.1 coordinate 101,851, forward strand.
GTTGGGCTTCCCAACATTTGGGCTTTTAGTGGGCCCCTCTCTTAATAATAATGCGCCGAAGATGAGTTGGGTTTATATTGTCTAAGGCCTCTTTCACTAACAAGGGTTCTTCTCCTTGTTCCTCTGCTGCCACCGCTTGCTATTTGCCTTGTGCTGCTGCTTCACTCTTGCTCTCAGAATCAGAATGATTTCGGCGATTTCGTGGATACCGAAGGGTGCTTCGAAGGCGGAACCGGTCGTAGCTGAACCTCCATCCAAGGAAGAAATTCAGGACTTAATCGCCGCCGCCACTAGGTCCTTCTTCCATCTTCTGTTCTCAACTAACTTAATTACTATCAAATTTCATTCACAAAATGCTTAACATCATTTTCCTTCTTATATAGTAGTGGAGGTGACGGTGAGCATGAAGAAGAAGCAGAGGATGAGTATATGGATGATGACGATGATGCCAGCAAACGCAGCAGCGGCGGCGACGACGAAGTTGCGCAGGCGCTAACCGTTGCCGATGCTATTGGCAAGGCGGATAAATGTGACGAAATTTCCCTTGCGTTGAAGGAGCTTGACATGGAACATTATGACGATGAAGATGAAGGTATCTTCACCATATTAGGGAGAAAGTTAGTTAACCATTTCGGTTAGAGTTAGTTATTGAATATCTCGAAATTTCACTTCAATATAACGTGATATCAGCCGTGGCTCTTAGCTAGCTAGATAGCTCTATCTTCTCTGTTGTTTGTTTCTTTTGATTCGTTTCATGGATATACTATGTCTATGCGTCTTTTCTTGACCTCAGGAGTTGAGTTATTTAGTTCCGGGATTGGTGATCTTTATTATCAAAGCAACGAGATGGATCCTTATATCAAAGATAAGGATGTAAGTTCCAACTCTTCACTTGCATTCTACCGTTTTGTTCCCTGCCTCCCTTGCATTGCCATTCTGATTGTGCAACATCATTTGTTTTGCATTGTTAAGGACGGGGATTCTGAAGAACTTGAAGACATGGTCATTAATCCAACTGATTCTGTCATTGTTTGTGCGCGTAATGAGGACGATGTCAGTGTTCTCGAGGTAACTAAGCTCTTGGTTATCAAGTAATAGTTTAACACTTCTTCCCCGTTGTAATTATGGACTTATATGAGTTGTTTCTGTCTGCACTACAAGGTTTGGATACTTGAGGATGCTGGTACTAGAGAGATGAATATGTATATTCACCATGATATCATAATTCCTGCATTTCCACTATGCACAGCTTGGCTCGACTGCCCCATTAAAGGAGGAGAAAGAGGTGGGAACCATAGCTTCCTTGGTTGATGCATCTGGCATGTATCTTTGTTTTGATTAAATTGATTGGGTTTTTTTTGTACAATTGGGCTTTTATCCATCACATGTAAATGAAGGGGATCCTAGAGGTATAGAAATCCTAAGAGAAACTTGTAAACTGTCTTGACCAAGTGCTGTGACAAGTTCTAAATTCTAGCCTTCATTTTAGTGCTAAAAATTTGATTTGATCCCTGCTTGATTCCTTTATCTTATTATCTTAATATAAACTCATTATGATTGTAGGAAACTTCATAGCTGTTAGTTCAATGGAACCTTCCATTGAAATTTGGGACCTTGATGTTGTAAGTGAATTAAGTATATAAATTTCACTGTTCATTCGGGACATCATTTAAAAGTATAGGGCCCTTTTTGGTGGAATGCCTTGTAATTTTTCTTTGTTCTCAGATTGATGAAGTACAGCCATGTGTGGTTCTAGGTGGCATTTCAGAGAAAAAGAAAAAGGGAAAGAAGGTTTGTTCTGCATTTTGTGTTAGTTTGGATTCCCTTTGAGTTTTGTGGTTACTTTTTTATTCTCAAATGACCTTGATAACACTTCATTGTGATTTATTTATAGAAGTTACATGTGTTGTGCTGTTTGTGAGGTTCATGTTAGTGGAAATTTAAGCAGTAAGTTGGCAGTAATTGTAAATGTTGATAGTTCCAAGTGATTTATAAAACTATTTGGTGAATGGTGTTGAACCTTTGTCCTTTGTTTATGAAAATCAACGACTCACCTAATTCTGATGACAATTTGATCCATAGACAGGATCCTGGATTGATATAACTTCATGTATTATTTGGTGACTTTTTAACTTTATAACCTCTATTTTTTGATTCGTGGGTATATGAGTAGCATGAGATGGGACTGAAAATAGAGATGTCTTATGCATATGAGAATCAAAGCTGCTATTGTGAACTTTTCTCATTTGCTTGTGCAATTTGATTAGCTATTCTTATTTTAGACATTGCACTCATTCTTAGTTCAGAAGAGAGTTCTTGGACGCTGGTAGAAGTCTTTTTTCATCATTATTTTCTTTAATCATTTTTATTCAAACTATATTTTGGCCATTTTGTTTTATTAATATTCCATTCCAAGCTCTTATATGAACATTTTTACTGATTCTGCAAATTGTTTTCTGTTAGAAATCAATCAAATACAAAGATGGTAGTCACACTGACTCTGTACTTGGTCTTGCTTGGAACAAAGAGTACAGGTTTGTTAAATTTAAAACCAGATTTTGGTTTTATTTCATCTGCTGGATGCCTTCTGGAACCTAAAGGTTTTATTTATTACTTGTTTTGAAACTCTCTCCCTTCATGCCTCTCTTGACATTCATCCCTAAAATACACAGGAACATACTTGCTAGTGCCAGTGCTGACAATCGAGTGAAGATTTGGGATGTGGTAGCTGGGAAATGTGATATTACAATGGACCATCACTCGGACAAGGCAAGCATTAAGCTAAAATGCAATTTATCTTAAATATTAAGTCATTTTATTGATAAAAACAACTCTTCCCCTTCATGTCCATAAGTTTTTTAGTATGATTAAATAATCCACAACTTAATATATTTCCTGATGCCTTTCAAATTTAACTGCTTTTCATTTATCCTGACAGGTTCAAGCAGTCGCTTGGAATTATTATGCACCACAAGTTCTTATTAGTGGTTCATTTGATCACACCGTGGTCTTGGTAATGATCTAATGTTCAGTAGTTACTCTGCTTTTCTTTGCTTGTATATTCATGTGTCAAAGGAGACTTCTCTTTGAAAATTAATCTATTGGAATTCATTCCTGTTGTTTTTGTTTAATAAAAAAATCCTATAGTTATCTAATATTCTAATGTTTGTAATGCTATTGCACTTTGCAGAAGGATGGAAGGGAGCCATCACATTCTGGTTACAAGTGGTCAGTCACAGCTGACGTCGAGAGTTTGGCATGGGATCCGCACACTGAGCACTCTTTTGTGGTGTGTTATGGTTAACTTTTGATTTCTTATTCTGTCTGATGAATTCTTAATTGTGATTTCCCGGATGCAGAGGTCTTGGTTTCACTAATAGTGATTAAGTTGTCCTGTTTAGGTGAGTCTTGAAGATGGTACTGTCAAGTGTTTTGATGTTCGGACTGCTAAGTCTGAGTCAACATCTGACTTGAGTTCTACTTTTACTCTTCATGCACATGACAAAGCTGTTACCTCAGTATCCTATAATCTGAAGGCCCCTAATGTATGTATTTTCAGCATTTTGGTGAGAATACCAACTTATTATATACTCTAATGTTAACACTGCCCTGTTGTCTTCATGCAGCTTCTTGCTACTGGATCCATGGACAAAATGGTATTTATGAAGCCAGTTTGTTGTGTTCCTCTATACTGTATCCTGCAGAATTGGAATTCATTACATTTGACTGCTGTCACTGCTATTATTTGGTGCAGGTAAAGCTTTGGGATTTATCGAACAACCAACCATCTTGTGTGGCATCTAAAACTCCCAAAGCTGTAAGTTTCCTTCTTGTGTTCCTTCAGATATGTCTAATGGGAAAGTATTCTCCGATCTGAGTCACGATGGCTCTGTTATACTAACACTGGCGAGTTCTCTTTCGATGCCGTTGTTTAGGGAGCTGTATTCTCTATTTCTTTCTCAACAGACAACCCCTTCTTGTTGGCGATAGGAGGCTCAGAAGGAAAATTGGAAGTGAGTGAAAAGAACCACTGAAATTCGACATTTGTATTCTTGGTAGTTCTTTCTATGTGAATTTGAGTGGTACTCATTACTAATACTTTGTAGGTGTGGGACACATTAACTGATTCTGGCATCTCTCGGCGATATGAAAATTACAAGAAGAATAAACCTCAGTCTGGGTCTTGATATAAATGAACATTGATGTTATAGTCTTCCGGTTAAAGAATGGTGAACAAAGATTGTTGCATGTATCAGTTTTGGAAATTGCTTACAAATATGGAAACGTCTACCCTTCATATACTGCTGCTGGTAGTTTAGGAGTATTTAAATTGTAACTGTAGTTGTGAAATAGGTTTGTAATCATATGTTAAGGATGGATTAATAGAGTTTGATTTCATAATTCTTGCATTTATCATCCTTGCAAGTTTTGAAGGAACTTCGTTAAACATGTGTTCTTAAGATTGAATCGTGGAGTTTTTCAATTTTTTCCCATTATGGTAGAATGGCTGCTATTATTAAACATTTGTGTCCAAGCTTGTCGTCTATTTTTTATAATCCCTGAGCATTTAAGTATTTTTCCTGCGTCTGGTGGTCAAGTCCCTCGATAACCTAGTCTGTAAATAACATTATTTGTACGATAAAGATAGATTAAGAGTTCATTTGGTTGAACTTTTAAAATCTTGTTTTAAGGCATGTAAGAAAAGGTTTAAAATGACTAAATATGTGCTTAAAATAGGGTGAAATTTTTAAGAAAATTTATTTTAAGGCTACATAAAAAAATAGTAAAACATTGTTTACCAAACATAATTTAATTATACTATTTAAAAGGTGCATAAATGAAATTACAACCTGATGTGCTTTAATATATAATCATAATATGAATTTTTATTAGAAGATTACCCATTAAACCCGTTTAACAATAATTTATTAACTAATGCATGAGGGAAAAATATTTTATAAGTAACTTATCACCATCAATATCAACAACGAAACAAGTAATTCTTACTTTAATTTGAAAGCTAGTCTCAAATACTTCCAAAATTTCACGGAAAAAAAAAATAATTAAATAAGTATTATTTGATCTCTGAACAAGGTTTGTACATACGTATATCACTCCTTATAAAGAGTGCAACATCTCTCCTAATGGGGATGTCTTGTATACCTAAATACATATATTGGAAGAGAAAATGAAATAAAAAAGAAAGAAAAAAAAAACTTGGATCATTAATTATGATAATAAAAGTCCGTGATAACAGATACTTAAGCTGCGCAGACAGGAGCTTTCCCTACAACAATAGGCTTGACATTAAGACATTTAGCTGTTGCTGGAGCTCCATTGAATTTGAGATCAACATTATCCAGTGTCACTTGGTCACATGGCACACCACTGCTGCATACAAAGGTCACCCCATCCTTGGTTAATGAAGTGCCCCTTATGTTCTTGAAGGTAACCTTGCTTATCTTTATCTTTGATGGAGTCTGTAACATTGCATCCATTCAACAAAAATAAAATTTTAGAAGAAATTAAAAAAAAAAAACGTGTAAGAATCCTGACAAAGATTGGTATTTTGTGTAGATCATAACATTCCTAGCACCCCTAGCATGATTTGAGAGTGTAATATTTGAGTTTAATAGATAGATACCTGTTTTGAGCATTGATTCCAGGGACAATACTCCTGATCTATGATCACAGGGAACCTGACATTATTCATGATGATATCTTCATAGTGTATATCGGAGATGGGAGAGGTACTTGGGGCACTAGGCCAGGTCTTGATCCTGACACCATTGTCTGTGTTTGTGAAAGTCACGTTCTTCACTATAAGCCCTTCCACCGGCAGCTCCGTTGTGAACTTGCCAAGGCTTCCGACGCTAATGCCGTGCCCGGGCCCGCAGTTCACGTTTTGGATGGTTGTCTGTTTGCTTCCGTCGCCTATCGAGATGCAGTCGTCTCCGGTGGCGATGTTGCTGTTCAGGATCTTGACGTCGGTGTTTCTCCCCATGTGGATCCCGTCGGTGTTCAGGCTCTCCGCCGGAGCCACGATCTTGAACCCATCAAACGTGAAGTTGTTGCATCCGATAACATTCACATGGAAATTCTTGCTGTCCTTGGAAGTTACGTCCCGAACAATCGCATGTTTAACGAAGTTAAACCCGAAATTCTGTTCACATTTCACCCCCAAAAAAAAAAGGGAACAATTTATTAGCACGTTTTACAAATGTACTAATTATAAAAAAATTCTTAAGTGCTTCTCGAACGAGGAAAAAATGATTATTCTCTGTTTTATTCACTATTTAACATATCAACTTTTCAATTTTTTTTTGTATTCCCAGTACATACTTAACAAAATAGCTGAAATATGAAATAATGAACGAAGTTGGCGAGTAAGCATTTAAAAAGTACTAGTTATTCGACATTGAGAAGAGAGCATGTTATATTACCATAGCAAGCCTTTTGCAATTAGGGTTTTTCCCACAATCATTCTGCTTCCAAGCAGTTGGACCTTGACCATCAAAAACACCGTTTCCAGAGAGGGTAAAGAAGTCAACATATTCAATCCTAACCCATTGCCAAACATCATTGAGATCAGCTGGATTTGGGGGTGCTAGAATTGTTCCATCAACATAGAGCTCAATGGGTGCCTTGCATGGCCCTTTCAGATCTATTGCCTTCATCCTGTATGTCCCCTTATTTATCACTATTTTGCTTGGACTTGGTGATGCGCATGCTTCTTTCCATGCACTTTCCAAAGCCTAAAGAGAATACACACACAAAATAAGGAAACAAATATTTTTTTTTTAAAAAGCAATAATAATATATTATGATGATGTAGCAAGCTGGTTTATATATGCTTCAAATGCCAACTTACATACTAACCTTGAACCTATGATGAATGACCTAAACTCCACCAGCACATGGGGTGTTTTGTGTTTTTGTTTTATTTTATAAAAACTTATCAACTTTTTTTTTTCAACTTTTAAAATTAACCAAAAACCTCCGTTAAAAAATTAAGCTTTTCGGACAATAACTTCTCAGAAAAATTTATTTTCAACTCTACATCAACTTTTTTTAAAAGTTGAAACAAACGTTTCATAACTTATTAATTTTATATTCAGAATGACAAAATTACATTTTTTTTAATAAAAAAAGGGAAGAAACTATGAATTCATGTACAGAATCTTACCCCAGTTATATCTGAATTTGGTGCCCCGCCAAATTTTTTTATATCAATGACACCAGGTTGAGCATTAGCAGACGTAGCCAGCAATGTGAACAAAACAATTGTTGTGACACTCAACTCCATATCCATGTTGATTAATGTTCTCTTTCTGACCTTTGTGTATTCTTGCACTTGTAATTAACTATGAATATCAAAGTTGTTCTGCAAATATGGTGGAATGAAACACTATTTATAATGGATTTGTGAAGCTTCAGAACCGTTGACAATGTAAACAAATTTCTAGCAAAATAATCTAATCCATGTACTTTGGTTGGTTTTGGTAGCATTGTTATTATTGGCAATTCATTTATGATCATTGATTTGTAACCAGTATACTATATATATATTGGATAAATTGAGTCATTTTCTTGGACGTGTTTTTTTTTCACCGGTGGAGTGGGTCTTTGCCATAGTCCAACTAATCACCTCAGGCTTATTGAAATAGCCGGTAAGTTCTAGCAGACAAGACAGTCAGACTGAGTGTCTAAATCAAATGATATACTCCACCACACAAACATAAACATACAAATTATATGGTCATGTACCCCTTAACTATTTTAACATTTAAGATAGAGATCATTAGTTGTATATTTAATTTTTTCCTTCTCTAGAGAATTTGAACACACAACTCCATGACATAGGACCAAAGAAAATGTCAATTGAATTACTCATTATATACTTTGACATGTTATTTTGGCAAAGCCAAAGGAGGAAAAAATTAAAAATGAATACATGCGGGGACACATAACCAAATAGTTTGTGTGCTTTGAGCCTATGAGATGGAGTATGCCGTTTGATCGAGGCATTTAGTCTCACTATCTTGTCTGCAAGGGTTTACGAGTTATTCCAATAAGTATGAGGTGATTAGTGTATAGATTCAATGATTTGTTGGTTTCATATGCCACAAACGATTGCATTTTATGATGTGTTTAGAATCAAATGAAATGAAAAATGATTTGAATTGAATTGATTTAAATTGCAAATCAATTATCATGTTTGAAACCAACTATATAATATAAGAATGAAATTGATTTAAAAATCAGTTACCGTGTTTGGAATTCATAAATAGGAATTGATTTGATTTATTTTAATTAATTNTGGTAAAAAAATATTTTTCGGAATTTTTTTAGAAAAAATGTTTTTGGAAAAAAATTGGATTTTTTTGGGAAAAAACAAGTTTTTGGTGGAAAAATTTAATTTTAAAAAAATATTTTTGGATTTTTTTTTGGAAAACAAATCTTTTAGAAAAAAAAATTTCGATTTTTTTGGGAAAAAATATTTTTGGGAAAAATTTATTTTCAAAAAGATCTTTTTGGAAAAAAAAAATAAAAGGAGTAAAATAGTCTTTTACAATAATAAAATTTAATATGTTTGATTTAATGTAGATGATAGAGTTGGTAACTTTAGTTAGTTAAATAGAGATAAAATAGTCTTTTATGTTAAAATAAATTCCATTCCAAGCAAATCTTTATAAAAGTGATCAGATTTATAATGTAAACAACTTAAATTTCTATCAATTTAAAAAGTTAAATGAATTCTTACTTTTTAAGATACCAAACATAAAATTTACTTTGTAAATCAAATTATTTTATATCTTATTTGATTCCAAATATACTCTTAGTGTAATCATTTTAATCCACGTTGCGGTTTTCTCTGATTGATGGTTTGTTCCTTTCGCTTCTGCGTGACAATGGTTCATCCATTATTGTTTCTTCTTCCAAAGTTAGTTTTGTTTTTTCTTGTAGCAATTTCTTCGGCAGACAGAACATGTCATGCTATAATATTATAAAGAACCTGCTTCGTATTCTTAATAGAATTGAATATGTGAATGTTTGATTGATAATATACGTATAAATGTATAGACATTTAAAAAGATCACGAGTATCCCATAAAATAGAAAAGATCATAGCAGATAGGGCTGACTTACACCCAAATAACAATTAAAAAGAATGATAAATCAAATATGTATTTTAGGTTGTATTTTGTGTTCTCATATCATTCAAGCTGTTAAATGATTTTTTATAAGACCAAACAGTTATAATTATGAATCAGCCGTTGACTTATTGAGGATGAATAAAGAATTTTTTATGGTATATTTTATTACATTTATTGTTTCAGAATTATAATTCGGAAAAGATTTCGCACGTGTCCCTTTACTGGTTGGACTGAACAAAAGGTCGGTCAAAGGGTGAGTTTCAGTTTGGAAGGAATGGGATGCAGCAAGTGGGTGGCTGGGGGCAAGGGTTGAATGAAAGGTTGACTGATGGGTTTCGATTTTATCGAATCGGAAGGTGCAAGTGTTAGGGCAAAGGGTTGAAAGAAAGTTGAGAGATGGCTTCTTCTTCAGTTGGTTTAACTCTGCATGCTACCAGTCGCCGGAGTGCATCCCTTGGGAGTGTCCTTTTTGTTATCGATTATGGACTGAGTTAAGAGGAAGAATTGTGGGCAAATAATTAATGTCTCTCTTACAATGGTCAAATAATTAATAAAGGGTTGGTAACCTTGTCAAAAAAAAAAATAATACAAAATATGAGAAGGTTACCATTAGACAAAATGAGCAGCTGAACTTACTTGGTGAATGATTCTCCACACAATGAATGTAACTTATGCCAAGCAAAATATATTGATGTACCACAATCGGAGAAAATACAAACGAAACTAGGTGGAAATAAGTCCAAGACAAACTTCTTTTTCCTCCCCATCACAGGTGAACCATTGATTGTCATTGAAAAAAACTTGAGATAAAGAAATCAAATGCTAAAAGTAATTTATGGAACAGGGGAATTTGCCCAAAAATTGGATAGGGGTTTTATTTAAAACAAAAGCAGAGAAAATAATAAGTAAAAGAGCAACATGAGTAGATAAATGTGTGTATAACATTAGAAATGAAGGAATAAATTAAATAAGTAAATAAATGCAATAACAGAGATATAGGGGACGTATGCAGTCTATAGAAAGTTCCTCTATGAAACTCTGAGCAGCCCGGTGCATTCCCATCTGTACCGAGAGATAGAGTCCTTGCTACAATTGGGATTGTGGAGCTCCTCTTCGGGTTTGGGATGCTGGAGCGGGTACTTGCAAGGACTATAATGCTCAAGTTAGTGAAGGTACATAGGATGATAGGGTAAAGTCTAGGAGAGATGGGTTCTAGGTAGTACCTAGTGTGTCGAATTGGCTCAAATATCTAAGTGGGAGCCGTGACTTGTGCGATCTCGGGATTGTCTTTTTGAGAGGAGTCTATTTGGGTTGGATCTTTCCGTGAACCATAGGGTTCGGGTTTCAAAATGGACCTTTAGGGCTTATTCCATAATAACATCTTGACCATATATGAATGTACATGCATATGAATATGATTCACACTACATAACACAAAAATTCCCCATAATTAATTTCCGATCATAACTTGAATTATGCTATCTCTTAATTATGCTTAACAAGTAGTTAAGCAATCATTTGTTTTTTCTTTTTAAAATAAGCAATTTTTTTTCTTGAGCTAATTTTGATTCTCCGACTGGTACTAAGAATTAGAGTGTTATTTATTTAATTAGGTGACTTTTTTTTTTGGTGTAATCTGACTATTCATCGACAACAATGATTAATCTGTGCTAGTTGTAATTGACCTCACACAAAATTGGCAAGCTACTGGTAACATAATGTTTTTAATTTTCATGAGTATGAATCGAATTCACACTAACATGATTAAATAATGAAATGAGTTACCATCATATAACATAGTTTAATTTGGTGACTTTTTATCAAGTAAAAAAATGGAAAAATTAACATGAGAAAATAAGGAGATTGATATGTAATTACTGGGAAATTAAGGAGATTTTGATATTTTTTTATTGGCAACTCAAAAAGAAGTTTTAAGATTTCTATTTTGGAAAGTAGAAGAATCATTCAAGAAAAGGGAAGGAGGAAAGCATATACATAACACTTACAGTTGCTTACTGTAGTCGCCAGACTCGCCTTGCTCCATCTATTTTCTCTCTCTCTCTCTCTCTCCTAGCTAGCTCCAGTCAAAGTGTTGGTGTATGTTAGTTTGTGTAACGAAGTCACTAATGAATTGGCTACTTAATACTAGGAAATTCTCCAGAACATGTATTGAATGCAATGAACTCCTATGACAATGAGCAGAGCTCTTAGGGAATTTAGAAAACAGAGTATGTAAGTCTAGCAGAAAGTATCAAGGACTCGAGCACAGGGGCCTGCAGCTCCGATCAGCAAGAACCGATAGCCTCCCCGGTGAGCTCACCCACAGGGGATAAAGGACTATGGTCCTCGGTTGCGCTCGTCACAGTCACGGTTCAGCTCGCCGCACCTGAAAGGCAGGGATGACGAGATGAGCATTTGGATGAGTTACAGCGATAAAGCAGAAGAAGAAGAAGAATTACTCACTTCACTCATAATCCTCTCTGTGGCAAATCCCTACAGTTAGTTTTGAGCTTGGGCGCCTAGCTCGCGCGCTTCTGCGTCTTTCCGCTGTTTGCAGATGTTGGGTTCAATTACCCCACTGCCCTATCCTTTCTGTTGAATTCCCCCTCTGTCCTTTCTAGCCGTTACAGTTTGTTGGGGGTATAGATGTGTAGCTTGCAAGTCTATTTATAACAACCCATTGATAAAAGAGAAACAAAATACAATTCGCCCTATTTTTTTTTAATTCTTTTTTTTTCCTCTTCTTTTTTCATTCTCCTATCAAATTTTTTTTTTTGCTTTTCTCTTATTTTTTATAAATCCAAAAGTTTTGTTTTTCGTTTCCATCATATTCGTTGTTTTTTGTTTTTCAAATGTTTGTGCATATGAGTAGAAAAGTTTATACATATTTGTTCAAAATTTTGTGCATGTATGTAGAAAAGTTTATGCATTATTGTTTAAATGTTAATTTGTGCATGTTAATTTCTTCTTCATTTTCGTTTTCGTTTACGTTTTTATCGTATTTTTTGTTTTTAATTGTTAAAAAGTTTGTGTATGTTAGGTCAAAAGTTTTTGCATAGTAGAGAGTAAGTCCGTGTGCTTAGAGCATGAGTGGGAAGATGGGAAGAGAATGCAACAATTACTTTTCATTATTTAATGTGTTGCAGATCCGATTTTATTTAGTTTTTTATTTGAAAAAGTGTGTACATGTATGCACACACACATATATATATACACAAAAATTTATGCACGCAATGTCACTATGTAGATCATGGGTTAGCAATATGGTTATCTGCATTTGAGTTGTACACCTAATATTACTCTTGATAAAATTTAAATTTTAAATATTCAAATTTAAATATATTAATTAGATTTATCTCTTATATTTAAAATTTAAACAAACTAATCTAAATCCTCACTATATATTGTTAGTGTTTCTCTATCAAGTATTGTGATTGAAAATCATATTGGGGTATTTTTCATATGATAAAATATCATTTCAGATTGTGATTTTTTTTTAAATAATAAAAAATAACTATTAGAATAGATGTAATTGTAGTATAAATGAAAACAAATAACATATTGCACTGGTAATTTTTTATGTAAATAAATTGCCATGATTAGTTTTTATTTATACTATAATTATCACAATTGATCATCTATTTAAAAAAGTTCACAATCTACAAACATTTCATTGTTTGGCGAACACCTTTTTTACCAGCTCAATTTCGTCATTTATAAACAATCAATTAGTTCCACAAATCTGTATGTAGTGTCAACATAAATTATTTTACTAATCTAAATTATTTGTATTTTCATTCATTGTTCAAAAATCAAGATAATGTCACAAAGTAAAAAAATAAAGAAAGATAGCATCTAATAAAATGAAAGTGTGAGAGAAGAGATAAAATTTTAAATTAAAAGAGAAAGAATCATGAACTTAAAAAAAATGTGGGAAGTGAAAAGTGAATTGATAGGAAAAGAAAAAAAAATTAAATGAGATAAAAATAGTTTAAAATTTAATTTTCTTTTAAAAAAATAAAACTAATTTTTCGATTGTTACCAAACATATATTTTTTTTATAAAATTAAGTCCAATTGTACTTAATTATCTAGGTTTTGCACCCCTAATATTTATTGTAGGAAAATACCACAATTAATTTTTTTAGCCGGCTTGTTCCCTTGCTGTGGATAAGTAATTAATTAATTAATTAATTAATACTGCAAAATGATTAGTAGTTGTGTGTTGTTGGGTTTTGACGTTTTGTAGTTAGTAACAACAAAGAACAATATGTATGCAATTATTCCAATCAAATGTTATATTTCCAAAAAAAAAAAAATTCAATCAAATGTAGGAGCGTTACACATCAGAGCTATTGATACTACTCTAATTCTCCCAAATAACTCAACCTACATATTCAAAATGAAGAAACGGCTAAACAAAATATCAACGAAACAAGTTGAATTTGGAAGCAAGTCTCAAAATACTTAAAACATGTCACGGAAAAAATTAAATAAGCATTATTTGATCTCTGAACAAGGCTTGTACATATTTATATAATACTCCTTAAACTACAAATGTAACAACCCATGTTCTAATAGTAATGGGTTCTCTGACATCTCTCCAAGGGGGGATAGCTTGTAGACCGATATGGATTATGAATTGGAAGAGAAAAAAAAAATGAAATAGAAAAGAAAAAAATCCACTCAGCTGGGAGAACATTAATTGTGATAATAAAAGACTCTTTTTTGTATGTTGACGGCGATCAGATTTAAATATATAACTTGATGCATATCATCAAAAGTCGGTGATAACCGATTCTTAATTAGCTGTGCACGCAGGAGCTTTTCCTATAACAATAGGCTTGACATTAAGACATTTAGCTGTTGCTGGAGCTCCATTGAATTTGAGATCAACATTATTTAGTGTCACTTGGTCACATGGCACACCTTTGCTGCATATAAAGGTCGCCCCATCCTTGGTTAATGAAGTGCCCCTTATGTTCTTGAAAGTAACCTTGCTTATCTTTATCTTTGATGGAGACTAAACCATAATTAATTGCAACCATTCAAAAAAAAGATTAATAGTCTGTCTATAGATTAAATTGAAACAAAGGAATATATATATGTTTGAGAGCAAAATGTTTTGAGTTTAATAGATACCTTCTTTGAGCATTGATTCCAGGGACAATACTCCTGATCTATGATCACAGGGAACCTGACATTATTCATGATGATATCTTCATAGTGTATATCGGAGATGGGAGAGGTACTTGGGGCACTAGGCCAGGTCTTGATCCTGACACCATTGTCTGTGTTTGTGAAAGTCACGTTCTTCACTATAAGCCCTTCCACCGGCAGCTCCGTTGTGAACTTGCCAAGGCTTCCGACGCTAATGCCGTGCCCGGGCCCGCAGTTCACGTTTTGGATGGTTGTCTGTTTGCTTCCGTCGCCTATCGAGATGCAGTCGTCTCCGGTGGCGATGTTGCTGTTCAGGATCTTGATGTCGGTGTTTCTCCCCATGTGGATCCCGTCGGTGTTCAGGCTCTCCGCCGGAGCTCTAATCTTGAAGCCATCAAACGTGAAGTTGGTGCATCCAAGAACGTTGACATGGAAGTTTTTGCTGTCCTTGGATGTTATGTCCCGAACAATCGCATGTTTAACGAAGTTAAACCCGAAATTCTGTTCACATTTCACCAAAAAAAAATAAAAAATTCATTAGCACATTTTGCAAATGTACTAATTATAAAAAAATTCTTAAGTGTTTCTCGAACGAGGTGAAAATGATTATACTCTGTTTTATTCACTATTTAACATATCAACTTTTCAATTTTTTTGTATTCCCAATACATACTTAACAAAATAGCTGAAATATGAAATAATGAACGAAGTTGGCGAGTAAGCATTTAAAAAGTACTAGTTACACGACATTGAGAAGAGAGCATGTTATATTACCATAGCAAGCCTTTTGCAATTAGGGTTTTTCCCACAATCATTCTGCTTCCAAGCAGTTGGACCTTGACCATCAAAAACACCGCTTCCAGAGAGGGTAAAGAAGTCAACATATTCAATCCTAACCCATTGCCAAACATCATTGAGATCAGCTGGATTTGGGGGTGCTAGAATTGTTCCATCAACATAGAGCTCAATGGGTGCCTTGCATGGCCCTTTCAGATCTATTGCCTTCATCCTGTATGTCCCCCTATTTATCACTATTTTGCTTGGACTTGGTGATGCGCATGCTTCTTTCCATGCACTTTCCAAAGCCTAAAGAGAACACACAAAAAAAAAAAAAAAGGAGAAAAAAATACAAATATTTAAAAGAATAATAATAATGATGTAGCATTAATAAATGCTTCAACTGCACCTTGAATCCCACCACCCCATTTGGTCGTGTTTGTTTCATTTTATTTGGCAAAACAAAACCAAAAAAAAAAAAAAAAACTTTTACTTCTAAAAATCTATTTTCATATATTTTGATTACTTTTTTTAAAAATAATTTTTTTAAAAAATTGTTTTCAAATTTTTAGCGTGAACTAAAAAAATGGTTTTGCATTCCTAGAGGTGAGAATCGAACCTCACACAAATATGGTTAAAGAACAAGGTGAGCTACCATCACAGCGATATAATATGTGTGTATCTATGTGCGTCTATATGTGTGTGTAAAAAACTATGAATACAGGTATTCAGCTACAGAAATCTTACCACAGTTATATCTGAATTTGGTGCCCCGCCATATTTCTTTATATCAATGACAACAGATTGAACTGTAGTTATGAATAAGAAGAAAACGATTGTTGTGATACTCAAACCCATATTCATATTTTTCTTTTTCTTTTCTTTTTTTAACGTTGTATTCTTGCCCTTGTATTTGACTATGAATGTTGTTTTTGCAAATACGATGGAACACTATTTATAATGGATTTGCGAAGCTTTAGAACCGTTGACAAGGTAAACAAACTTCTAGCATGATGATCTAATCCATGTACTTTTGATTGGATAAGGTAGCAATGTTATTATTGGCGATTTATTTCTGAACATTGATTCGTTGCCAATATACTATATATTGGATAAATTGAGAGGTTTTCTTGGAATTATATTTTGGGAAATTAGTTAAAACAGGAAGACAGAGGACAAGCCCGGGAAGAGCCATCCTCTCTGACCAACAAATTGTTATCACCAATTCTAGCTAATTTCTTAAGATTCAGCTTACATCATATATCTATTGAAATATTGGTGCGCGCACGCACACACATATATATTGAAAGATATCTAGTTTGAAATGAGCTGAATGACACATGTTGTCTAAAAATTTAGCTTCATTTTTTTTTATATTTCAAAAATTATAATAACGAGGAACTTATGACCTAATTTAGACAGAAATATATTTTAATGAAACAAGAGAAATAATATTCCAAAAATAAAATAAAATATAACATGATTAAGGAATCAATGTCTCAATTGATCAACATTAATTGAAGCTGACTAGGAAATATATATGATATTGGCCATTATTTAAATTTATAAAATATCTATGCAAAGAGGTAATATATACCAAGTATACGAGATATTGCCATAAATTTTTTTTATAAAGAGATATTGCCATGATGTTTCTTGATTTTATAACAATTTTTCTTGGATAAAAGAAGAATTTTATTAAAATGAAGATAGGAAGAATACAAACATTTAAAATGGTCCCGAAAGAAAAAAAAAATTAGAAACAACAAAAGAGAAAAAAACATAAAAGACATTTAAACTCTCTAATTTCTCAACATATTTGAGATTTTGATTACGTGGGAAATTGATACACGCTTGAATGAAAAATTACTTAATATATGACTGAATTTGATTGATATGCATGGCTCATATATAGTCTATAACATTGTGTTTTAAGTTAAAAGAGATTTTTTTTATTAATGTGCATTTTTTATAGTCTATAGAATTTTAAAAATATTTTTTGATAAAAGGACATTTTTCATAACTTGTAGCCTTGTTTTTTTTCCCCTTAAATGAAAGTTTACTTTTTGGGCATTTTCATAGTCCTATAACCTTGTTTTTTTAGGCAAAAACTTTTTTTAAAAAAAATTTCATACCCTATAGCTTTTACCTAAATATGATTTTTCGGATGATGGAGATTTTTCACAACCTGCAACTCTGTCGTTTTAGATAAAAGGGACCGTTTTTGTTGATGGGGATTTCTTATACCCTAGAAACTTGTCTTATTATTTAAAATATTGAGCCTGGTCTTTTTAGTTAAGAAGAATTTTTTTAGTTAATAGATATTTTTCATATCTTATATTCTTGTTTTTTTTAGTTAAAAAGGAATTTGTATTTTTTATAGTCTAAGCTTGTCGTTTTAGTTAAAATGAATGTTTTTGTTAATATACATTTTTCATAGTGGTATTGTATTTTTAGTTAAAAGAGAACTTTTTTTTAACTAATGTGTATTTTTCACAGTTTATAGCATTATTTTTTTAAAAGAAAAAAATGTTTTATTGGAAAAAGAACATTTTCAATAGCTTATAGCCTTATCTTTTTAGTTAAAAAATATTTTTTGTTGGATGGGAATTTTCATAACATATACCCTTGTCTTTTTAGTTTAACAAATTGTTTTTTAACATATTTTTTCATAGTATATAACCTTGTCATTTTAGTTAAAAGTGATTTTCTTTTATTAATATGTATTTTTGATAATGTATAGCATTGTGTTTTTTGTTAAAAGAGATTTTTAGTTGCTGTGCATTTTTCATAGTTTATAGTCTTAATTTTTCATAGCTTATAGCATTTTTTTTAGCTAAAACTAATTTTTTGGTTGATGGAAATTTTTCATATCCTATAGTCTTTTCTTTTTCTTTAAAATGATTTTTTTTTGTTAATTGACATTTTCAAAGCCTAGCATTGTGTTTTTAGTTTAAAAAAATTATGTTAATGTACATTTTTCATAACCTATAACCTTTTTTTTTAGGAAAAAAAAAGTTATTCTGATAGATGAACATTTTTTATAAGTTATAACCTTATCCTTTTAATTTAAAATGATTTTTAATAGGCATTTATCTTTTTAGTTAAAACAATTTTTTTAATGTGTTTCATAACTTATAATATTGTCATTTAATTAAAAATACTTTTTTTAGTTAATAAGTATTTTTTATAATCTATCAAAGACTTATTTGATGTCAATAACTTTTAAAAACTAACGTCGTGTACATTTTACCTTCTAGGAACCTAGTTGAAAGTAAAGTTACCAAATTAAATTGATATCACATGCATCTTTAGGAGACTAACAAGTAAAAATAAGAAAAGATTTCTCTCAAGTAAATTTTTTATCACATAAAATAAAACGTGATATCTCACTATTAATTTATTTGTTATTTATATCATTCTCACATTTTTAATTAATAGTATGAGATTACACTTGACTTCATGTTACAAAAAACTCACTTTAAAAGAATCTAATCTCACACATATGAAGACAAATGTAATCTCTCTCACCATCTACAAAAGAGGAAATGCCAATTTTTTACATGCGGAAACTCTTCGCAATGCCGATTTTCTGCACGAAATGCAATACCATCGATGGATACCTTCCACTTAGGGTCTTCGGCAAAAGACTTGGAGCAAGCACCCATCAAAAATCATCTTATTTCTAATTATCCTTCTTAGTGAAGTTAAAATATGTTCGAATTTGCACCTTGCTGTTATGATAGCAATCTAAAAATAAAAGGCAGTACCGCGGTTTAATTATAGTTATTTTCTAATGAAACAATACAAAAACCCTTCCATATCCTTTCTTTTTCTTCTTGAAGACAAGTTCCAACGAGGATGATCAATGTCACTCACTCAGGTGCAACTAAAACACACACAACAACTCAAAGCAGCTTAACACCAGCATCCCTGAGAGAATCGATAACCGCCTTAACCTTCCCATGATATTTCTGTTCTCTCTTCAAGTGAACAGAAACAGCCGGAATTTCCTTGAGCAAGAGGCGTTCGGCTAGTATCTTCCCGATCTTTGCAGCCGCAGCCACATCACGCTTAGTTTCCAAGCTCGTTCTCAAGGCTTTCTCCTGTGAGCTTGC
Source organism: Nissolia schottii (assembly GCA_003254905.1). Taxonomy (NCBI): domain Eukaryota; kingdom Viridiplantae; phylum Streptophyta; class Magnoliopsida; order Fabales; family Fabaceae; genus Nissolia; species Nissolia schottii. Next base: position 121,062 of record QANU01013035.1, read on the forward strand.
AGAAGAGGCTACAGTTGCAGTTGGTGAATGGATCACCTGAGCACTGACATACTTGTTGGTAAAATGCATCTTCAGGACGTAAGGTTTGAGAAACTTTGTGATCCTTGGAGGCCTGACTGGAGGAGGGATAACCATATCTGTTTTGCAGTGTAATCTATGTCAAAACAAGCTTATGTCAAAAGAAACTTCACTTTTTTGTGTGGCATGTCACACATAACTCAATTAGTAATCAACATTCACAAAAAGAAACATCTCTCTCATATTCTCTCTGCCACGTCAAAGAACCGTATATCGAACAAATATGCGAAGCATTTCAATGTATCTACAAAATATAACTAATCATTTTTTCTTTTCTATATAGCACATGCAAATTTCAAAATATCAGCTAAACATAAAGTTCTTCCCCTTTTAACATTCCTCCGCTGGTTATATGATGCAAAATTACTAAAGGAAATGGGCTACGTAGCATTTACCTTTCAAGTTTTCTATGTAACTTGGCAGGTTGAGGAGGACTCTATCAGCAAAGTTGGTAACAAACCCCAAAAAAAAAATGCTAAAAGTAAAATGAGGTAAGCAGAGGTATTTTTTTGAGTTTGTAAGCATGCAACAAGAAATATAGAGGAAAGCTATGTCAAAAGTTATGAAGAAATAAGGAATGCTAGAGAAAAGGAAGCGTAGCTCACAAGAGACCAAAGTTTTGATAACCGGCTCTGAAGTCTCAACTGTCACATTGCTAACTTATGTACACTATATTGGGTCTTTCATCTTTCTTTCTTTTCTTTCCCCTCATTTTTTTCCCCTTAGAAATTAGAATTACTGATACAATGTAGTAGTACCTAGTAATTTCCCTTGTTTCCAATCCAAAACACCAGTAGGGTAAGATAACCCATCCAATAATTCAAGGGCACACAGAAAAGCACAGGACAGAGCAACAAGTAGCAAGTAGTAGAGAGAATAATTAAGCAGAAGAGTCCTTAGATAACGAGGAAGTCTGCAGCTGAAAATATCTATATATCCCCAATCTGCCTGTCACCAATGACCAAACACAGCCAGCAAAATACAAAGAGAGAGAGTGATACTTTTTTGGTTCCTCAACATCAACACTGCAACCATTGGAGCTAAAATAATAACTAAACCATTGAAAATAAAAAAGAACCCATTTTTGGATATTAAAAAAAGTTCAAATTTTTGCGGCAACTTTGATCAAACAGGTGGTGGGCAAGTACTAAAGAAAACAGAACCAACGCTAAAGCAGAGCCAGAGAAGATAGTAATAATAGCAATAGAAAGAACAAAGCTTCTGGGTCGGCTCCTATCTGATAACGCAAGTGTAGATTCGCTTCAATTCGATGCGAAGCGACAAAGGTGGGGAATGGTGGAAGAAATGAAAGGCGAATGAACAATAGAGTGTGAAGTAATCCTAACCCAACATCTAAATTGTTTATTCGGCGACCAAGGAAGAAGTAGAAGAAGAAGAGGGAGCGTACCTGAGTGAATGAGTGTAGGAGAGAGTGGCGGAACCTTGAGTCGACGGCGGCGCGTGTCGGAGGAGAACCAACAAACAACCCTCCACTCACTTCACTCGCCACACAATACAAGTGTTCTATTTTAATATTTTCGTACGATGCCATATTTACTAAATTATTGGTTCAATGGGTGTTCATGGCCGGGCCGGGTTGACCTATACCCGAACCCAACCCTATATTTAGACCGGGTCAATTTTGAGGACCCGGACCCGACCCTAGACCCGATAAGCCCGATCATCTTCGAGCTGAGTAAAAACCATGGTTTAGACCAGGCCAAAGCGGGACAAAGCGGGCCAAAATAAATTTTAAAAAAATCAGAAACAGCATAAACAAAAACAGCAAAAACTAAAACAGCAAAAACAGAAACAGAAACAGCAAAAACAAAAACAGAAGGAATTGAAACAGAAGCAGAAACAGCAGAAGCAGAAGCAGAAACAGCAAAAGCAGCAGAAGCAGAAGCAGAAGCAGAAACAGAAATTGCATAACAGAAATTCAGAATTGATATATTGCATAATTGCAGAAATTACAGAAGAATTGTTTATATTATATCCTTGGTTACTTCGTGCATTACATGAGATGCAAAATAAAACACCACCACCACCCGCAATGGAGTGATCTTAAAGATCTAGCAAAATTATTCGGAAATGGTAAGTCTAGTATAAACCACAGCCAACCTCATATCCAAGCAATCATTGATCATCACTCATCAGAATGTTCATCCAAAAATGACGAAGAAAAAAGGGAAACAAAAAAAAAAGCAATCAAATTACACTGAAACAGTGGATTACCAAGGGACGACGAGTGCCAGGCGAGGCGCGGCGCGGCGAGACGAGGCGAGGCGCGGCGCGGCGAGACGAGGCGAGTCGCGGGAGGCGAGGCGAGACGAGGCGCGGGAGGCGAGGCGCGGCGAGGCGAGGCGAGGCGAGGGGAGGGAGGCGCGGCGAGGCGAGGGTTTAGGGTCTGAACTATTGAGTCTCTGAAGATGAACTCTGAATTTCAGAAATGAAAATTGAGAAAAGTGAGATGAGGGCTAGTGAGTGGCCTAGTGAGATGAGGGCTAATTGAGACAAGCCACTGAAGAAAGACATTTGGGCTGCTTAATAAAATTGGGCTGAGAAAAAGGAATTTGGGCTGAAAGACATGGAAAAAAAATTGAAAATTGGTGGACCAGAAGTGCAGAACATGTGGAAATAAATTGTAATTATGAAGGAAAAAAATAATAAATGTATAATAATATAGTATACGGGCCGCTGGGCAGGGCCGGGTAGGCCGAGGATAGACCCGAACTCAGTATGAATTACAATCGAGTTTTTTTTCTTAAAGTTTTTTTAAAATCGGGCCCGATTCGGCCCGAATGCTTCAGGCCGGTCTGGGTTATGAACACCCCTAGTTCAATTAGTAGTACATTGAGTCATTTGTTGTTACATTATTAGATATAATTAAATAAATATAATAAACTAACACATAGAATTAATAATTTAAATATTTTATGTACAAAATATATAATCATTAAAATATTATAAAATATATATGATATAGTGACAAATATTTATAACTCTTTTTATAATCATTTAAATGTTATTTGAGATAAAATTAAAAATTATGAATTTATTTTTAATAACATTTAGTATAGATAATATATTTTTTAATTAAATTATCTAAGTACAATAGAGTATACATCCTAGTGATAAAGGAGTGATCACTCTTTCTTAAGGTGTTAAGTTCAAGTCACGTTAGATTATTTTTGTAATGGGTTAGTAGCTTGTAGGGCATGGAAGCAAACTAATCCGATCTCATGGCTGGGTCATTGGGTTTCAAGTCGACCCAACCAAGCGATTGGTTTAATGACTATGCCAATCCGGAACGGAGACAATATAGTAAAAAAGCACTCATTTTTATTATTATGTTTAGATAAAAGAGTTTTATCATGCCGTTAAATTATATACTAAAGCATAAAAAATAAAAAATTAAGTGTTACACACTGCTAGCTCACAACGCTGCTCATAAGTCTTGCCCAACAACTGTTTGACTTGGCGAGAGTACTAAAAACCCATATATATTAACATTGTACAACAATTAAACTTGACTTTTATTTGTGTGGAAATCAATTGAGCCTTTTATATCAAATAATTTGGTCATCATGGTAAATAATTAACTCTAAAGTTAATATACAATGACTGAGATACAAGTTAATTTTCTTATTATCTCTCGACTACTAATAAAAGGGTTTGAGGAGTTTCAATTGTAATGGTAATATTTGCTTAGACTATTATACTCTTTTCTAATACAGAAATGCTTCATGTACACCCATAAACCATACACCCGTATATACACCAGTCTTTTATATGTTTTTATGCACAATTAATGATAATTATACGTATAGCGTATAACTATACCCAACGCGTGCGCGCTCAATCCCGAACTCGTTCTCGTCGTCGTTTTCACCCATCATCTTCAACCTGTCGTCGTCGTCGTCGCCGTTGTTGTTGTCGTCATCGGCATCGGCATCCTTTGTCCTCCTCTGAACCAAAACGCGAGCTCCATGAAAACCACAATCCTCCATGGAAATCAAAGTCGCAAGTGCAATTCCACAGTCAAAGTGTATACAATCGTTATCTCATTTAGTTAGTGATCGAAAATGATAATACAAGAATCTGTGGCAATTTTTCGTCATTTTTTGATGAATTCCATGGAGAATTTTTGATTTGGTGACGTTGCTGTGAAATTACAGTGTTCTGAAGTTTTATAACACAGAAAATAAAATGTGCAAACTTTATATGGGCGTATGTGCAAACATTAAGTGAACATATGTGCAAACATTATTCACAGGGCCATAGAAATGTTTTTGGTAAGGGAGATGATGTGCATTTTGGCACATTCTCAATATTTCAACAAATAATCTATAAAACACTATAATTTGTTGACACAAATTGAATTTTTATTTACTATATGATTAAATATTAGATTGTGTAATATAATCATTATTTATGTATCACAAATGCATAAAAATGCAGAATTTGATGTACTGCAGAATTGTGCAAACTTTATATGGGCATATGTGCAAACATTAA